>JAIUCT010000022.1:8819129-8944041 GCA_021307375.1 Tetraneura akinire | reverse complement strand
CCCATCCCGGGTACTCCACCTCCACCTCCACCGTTATTGATTCCGGACCCCATCATGCCGTTACCGTAACCGATCCCATTGCCGTATCCGTAACCAACCAAGGGGCTGGAGAAGCACGATTTCAGCCACGGTATGAGCACAATTAAAAACGCATGTAACAGAAACGCTAAAAACGCCAATACTGATATTAACGTCGACGCTTCTAGGCCTATGCTGTAAAAAAGAAAACCGTATACGTACATAAAATATAATTTAAAGCAAACGAATAATTATAATATTAAAAAAAAATAAAATAAAAATACGATTATTTTAAATTTAATAATTCAATTGTATATACTATAATATAGTATGTACATTATTTACATTTACGGATCTAGGCATTCTGCGATAATAATCATTATATCTGAAAAATAAGTCTTCACTAACTACACTAAGTTTAAATTTATGTCCTAAAAATGACCTAATACTTTCGAGGATAATTTCATTTATCGATGGGCTACACCACACATTTTTTCTTGCCCAAATATGCGAAAAATTTGGTTATTAACTATGTGGGTCTGTGTCATGGTCATCTCATATTATTTAAATAATATAGATAAAATATCATATTTTTATTTTAATATTATTTTTTTGTATAATAATAACAATATATTAAGTTGACTCAGACATATGTGATATGTCACACTATACGCATATTGGTATTGTATCATAATTTAATTACATAAAATGAAAATAATCATCTAGGTTCTAGGTATACTTCTAAGTATAAATTGTGTAATTGTGTTATAAACAATTAAATTTTATTTTATAACTACATTTTTAGGTAACTTTTATGTGTTTATACGTATACGTATAAGATTTATGAAAATATTAAATTTTTTTACTTACCCACTACCCCTCGAAGGTTGATAATCTTCAATAATGCCGTAAGAACTGTCTGCGTATTCTCTATCCATAACTAATGTTTACTTACGGTAAGTTCCTCCAATATTTATAGTATTTTTTTTATTTAAAAAAACCAGTATACTGACCAGTATTCGTGTATTCGTTACTTTTAGTTGCAGAACCGTATCGGAGGACGTCAAAAACAGGAAACATATTATATATATATATAATATATAAGTTAGTATATATATTATTTAATATATTAGTAACGGTTAAGTTGGCTTAATTATAATGTTATATAGTTTTTATATCGTTTTATATTCGCATCAGGAATATATTATCATAAAGACTATATAATATAGTGAGTATAAGATATAGATCAATTATTGCAGTTTTAAGAATAATATACCTATAACATATTAATATGCTCGTTAAATTGAATAAGTGTATATACGAGTATAAATGTACCTATGAACAACAGTTTACTATATAGTAAAATGCATGTACTTATATACATCATAAATTTATAAATTATAATAATAACGTTTTTAGTTATAACTAGAGACCGGAATTGTATGCAATTGCATATTCATACTAAGTAATAAGTATATGCACTTTATAGAGGTTAGGTTAGGTTATATTATTATAGTTCATAACGAATAACATAATAATATTGTTTGCCAAATTACCTTCAAAATTAATTAAAATTAAATATTGAATTTTTTTATGGTTTGGGGGGTGTCCAAACACGCCACTGAGTATCCATGTGAAGACCCAATAAAATTTTCAAGTCTAAGTCTCTAAGTTGAATATTATCCGATTTAGCGTAAGATATTGAAATTAAATTCGTTGAAATTTCAGTTTTCGTGAGAAATGCCGTTTTTTTTTTTTATATTTTATCATTCTTTAATCGTTTTCCCTATCCCATATGGTCATTACTAAAATATTATAATATTATTTTTAACTCGTATAACAAACAATGTAAAAATAGACGAGCTGATACTCATGCAGTCCTGCTGCAGGGATATAGATATAGGCAGTGCCGCAACTAGACATTTGGGGGCCTAGGTGCAAGTCAAATTTTGGGGCCCCTTATAATCATACAAATTAAAATCCAAATATATTTATGCATAAATAAATAAAAATATAAATTAGTAACATAATTTTTATTTTTATATTGTAAACTATTAATTATTATTTTACAAAACAATTTCACTTAAAATTAAAATTTTATATATAGGTACTTACAGTAGAATAAGTATTATATTATATATCCATATATACTAAATTATTTTAGAATATTATTATTTTAGATTATTTTATAAATTATTTTAGAAAATTTTTTTTTCTTGCTTTTGAAGAAGCAAAATCATCAATAATTTTTTCAATATTTAACTCATTAGTTCTTTGTTTTTCAATATTTAAAATTGCAATATTTGATAATCTCTCTTGACTAGTCGAATTCCTTAAATAATTTTTAACCGTATAGGTACTATTTAACTTATTCTATGAAATTATAATTATTGTATATTATATTAATATGGGTATATATACAGGGACGTAGAGAAAAATCTCGGGCCCCAGGACAATTTTTTTGCTAACGAATAAGAGTCAAAATAAATATAGTTACATTAAAATAATATATAACATATAATTATAGCCATATAAAAATCATATTTTATTTCTTATTTTATTATTCTAAAAATTAAAAAACTACTCAATATAAAATGCATATGTTTTTGAGAAATTATAATTTTATTGTTCAATTTGAAAATATATGAGGGTTATATATAACTAATAGAGTAATGGATGTAATATTTATAAATTTGATTAGAAGAATTCTTGGAAAACACTTGTAATAGGTTAATAGGTAACAATTATTTAAACAAAATATTTTTTTCCGGGCCCCAGCATAAAAACTGTCCGGCCCCCCCTCGCTACGGCCCTGTATATATAGGTATAATATGATGATTATTATGAGTATATTTATGACTAATATTATCTTTTAATTTTAAAAATAATAATACTAAAATACAATATTGCTTTATTTTAATAAACTGTAATAATTATTGTACTGATACAAAAGTTTTTAGGTTTTTAGTTATAATTTATTTAAAATAAATAATCATTAATCATATTAAATATAATATTATATAGTATTAATTTTTAATTGGACGCGAATAATTTGGGGGCCCTTATAATTTTATGTGGCCCTTTTGGGGGTGCCATGCACCCCCAGCACTCCCGCTAGGTGCGGCGCTGGATATAGGTGT
The DNA here is from genome assembly GCA_021307375.1 of Tetraneura akinire. Classification (NCBI taxonomy): domain Eukaryota; kingdom Metazoa; phylum Arthropoda; class Insecta; order Hemiptera; family Aphididae; genus Tetraneura; species Tetraneura akinire. The sequence goes on along the minus strand of JAIUCT010000022.1, from coordinate 8,940,883 downwards.
GCAAATCATAGTGTTTAATTTTAATTAAAATTTGAATGCAATGGTAAATTATTGCATTCGAAAAAACGATCCTGAGCGAAGTTTAATCAGATTTCAGATAATGTAGGTATTGATTAATATATTGCCGTTTTTTCGTCGTTTTTTCTAACGCATAGGGTCAATTTTTAGAAATTCGAAAAATGATCTAAATAAAGTACCAACAACATCCACTTTCCAACTGGAAACATATGCTATTCGGGAAAATTGGAGCATTATTTAGGGTAGTAAAAGTGTCTTCAGACATAAAAACAAAAAAATTATAAAATAAATTAAGACTGGATTTTAATAATATAATATTAATAATATTAAAAATAATAATATTTTGATTATGATGACTTCAGATATAAAAAAAATAAAAACGGCGGTCACCCATCCCCCGTCGATGCTTGGCTACGGTGCTTAACACCTAGGTAGCTTTCGCAAATGTTACGCCGACTACACCACACATCCCTCCTAGTTTTTATGAATGTCGTTTTTTCGTAATTTTTTTTTATATTTTGGTTTAAACTAAAAATATCAACTTTAAACAGCTATAAATAGAAAATGATACTAGGGATTTTTCTAATATTTTGAATTAATGTTAAGTAATATATTATAAATATACTTCAGTAAAATTTCCAGTCTTTAATGCCAAAAATTGCCAATTTCATCAAACATTATATTAGTTATACAAAAAAACGAGAATTTTACGAAATATTCAAATTTTGTAGAAAAATTAACGTAATGGTTCCAATTTTTTACCACATATATTATATATATATGTGTGTAATACCCAATGATATTTTCAATTCTCTAACTTGAAAATTGCCCGAGTTATCGTGAAATATTGAAGTCAAATTCATCAAAATTTCAGTTTTCGTGATTTTTTCTACCGCTTTGGGTCAATTTTAAGAAATTCGAAAAATGACTTAAATGAAGTACCAACTACATCTTACATTCCTACCGGAAACATATGCTATTCGTGAAAATCGGAGCATTTTTTCGGGTAATAAAAGTGTCTTCATACTTAAAAAAAAGACATACATCATTGTAAAACTAATACATTCTTCGCTTCGTTCAGAATCTAAAATAAGTATGAGAGGTACCTATATCTAATTTTATTTTTCTATACAGTTATATAATTTATACATGTAATATTTATTTTATTTTTAATAATTTTAAGAATATTTAATTTAATAAAAAAAAAAAAAATAGTTAAATAAGTCTCTGCATAATTAATAGATACTACGTAGTACGTACTTATAAATTATGTAAATGAATAAGAATTCTAATTTTTAGTTTTTTTAAATAATTGGCAATTTTAAGTATATAATAATTGTTATTAACATAAGTAACAACGAAGTGTATAAATTATAATTATATTTTACGCATGAAAATTAAGAATATATTATTTTAAATTTGATTTTTTATAGTATTCTTTTTTAGTGAATTTAAATGCCCAATATACATTGAAAAATATTTATGTCACTGACAGTGGCGTATACAAGGGGGGCAAAGGTGTTGGACCCCACCCCCATTGTAAACAAAAAACGTACTTGTTTTTTAATTATCATTTATCAATGCAAATCATATCATACCGAAAGATTTTACCTAATACTACGAAAATAAATATATAATACCAATTACCAATATTAGAAATATTAATACAGATATAGAAGTTTGTCATAAATCTAAAATAAAATTATTCCTTACATAGGTATATAATAGCTGTATTATAAATCATAATATTCTATGTTGAAAAATACGTTTGAAAATTGAAACATATTTATTATCATTGATTATAAATAGCATTCATATTAGTAACCTAACCTAACCTAACCGTGTTCTCGTACGTGTTTAGAAAAATCTATTTCAACGTAGGCTAAAAATTTCAATTAAAACGATAATATTTTATTTACACGGACGGGACATTGTATAATGTGAATACCTGACCGGGTCGACTCGAACGTGCCAAAAACTGACACGTTCCGGTGTCACAGTACCTCCTAAATTTTTACCCCTGTGGCGTAATAATCGCCTAGTGTAACAGGCGATTATTACCCCCCCCCTCCGGTTATTTTTACCTGGGAGGTAAAAATTGCCTGAAGTGAAATTACCAAATATAACATTTTTTTTTTTTTTTATTGAATGTTAGTAACCAGTAGGTAGGTAGTAAATAAATAGTATATTAATTTTATATGTAATTAGATTTTACCATGTTATACATTAGTAAGTATATAAAACCAAAACAACCAACATGTGTATAATTAAATAATATAAAATATAATATTATATATTTATATTAATAAATTATTTTATTTTTAACAAATATTTATTTTTAAAGTTTTTGTTACTTAAAATATCGTTATGATTCTGCATTGGACACGCTGACACTTCTACGAAAACCACTGATAACATTTTAATAAATTTTTCCTATAATTAATTATTATTAATAAATAAATGGGAATAGACCTGTATGTGTCATTAGTTCATTACTCATTCATAAGGAATTCAGGAATAACATAATATACAGATAAAATTTGATAATCAAGATAATAATAATAATAATAAAAATGATTAGTAACTTTTTTCTACGAATTTATTAATTGCTCGTATGGCCGTATATCAACTTTTCATAGCCCAAAACCCTAATATTATCGTACACTAGTTTTATATAAATATAATTATATAAATAATAAATAAAATCAACAAATACTCAATTAAATGTTAAATTTTTTTTCTCTATTATAATTTACAAAATAAATTTACTATAATTATTATATTATTGACATTATTTAAAATTTAAGGTCTCCAGAAGTCCAGACGTATTTAAAAATTCTTTGTTGGGGGTGGAAACCCCCAGCACCCCCCATAAATACGCCACTGTGCATGAGGACACTTTTTCTACCACAAGTAATGCTCCAATTTTGACGAATAGCATATGTTTCCGATTGAAAAATATATGTAGTAACTACAATGTAGTTTGTTCTTTATTGAATTTCTCAAAATTGATCCTATAATCCTATATGCTAGGAAAAACCACCAAAAAATGATGGAAAACGATATTTTTCACGAAAATTGAAATTTCGGTAAGTTTGATATCAATATTTCATGATAACTCGGCGCTCGGGCAATTTTGAACTTGGAGGCTTGAAAATTTTTTGTACTTTTTATATGTCATAAAATTTTTGGAACCGTTACGTAAATATAGAACTTTAAATATTTTCTATGATTCTCGTTTTTATCCATAATAATAATAATTATAATTATAATTTTTTTTAAATTTGAATGCAATTATACATCGTTACATTCGAAAAACGATTCTGAGCTAAGTACTGTCAGATTTGGACATTTGGACAAGGGTTATAATATATATAATATATATATTGAACGAAGTGACTGATAAATGTAAAAATTTTAATCAGTACCTACATATAATAATTATCAGATAAACTTCGCTCAAAATCGTATTTATGAATATAATGTGAATGACTAAGGCGGGCCGCACACTGAAGAAACTTGTTTTAAGAAACCAATTTCATGAAATTAGTTTTAAGAAACTTATTTCATATTTGCCGTACACCAATGAAACTAAAATTTATAGTTTCAACAATGTTGTCTGACGAACTGATGATGAAGATGTGTTTATGTTATATTGGTGGCTAAAAAACAAAAAAAAAGAACCGCAGATATTGGATTCATCCACTTTTAAAAGATAATCAGCGTAGTAGTTATGCAAATGTATATTATATAAACAATAATTTATGTGGGTTAATAGGTCTATTATTAACTCTATTCACTTAATACAAATAATGTGATTCAAATAAGTTGCTAAAAATAATTATTATTTATATTATTATTTATTGCTATTGTTTTGAAGATTAAATAAATGCTGTAAAATATATATTATATAATTATTATATCAAAATACTTATAAACTACTTCTAAAATATTAATTAAAAATTGCCATAACTAACGAAACTTTATTGTTAAAACCAAAATCACAAGTTTCACGAAACCGCGGTTGCGCAACTATGAGAAATTTTGGTTTCATGAAACTCTGTGTGCGCGTTTATTTGTTTTTTCAATATAATGGTTTCGTGAAACTTAAGTTTCACGTTTCATGAAACCAGTTTCATGAAAAAAGTTTCCTCTGTGTGCGGCCCGCCTAATGATTTGTCATTGCATTCAAATTTTGATCAAAATGTAACACTATCACTTACACATTACACCAGCTATATCCCATTCTTTATTTTTAGTTTAATTATATTTGTTTCTATTTTTTTGATCATCTAAATACTAAAATACATATTTTCAGTATAGGTAATAATTTATAAATAATTTAAAATATTTAAAATTTAAATTAATTTAATTTAACTTTTTGAATGGTTTGATTTTCTTTAATAAATTTTACAAATTTATCAATTATTAACAAATATTTGAAAAATCATTAGGTACATGATTATAAGATAACATTGATCATATAAATAACTATTTTCATATTAATAAAAATTAATCGGTTAAAAATAAAGTTTGTATACATAATAAATATTATCAGAAATCGATGGGTTAAATTATTTTTAGAAATTTACCTCTTTGTGATTTTGTAATATAAAATGGCGGCAAACTGTTTTTGTGTATTCTATGGTAAACAACCAACAGGGTTATAGTTGGTATGTTGATTGGTACCTATAGTTATTTTCGTTGGTCAGCTATTTTTGTGGTAGCTGCAACGTGAGTATGTAATATGTATCCGTGTATCCACCATTTTAAATCCATACCGTAGTTTTAGTCTTTGTCTTTTTAACAAGAATAATATTCAACTATTTGTAATAGTTATGTAAATGTAAATGTCTTTTGAGTCTTTGACAGTTTAACAGTACTTTTTTTTTTGTATTAGACTTGTTTTTATTTAAAATCGTTTCTACTAAATATACGTAAGTAAATTGTAAGCTACTAAATTGTAAACTATTATCCTTATTTAGAATATGTCGTCTGCATTAATGATAAATATTTTTTGTATTAAATATTTATAATTTATTCAGGACGATGTACGCGAATTATAATCAATTCGATAGAGATGGGAGAAAAAAAAATTTAAGAGAAGGACTTCCTGCTTATGCGTATTCACGGTATGTTGGTATATACAGATTGTATTTGTCTAGTTATTTAAATTCGTATTACTTATTATTTTAAAAATAATAAATAGTTTGTATTTAAAAAACACTATAAAAATCATAATTATTAATCTTTTCCTGTTCACTAAATAATCATAAAAAAATTGTATCTTGCGTATTGACTTTCCTTACTACAACTACATTTTGCCTTCTGAAAATGATTAATTTTACCTTTCATTCTAAAGTTTTGTGGTGCAAAAGCTTAAACTTTTCGTACTCTACAATTGTTTCTTCTCTACCTATATCTAGATTATAATCTTGTCATTTATATTGTTTCTTTTTGTCATATTTCATACTTATATAAGCAGGGACGGTTCCAGAAACTTGATTGGGGGGAGGGGGGTGACAAGTCAAAATTTTGGGATAACTTTATAAACAAAAAAACACAAATGTTTACTACCATAATTATACGCAATGTAATTTTGTTTTAAACAGTATACAATTTTTTTAAATACGGTCCTGGGAGGGGGCCGTGGCCCCTTGCCCCCCCTGGAACCGCCTCTGTATATAAGGCGTACTATGACATACAGTGGAGCCATGACAAGGGTTTTATAAGACCCAGGTCTCATGGTCATTTTTATAGTGGGTGGGTAAATAGGTGCTGTGTTGGTATAAAATATGTACGATTATAAATTATCATTATAAATAGGTATATTGTATATAATAGGTAGTAGGTACTATATATTAATTAACTAGCTGTTGACTATTCTAAAGAAATATTACTTAAAAAATATATTTAATTTGAAAACCTGATTTTGGAGTTTTGACAACAAATTTTGGGGTTGGGTTGGTGGGGTCCCTAAAAATTATTTTGTCTTATGAAAGAATAATGTATATGTCACCACTGGTGACATACAATACATACCTATTCCTTCCGCCTTCCATTTCACTTTTTCCTATACTATCTACTCAATATTTTATTATTTAATAATTATTATATATTAATTGTTAAATTGTAAAGACAAAAAACAAAAAAGATAAATAAAAATTACAAAGAGGATATTATATTATTCACATAAAAATTTCTGTCTTTAATTTTGGCAGTAAATATGAACTATTAAATTTTTCCTCAACATAATTTTTGACATATTATGTAGAATTATTTTATTATACTTTATTATGACAAACAGCGACAGAAAATGATGGGCTGACGTCCTAACTTTATTTTATTAATAATTGCTTATGGTTGTATGTTTTTTTAGTAAATTAATTTTATAAGAATTTTTTTATGTAATTTTAAATTTATATATTTGTTTTTAATTTAATTTTTTAATTTTTCCAGTGGAGTTGAGTTACATAGTGATACAAATTCATATTTAAATATGCAGTCTGACATGTATAATTCTGGAAGAAATACTTTTAACTTTATTTTACCTTTAGATGGTGAGTATTAAATTAATAAATAATTATTTTGAACAAAAATAAATTATAAAAAGTTTTAAAAATATTTATCTATATTATATTCTTTCCTTTTAATAAAACATTAGTTAAAACTAAACAATAAAGTAATTGTGTAAATTAAAAAAAATAATAATAATAATAATAAATTATAAATTAAACATACCTACCAGACAGAACATTTAACATTTAATATGATAATGTCTATTAAATTTATCGAAAATTACCCCACTTTTCCAATAATGATTTTAAATTGTACATAATCGAGTTCAACCATTTAATAAATAGTTATGTATGTTTTTAGATTCTAAACGAAACATAATATATTATAATGTATTGGTTTTACAATGACGTGTGTCTTTTTTTTATGTCTGTAGATACTTTTATTACCCAAAATATTGCTTTGATTTTCACGAATAGCATATGTTTCCGGTTGGTGTCAATGTAGTTGGTACTTTATTTAGGGCATTTTTAAATTTCTCAAAATTGACCCTATGCGATAGAAAAAACGACATTTTTCACAAAAACTGAAATTTCAATGAATTTGATTTCAATATTTCATGATAATTCGGCCAATTTTTGAGTTAGAGACTTGAAATTTTTTTTGTCTGTTGGCATAAATACTATATATAGATGTGACAAAATTTTGGAACCGTTACGTTAATTTTTCTACAAAATATAGGACGTTGGATATTTTGTAAAATTCTTGTTTTTATGCATATAATGTTTGATAAAATTGGCAATTTTGCAGGTTTGAAAATTTTACTGAAGTATACTTACATATTACTTAACATCATATCAAAATATTAGTAAAATTAATAAATTATATTTGTGTTATAAAATTATTTTATGATTTATTTGCAAATATAAATTTACAAATGCAAATAATAAATAATAACATAAGGTTAATATTTTAATTTCTTATTATATATAGATTCTGAATTTGAACTGCCAAATGAACAACAAATATCTCAATATGAGCAATTAATGATGATGAGTAATGAGACTATTGTGTTAAGTAATTTTTTAGATAAGGAAGACACTCCTCAGGTATATTAATATAATTAAATTAAATTAAATTAAATATTATTTCTCTTGAAATTTTGAAATGGAACATGGAGCATCATATGAATTTGTTTTTTATTTGTGTACTGGTTACTTATACAAATATTTATTGCAAAAATATATATATATATATTTTTTTTTTAGGTTTCTAAATTTTTAAGAAACATAAAATATAAAAAAAATTACATAAAGCAAAGTTTCTTTTGTTAATTACTATTATTTTAATTTCATTTACATTATAATTTTGCACATTTTTAAAATAATTATGTTATATATAAACTTTAGAGTATATAATATTACTCCATGATATAAACAATAAACAATTAGAAATACTAAAAACTTAAGTATAAAAGATTGAATTGTATACCAACATTTGCGCCCTTAGGGGTGGGCAAGGAGGGTCACTTGCCCCCGCCCCCAGAAAAATGTTACACAAATATAACTTATTAATATTAATTATGGGAGAAGTAATCATTCAATTTGGAAAAGTTGAATCTTACAATTTTTATTTATAGAATAATATAATGGAATCACTATACCTACTTTTAATTTAATTTTAATATGTGTTATCTTTATATAACAAATTAAGCATAATAAACAATTTTTATCGTATTTTTTATTTATACTCATATTTAATAATATTATATTAATATAATATAACAAATATATAGCTAATATGATTTTATGCAATTACAAATTTTTCATTGACCCTCCTGAAAAAATTTAATGGGAGCCCATGTATAACAATATTATAAACTAATATAGATAATTAATAAATTATTAGGTAATTAACATAACAAATTATACTACTAATAAAAATTGGTCAGCTTTGTGAAATAATATGTTAATCTAATTAGCTTATTGAGTACACACTTAATTTTAGTCATCTGTTTGAGCGATCTAGCATATTTATTTTGAACATTTATACTTATAATTTCTAAATTTATATTTTCAAATGAAAAATTTATGTTGTTTGTTTAAATGCCTATAAGGTTGAAATGGAAAAGAGCTGAAAGGGATAGGAATGTCATTCCTTTACATGTAATACACTATTTATCCTTCCACTTATTATGTATATAACAATGCATCCCTTGTGAATTTTATATATTCAAATTAGTTTTTATTTGTTGTAGTTTTTATTAGGTGTATAAACTCTAATAAAGTAATGTAATACACTTTATATAATTTTTATTTTACTTTAGGTATATACTACAATGTTAATAGAAATAAGACTTATGTAAACACCTATAGGGGAGGTTCTTGCTAGTGGATTTGTAATTTATTAAAATAAAAAGTTTTGTCACCTTAATGTAATCTATTTTTACCACTGAGATATATCTGGTGTACATTTATTACATATTAATAAAAATTTAAAATAAACTATTTTTTTTTTTTTATATATATATTTAAGCCGCGACATTTAAGGCCATTGCTAATTATAATTATAATATATACATATTTATAATTTACAATTTTACAATTAGCTGTGTCTTAATTAGAAATTTGAATAAATTTTCTATTGAAGTGACATTTGGCCCCAGAACTTTTGCAGGGTTTAATATATTGAAAAATAGTCTATCTTCAATCTTCATATGTCTGTTGTAATGGGTAATGTTGTATGTAGTGAGAGGAATACCGCAAGTTGAGTATATAGGTTGTTCATTTGCCATTAGGTAACCAGGAGTGTTATGTCCAATTTTGAGTGGATTTAATACTGTTTGATATCTTCGTGTGGAAGGTTGAAGCCATGAAATAATTAAGATTTTGATTTTGTTGAACTTCATTGTTTGCTTTCTCCATTGAATTTGCCAAGATACACAATAACTTAATTTTATAATTTTTCTTAAATCTTCGAAAAGAATGGATAATGTTAAATCAAGTATATAATGTTACTGATATTTTGGCTAAAAAAAGGTATCTGCTTTCTCATTGCCATCTATTGAAGAGTGATCAGGGATCCATATGAAACCAGATAATTTTAATAATACTATTATTCTTATAAAGTAATAACTATATTATTCAAATGTCAGTTTTAACAATTTTTGTAAGAACATTTTTAATTATTATAAATGTATAATATTTATTATTTTTTATAATTTAAAGCTTAGTCCAAAAATTATTCATCAAAAACCAGATTCATTTGCACAAGGAAAATTTTTTAAGAATATGCCATTAAAAAAACAAATGGAAATTTTACCATTTTACAAAATATGCTTTGAGTAAATATTTTTAGTATTAATAAGTTATGTTTATAATTATACTTAATATAAAATTATTTTGCTTAAAATATTTTTTTATGCGAATAATTTTAAATTGTATTAGTATTTAAAAATAAAATGTATTTATTTATCAGTGTAATGAAAGTAACACCAAAAAATCTAAACTGGAAACTTTGTTTAATTACTGAACATTCAACTGAGATTCGATCTGAAATACAACAGATTTACTTACATATGTGGCTGTATTATAAAAATTATATGCAAAAAGTTGATTTGGGAGCATTGGACACTTGCAACCGAATAATAAGTTTTCCACAATCTGTAACAGAAACTGAACGATTTTTTCTTACAATTAGAGACGACTATCTAATGGTAATAAATTATAAGTTATTACAAAATATTCATTTTAAGTTTTTATAATTTGTCTTTTTCATATAAACAAAATGTACTACATTATTTATATTGATTTTTTATATTATTAATTTTTTTATTACCCATTACCTGGGTAATTTTTTTTTTTAAATAGCTATAGAAATATAGCTATAAATAAAATAACTTTATAATTATGAATATTGATCATTCTATGTAAAGATTGTTAAAGAAATCATCTCAATATTTTCAAATGGGTTTAAATAATTCTCTAATAAACAAATATACCTATATTATTTAGTTTTGTATTTAGAAATTACAAGTGATATTGGTTAGATATAACATAATATAATATAAATATAATACCTAATTAATTATTAATTATTATATAAATATATGCATATAAACATGCAATAAATAATTTTAACAATAATAGAATAAGTAATTATATAATTTTAATACAATTAAAAAATTTTAAAATAACTATAATTATAATTAATGAATCATGTAAATATAAATTTCAGACAACGCAAATTTTTGTTTTATTTAAAAGTATTTTAACTAATCAACATCCTTCTGTTTTTCAACAAACATTGGAAACATTAGAATTATGGAAGAATCTTATAAATAACGTTAATATTAAACCAAAAACATATGAATTTTCAGCAAATAGTAAGTTTATAATTTTAATAAGTCTATTTAAAAAATTATCCTGATATTATTTTGTCCTTAAATCATTAAATTATATTATCAATATAATTCAAAAATTTAATATTAAAGGAAATTTATTTTATGAAATGAGTATAAATTGTATTATGTATAACAAAATATACATACGAAAAACTTAAAATTGCATAGATTTGTATTAATTGCTCAAAAACATGGTAGGAATAAACAATAAGAACATACAAAATTACCTTTTGGATCTTATCTTTGGATTTTATTTTTTGTGTTTTGATTTAATGACGACTTTTGCAAGAATAATTTGATTACCATAAATGGAGAATTTTCATTTGTTAGAGAATTTCAATTAACATTATTTAGGTGATTATTAATTGTTTTTTTATACAGAAAGTCTTTTAGTATAAATGGCTAAAAAATTATAAAATTCATAGATATTACATTTTCATTATTTGATTTTAATATATTTTGATAAATTAATTACTAATAAAATATACAATGTAGAGATTTGAATTTTTTTTTTTTATCATATTCATACAGATTTGACATAAAATATTTTGAAATGATAATTCATTGTATTCTCAAAAAACAATTCAAAGCATAGTTCTGTTGAATATAGGATTGATTAAAGTTTTTACATTTTTAAAAAATTTAAAACGCATAAATACTCATTTACATTTACATTTCATGTACATGTATGAACACATTGAAGATTGAACACACAATACAATTTTCTAGATCAATATAAATGCCCATATCTGACAGAACTTCGCTCAAAATCATTTTTTGGAATGCTATGATTTATCATTGAATTCAAATTTTAATCAAAATTCAACACTATGCTCTTTACAGATGTATTCCTTCCATAGCAATACCAGCAATTCTTTTTATACTTTAAATAGTTATAAAAAAAAATTATAAATGTAATATTTACAATAATTGAACTGAGTTTTTGAGGTTCAATAAAGAATTATTGTTCTCTTTATTAAACATTATTGTAAAGAAAAGATAATACTAGTGTAGAAGATATATACAGGTCTAAAGTCTAAAGAGGATAGTGTTGAATTTTGATTAAAATTTGAATGCAATAATCATTACATTCGGAAATACCATTTTGAGCGAAATGTATTAGTGTTTTGTCATTTGTCGTTTTTTCTACCGCTTAGGGTCTATTTTGAGAAATTCGAAAAACGACCTAAATATAGTACCAACTACATCCACTTTCCAACTGGAAACATATGCTATTCATGGAATTCGGAGCATTATTTCGGATAGTAAAAGTGTCTTCATACTTAAAAAAATAAAGACATACATCATTGTAAAACCAATACATAAAATTACCATAAATTACTGCTTTTTATTAAATAAAGAAAAACAGATATCTATGAAGAATAATATATGACTAATACTTATGGCTTAATTTTTTAGTTTAAGGTTCTGAAAATGAACCTATTATTATAATAAACTACTTAACATTGTTTATAATAAAATATAATGCCCTTGCATCATTATTCAATAATATTTTTTTATATAATGGCTTTTAAATGGAAATAAATCAAACTAAATCAATTGAATGAATGAATCTATTCATTATTAGGATCATTCATTACACATATTTGATGAAGACATTTAGGTAGGTAATTTGTATTGGTAGGAGGTAGGTATTACTACCATTATAGTTTAGGCATAAATTCATAGTGTTAGCATTAATTGCTATAATAAATATTTCAAATATAAATTTTAGAAATTAGAAATATTTTAGTTAGAAGCAATTTTATTGTTAAAGTAATTTGGTAGAGGATTACACTACTGAATTAAAATCAATCACCACTAGGTTTTTTTTTTATTTTAGAATTGAGTATATTAGTAAATTGTAGGTATTATAAGTATTTATATGCAACTACTAAGTATAGTTGATGTGTACATATTTATATATAAAAATAAATAATTATATAATTTAATTTGTTAACTTTCAGTATCGATTTGCGATGATGAAATATTTATTATTATTATTTGCTATATATAAAGCTAGTTATGTAAATAATAAATTGGTAGATACGTCTATTATATGACAAGCAGTAAATCATATATTAAACAATATCTATATTACCTTTAGCAACATATCTAAAATGCACTTGTTCCTATTAGCCATTGTAAAATTGACATTTAAGTTATTATATTTCATAATAAATCATAAAACATACTTGATATTAATACATTAATACCCAAATTAATAAAATTAATATATTTTTATTTAATAAATCATTATTGTTACAATGTTCATATTTATATTTTATAATCTCACCTGTGTAACATTCTTTTATATAAAATATTTAATGTATATTAAAACTAACTAAACATATATCACAAATTGAACATAATTTTAAGTATTAATAATATATTCTAAAAATAAGTGCAGTCAATAAATGATAAAGAAAATCATTTGTTTTTTTAGTAAATTTACAGCAATTTTACTTATTCACAATCCACATTATGGGTATTATTAGGGAAAATTCTGATGCAGTATGTCTAGTGTTGTTTCTTGTTATCCCTTTGATGTAGTTGTAGAACAAGAGTAGACTAGGAGTAGATCTAAAATTACAGGTTACTATTAAATCATTTACTTAATTTTTATACTAATGTCATTTGTATGGTTAATTAATCATTGCTAAGAAATATGCATTTATAATAATGGTTTAAGCTTTAAAGTTAATAATAAACTGTTATTTATAAATCATTAGTGACAATAAATGATTTTGATTTACCTAATTATGAAAATCTGTCATACAAACAATTTCACATTGACTCTGTCACTTTATATTCAATTGATAAACCAATTACATCCATTTTCTGTGCAATGAAATATATTATTATGTATTGTATTGAAGTTATTGTAATTTATAACTAAATTACCTGACAATTTATGTTTATCACCAACTTCATGGAAATTGTTAACATGATCACTGCACAATTTTGTTGTGAACATTATTTCTGAAACATAATTATAATATATAACTTATCATGCAATTAAATGCATTTTGTTACACATTTAAAAAGATAAATATTATTAAGTCAATTGCTATGTTTGTTGCTAATTTGTTGCAATTGCTACATTTGTATAGTTAATATAGTATTATGTGTTCATTTTTTTATTAAAAAAAAACTTGACGAATTAATTTACTTTCAATTGTCACACTATATACCTGTTATTCATAATTAAAATGTCTTAAAATCTATATTTATACTTTAAAGTTAATTATTTAATTTATTAAATTATAATTAAAACAAAAATTTTATGGTATATTATATATTAGGAAAATATATTGATATTTATTTGTCAACAATAATTTAAAAAGTTTAAAATACCGTAAATAGTTAATTTAATGATACTGTAGAAACTTGATGCAATACTTTACATACAATTTAGATAGCAGTGATATTTACAATTTATTACTCACCGATTGTTATAGTAAAGCTAAATATTATTTTATTAAAAAAAAATTTGATTCTTAGAGTAGCTCGTCATTTTTTTTTTTTCTAATGGTTTTAATTATTTTTAGGTATTTCATCAGAAATGATTGAATTACTAGAACTATTGATTAGAAGTTACTTTAAAACAAGACATTATTTAGAAGCTTGTTTTGTTTTAATGATTAACCAAGAAGATACTATTAAAGAACAACAGATTAAGGATGATATGCTGTGCAAATATTGGTATTTAATGGTTGATACTCCACATTATTAAAAAAACTTTAATATGGTTTTTATTGAAGGCCTTTTATTTCTTTTGTCATTTTTAATGCCGTTTGTTAAAATTACAACATTTAGTTATACCTTTACCTTTTAACACTAAATTTTATTTTATATCAGTCAACCATTTTATTTTTTATTCATAATTAATTTTGTTTTCTTAAATGCATTTTGATTTAAAACAGTATATTATATTAATTTGATTGTATTGAATTATTTAAATTCAATAAAATAAGATGATGAAGTAAATTTTATTACCTTACATAATTTGTAGTCAATAAAAATAAAAATTTAATGACAAAGTTTAAACAATTTGTATTTTTTTTTTATTATAACCCTTATGTTGTCTTACAATCCTTTTAAAAAAAAATAATAAACAAAACAAAAAACAATACAACATATCAACATTTATCGCACAAGTGGTAACATCGCCATACCTGTACAAGACATTGTTAGCTTTGAAATTATATATTATATAGGCAAAAATCTATCTAGTAAATAATTTTTTTGGATTTATACGTTTATGTATTTATTATTAAAAGTAATTCATGATAATTATGTATAATGGTCAAACGAAAATAATATAAAATTTAAATTATTTGTAATACTTAAGGAGATCATTTACCGGAATTTCACAAAAATAAAATATATGTGTATATATACATATAAAATACGTAACAAACCGGTAAATTAAAAATACAAGTTTTAAAAACTAACCAAATGATCAATTCAACAAAAATTTGCTGAAGAAACGGTAAACTTAATATTATTAACACAAATTAGAAGTATATCAGGAGTTCTTAAAAATATATATATAAATATATACTTATATATTTACAAGGAAAAAGCGTTTCTATCAATTGGGTACTTTGCTGATCAATTGTCTTTTGTTTCTTGATCATCTCGCCCACTACTTCGTAATAGGAATTTCATTTCAATTTCTTGTCCATCAGATGAACTGGACGAACTATCACTGGAGTCTGATGAGCTTTCACTGTCTACGGAGCTATCTGAATTATTTGTCCTCGTTTGAACTTGTTTAAGGGACTCGATTTCAGTCTGTTGTTTTTTATTTTGTGTAGTTAATTCTCTAAGCTGAATTTTCATTAATCTATGTTCTTCTGGATCAATTAGTTCTTCTCCATCCTCATTAGATGTATCATTTAAAAATGTCATAATATTTTGTCTATACCTATATTGCAACAAAAATATCAAATAAATAAATATATTTTAATACATTGCAATTATTAAATTTAATTTTTTTTATGAATTATTTTTAACATTTAATGGATAAATATAATTAGACATTTGATATTTCACCTACTTAATAATTAATGTTTACCTTTTAGATTCAAGTACTTGTATTTTTTCTTCGAGTTCGATTACACGTTGAATAAGTTCATTTCTAGATAATCGTTCTAACTGTTCTTCTTGAATTAGTCTATAGGTATCAATGAATTCTTTCTGTATCATAGTCCCATCATCATCTGATGATGAAGAATATACATGATCTCCGTCAGACTCTACACTTGTAAAACTTGAATTTCTTGTTCGTCCATTCTCATTATACCGGGCAGATAGCTTTTTATCTATATCTGGTACATCATTATGATCATCCATTAAAAATTGGTTGGTGTTGTTGGGGGCTAAAGCTTTATAACGAAACATTCTGTGATTTTTCAAATATGGCATTAATTTCTTGTTTTTACGTTTACCACGACGTGGACGTCTACTTCTATGTTCTGAGACACCGGGACCCTGTAAAACATTTGGTTAGTTTATAATTTTACATTATAGAAAATGAGTACAATTTTTTTATGTGGTTCATTAAGTTTTTGAATAGATTAACTATACTATACTATATTATAAATATTTACAAGTATAGTTATATCATTTGTAATTGTAATTAAAAAATTAAAAACTCAAATTACAGAATGAAAAATATTATTTCAGTTGAAAAATGTATTTTGGTACCTATATCATTGTTTTTAAAATGTTCCAACTTACTAATGTAATATTAATTTAAGATGACAAATAACAATAACGTAATAATTATCCAAGGTATTTATTAGATACAATCTGTATTTCTGATAATGAACGATGGTCAGCAGTCAGCTGGGAACAGTGAAATAATAACCGCATAAATGGCTGAAAGAGAGTTTGATTTATGATAGGAAGTATTTATAAAGAAAATTGAAAAACTACATGTAATATTATGACGAAGACGTGGATTTTAAAAAGTTTTGTTTGTTAATATTATGGTTGAAAATTTAACTTTATTAATATTAGGTTCTGTCGTGTTCAGCAGTTAGCAAGAGAAAAACAATATAACAGTTGTCAGTTACAGTCTTACCGAATGTCTGGACCCCGAAGCATACGTTAGATTATTATTGGCAAATTACACAGTTTGCAAGTCATGACTCACGATGAAGTTCAATCGTTATTATAAAGATAAACGAGTCAACCATATTCGTTTGAAAAAAATAAGTTTTCGTAATCCTTGTTCTCATAGAACAGGATGGACAGGATAATTCGTCCATCGGAAATAACATTATTATTATGGCAAATCATTGTGAAAGAAAATTACAAAGAAAACACAAACAACAACCGAGTGAGAAATTAACATTTTTATAACAAACAATTATTATAGCCATAGCCAATAGGCACCACCATTGTCCATTATTATTATTTACCATTTAATATGATAAATTGATAATAGTAAAAGGTAAATACGGGAAACATTCAAAAATTATGTTCAACAGAGCTCTATATAGAGGGTGTGGTACTGCGGTAGTGTGGTAAGGGTAACCATAGATAAAAAAACCAGATGGTTGGGGAAGGGGTCTGCACAGTGCACATTATTTCGGTTACGTCATAAATGTGATGCGCGTGCGCGTGAGCGTATCGTACCTTGGGTTGCTGGTGCTGCTGTCCTTTGACGACCGGATTGTTGTTGTTGTTGTTCAGATGAATGCCGTACGGGGGCGCTGGACGCGATGTACAACCGAAGGCGGCTGCTGCTGCTGCTGCTACCGGTGGCGGCGGCGGCAACACCGCGGCCGTCTCTGCCAACGTCGTGGACGGCGGGTCGCCACCGCCATGGTTGACGATCATACCGCAGGTGTCGCTGCCAAGCGGCGGTGTAATTGCGACGGCTGCGCCGCCATTTTGGTCGTCCTCCATCGTTGTTGTTGGCGTTTTCGTGCGTCCGGGATCGGATTTGACGAAAAAACAGTCGTGATCGAGTAGAAAATTCACAGAGAGTACAGCGCGCCTCGAAAAATAACAAACAAACGTCGTACGATGAATGAAAACACGAGAAATCCAATTCGGACTCTTGACACGCTCCGACGTGCGATGAACGTTCGCAAGCCAAAGCAGTCAAACTTCGACTGGCTAATGGTTATAACGAAAACGAAGTGGCTAAATGGTGACTGCGCGACGGCGGCGTAGATTTCAGTGTATAGGTAGTGCTGCTGGTACTGCCTAGCGGCTGTACGTCGCGCGACTCGGGTTGTATACACAATGATATACAATAGTAATTGCGCCAGTGAAGCGGCGGTGCCGCCCGACCATTCGTGGGGCGCAGTGCCGAGGGGGCACAGCGCATTAGGAGCGGGGAGCATGCGTGTTCCGTCACGTACGCAATACAATAATAACGCAGCGCACGCTTCGCATACGCTGTACACGATATATTTATTTTTTACTACAATAATAACAAATGCTGTGTGATCATACGCGACTTATAAGCGAGTTTGGTACACGTATTTTGTAATAATAATAATAATAATAATAATAACAATAATATTAATCATAATAATAATAATAATATAATAATAATAATAAATAATAAATAATACACGGGACCAGCATTCCACATGTCGTTACAAAATATTATAAGTCTCTGGACACTGGAGGTATTTATCGCGAACGAGTAATACCGCATGGGATGATATACCTATACCATTTTTCTGTCATTATTCCCAAATAAATATTATAATAAATTATTATCATCATTATTTATTTATTTGTTAGTATTATTATTATCGCTCGGCGCCAGCTAATCTCGTGTACAGCGAGTTATCACTCTGAAAACAGTAAAACACTGCTAGACGCTAGTAGTACAGTACGTCTTTTGTTGATTAAAGGGCGTTGGAAAATCATGTTCCCGACGTTCCTTTGTTCGGTGCTCGCGCTGTGCTTGTTCTCGACCGCGGCCGACAACACCGACACGAGGCCCGGACACGTGCTCCTCGAATTGGGTTCGTCCGACTGGCATTTCTCGAACAGAAACAGCAGTGAGTTTTGTCGTATTCCCTTCACCCCCTCTAAATATGCGTGCATAAAATTATTATATAGGTACGTGCCTCGAACAACAATATCATATAGGTACCTAATATGTGCCTACCGTTTATTATTATATACCATAATACTATAAAACGTTATAAAAACGTGATTTGTCGCGTTTTGATCTCCATTTTATTACCTATACCAATCAAAGACGTTTCGTATTTTTTATATTACATTATTACCTGTATATTATTGTATTAACGATTCCATACCTAGGTACACCCATAAATCCATATAATGTTCAAATAATAAAATGGATCTTCGTTGTTTTGATAATAATAAATTAATACTATTATTAATTGTTATTATCACGTGCGTAAAATATGTTTCAGGTGTCGCCGGGAAGTCTCGGGTACCCGGCGGCGTGTTCGCCGACCTACGGGCCAACGGCGTTTTGACGGAAGACCCGTTGCGACGGTACAACGACGTGGCTTACCGATGGGTGTCCGAAGACGATTGGACTTACTCGGTGACATTCAACGGTGATTGTATTATTTATTATATATAAAAATAATTAATAAAATAATATGGCGATTGGTAATATAAATGTAATTATCTATACTATAAAATGATTGACGCAAAAACACAAGATGTCCGGTATCCAGTTACCTTTTCCATACCTTTTGCGTCCCCGTGAAAACGAAAATACACTCAGGATTCGTTTCTTGCGAGGTCGTGTGGCGAGTAAATGCTGTAAGCCTGTAATTATATCTGTTTATAAAATCGTACGACGGACCTCCTCCTAAGAAAAATGTATAAAAATACGCATCGTCGGTCGTGGTTTAAAATTAATCATCAATAGGTAAACAACTTCAACTTGTATTATTATTATACATAAAAAATGCGCGTCGTGCCGCAGTTAAGCTCGTATAATATAACATTATTGTCCTGCTGTTTTAAATAATAATTTCAAACATTCTTGATTAATATTATTGCGACAGCATATGAATTATCATATACAATAATGTATTATAATTTATAATACGTAAATAATATAAATATAATAGGCTGCTCTACGTGGAGGAAAGAGTCTCCGATGGATATCGTTAGGAAATTACCGAATTTTTCATAATTTTTTCGTATTCGTTTGAATCGCGAGAACGTTTGACGTGAAAACGTACAATTTTTTTTTTATTCGTTCACATTTTATGTGCACGCGCTTTTCGAACGAAATTTACTCATACATTTTTTCAGAAAATTTGACAAATACTTTGCATTAATATAATACATAATAAATTATTTTCGTCGTAGGTACGATACGCAGTATTAATTTTTTTTTTTTTGACAAATAACGAATTACAGAATTCGTTGGTTGTTTGTACAAATTTTCCCTCCCTCCACCGATGTTATTTGTACCTTGTACGTATCGTTCTAACGTATAAAGGTAGGTATTACATTATTATACTGTACAGTAAATATTGTGATTTTAAAAGCAAATTTACATTGTTTGCACAACGTTATCACTTTATGTCTTTATCTTTATTAATGATTATGAAATAATATTGGAATTATTGGAAATACGGTTTTTAATTTTTTATCGTGAAAACGAGTGTGTGTGTGTGTATTATAAATTTCTTACGAGATACTTGATCGAGAATTAATATCAAAAAATGAAAACGATAAACAATTAATGATATACTAATATACTATTTAAATTAATAAAGTTTAATGTAATTATCATAAGTTACCGCAAAGTCTTTACGATATACGATATAAATATATATATTGAAAATATTTATTCATTATTAAAAATGAAATATTTATTTTTTAAATTATTATAATTTGTAATGATAATAAATTATAGACATATAGTTATCGATATAGTTTTGTTTAATCATTGGAATTTTTAATTCCAAAAAAATTTCGAATTTTAAATTTAGTTTTCATTGTCTTTTAGCATAATATTTAGCCAACAGGAATATATCTGATTATCAGACATATACAATATTCGATTCGTATTCGTGACATTTTGTTGCATTTTGTACGTATATAGAAATTTTTTTTTTAATCATAAAGCACTGTATTCGTATAAGCGGAAACGACTTTTGTGTATTGGAGATACAATAGTTACTGATTATGCTCATGATGTAATGTTATTGTAAAAAAGTTAATAATAATTGTACTAATTATTTTTTTTTTCACATTCGCCAAGTAATTTTAATGATTATTAAAATAATTATTTTTAAAAAAAATAAAAACGTAAAATTATCAAAATTACATGGGAATTATTGTTTGTAATATACAATATATAACATAAAAATCAAAAAGTGCTGGGCTAATTTAAAAATCTGATACAAATGAAAAATACGAACAATACATTTACAAATATCTCTTGATTCTAGAACGCAGAACCGGTTTATGATGTTTATGATTAAAACTTTAATGCGAGGGTAGGAATGTATGTAGTGGGATAAGTAGGTATACATAACCAGGATTTTAACTTGTAGGGGGGATGGGCTTGTAACGTATAAAAAAAAGTATAGCACAAAAATCTTATATAATATTATGTAGGTATACATAACATTATAGTTTATACTTGGGTATATTTTCAGTACAATTGAATAAAATTGAAAATTGAAAATTCCTAATTTAAAAATTTTTAGTTTATATTAACGATCTTCAATGGAGAGTAATACACTTAATATAGTAATACTACATTATTATTATTTATTTATATAACATATACTTTTTTCAATATGGTAATTGATTAATAAAGATAGTACTAAAATATTACCATTGATTATAAACAGTACTATCATTTTTATATTAGAATTTATTTTTTATTTATAATTAATTTAGATTATAATAATATATAGGTAATAATTAGTAGATTAAAACGTGTGTTAATATATAAACGTAATTTTATAATATACCTAACAAGTAGGAACACTGTCATAATTATAATATTATTTATTATTAATACATACATTTTGCATGACTTTTATACATAATATTAAATGAATACCTATTAATTTGTCCTAATTGATTGCCAAATAATTTATAAAAATCAATAACCAAAATAAGATAAAAAAAAATGATTATAGTTGGAAGTTACAATACATAATGTACTATCAATATAATTGACTATCAAACTAGTTTTATTATAATATAATATACTTTTTAAGTTTATAATTATTATTTCTCTTTTTTATACAATTGATAATATTAATTGTTATTGAAAAATGGACAGGATATAGATATGGGCGTTGGTGTGATGAGTGTATTACTGTGTATAATAATACGTCGTTAGTACTATTCGTCTCGATTTATACACATCGACCAAGTATCGACGTGTCGTGTATTTTTTTTTTTTTTTTTAAATTAGATAAAAATTATTTTAATTCAGTGAAAAGATTTCCAGTGAATCTATTGGTTCGATTTTATATTTATATATACATATTCATATAAGCAAATGGCCATGCGATTGTATTATCATAATATGTTTATATGTCGTAGGTATATAAACAAATTATTAACCTTGAATTCATATTTCAAATTTACTATAGTTGCCTCAATGCCTCATATTATTTCAAATAATTATTACCCACACAAAACTGCATATAAGTGTATACTGTATATACATCATATAGATTATAATTTACAGGCTGTATAATATTATACGAGTAGAATAAAGTATAAACCTATAACTATAGTGTTTTTATATTTTAAAATTCGTTTTTATAACAACATTATTCATTACATTTCAGTTGTAATACAAAAAAATATAGGTAAAAAACTAAAAATTATGTTAAAAATGTGTTGTTTTTTTTTTCATTCATATATACTACGATTTATAATATTATTAATTAGAATAAATGATTAGAATAATGCAACTTGCAAGGTTAGATGCAATTTGCAGAATCAAGAAAAAATGTCAGTTACTTAGGTTTTAGCCTTTTAGGTATATAATATAAATAAATACTGTATAATACTATAATATAATATATGTTCCGAAAGAAAGTGAAGTGCATCACACGTGAAAGATTACGCGGTTGTTCCTTTGAATAGTGTTCCTGCTTCCTGCAGGCATCATAAAAAAACAGGTTGTGAAAATCAATATGTATTCCGTTCGTTTCGTTCAGAATTTAAAAATAATATGAAACTAGAATTGAAATAACATTTTATGTTTGTACATAAATATATTAAATATTAATAAATATAAACACAAAATTAGCAATAGTTATTGTTTAAACGTATAATTATACGAATTATAAATTGTATATAATACACATTATAAAGTACATCATTATAATATAGTTATATAGCGCATGATGATAAATTTTAATAATTTTTATTTCTAAATAATATAAAAAAAGGGTTATGACATGTCTACTTTACTAATGAAATATTTATATTATAGTGTGTACAAGGTACAACTATAATAATACAATATATAAATTATAGTAAGTACATTATATTATAATATATTACTTGTATGCATAATATTTTAAATTATATAAGTTAATTTTATTCTATAATAATCACGGACCTGCTGTTAATAAAAATAAATAACGCATTATACTATAATATATTTATTTACTATTTTTTTATAATTAATATATTTTATTAATTAAAGGAAAATATAATGTTAATTAGTAATTACGTAGTAAAATATACTCGTACATTATATATTATTTTATTATGATTACCTTTATAGTATTTTATGATATATACTCGTATATATTTTTAGATTGTGAGCGAAACGAAGAAATTATTGGTTTTACAATGATGTGTGTCTTCTTCTTCTTTTCTTTTTTTTTTTTTTTATAAGACAATATTGTACTACCCGAAATAATGCTTCGATATTCATGAACAGCATAAGTTTCCCGTTGGAAAGTGGATGTAGTTGGTATTTTATTTAGGTCATTTTTCTAATTTCTCAAAATTGACCCTATGCGATAGAAAAAACGACGAAAAAATGACGAAAAAATGACGAAAAAACGGCATTCTTCATAAAAACTGAAATTTCAACCCTACTATATATTATATCATAAAGTGAATAAATTTTAAATTATTAGTGAGAAACTTGAGCTTGTCGTTTCGTACACAAAAGTTCAATACATGGTCAAATTGAAGACAAGCAGACACGCATTTCCTGATCAATGGAAAGAAGCCTCTCCCGTTTTTTTTTTTTATGTAAAAATCAGTTAAATCATACATGTGTAGATTAATACGAATAATACGACGTAATTGTGCACTTATCGTGCATATAAGACGATAGGTACATGTATAGGCGCGGGGCGATAACTAATGCCTTCGGCGAAGTTTCCGAAGTTGTTGTGGTTGTTAAGTACGTGAGTGTGCCGTAAAAACTTGTGATGTATTATGTTAATAGTGTGCCGTGAACCAAAAAGGTTGAGAACCACTGGTTTAAATCATAAAAAACAAGGGAAGGAATAATCCTGCCGCAGGGTGTGCAAATCATAGTGTTTAATTTTAATTAGAATTTGAATGTAATAATTAACCATTGCATTCGAAAAAACGATTCGGAGCGAAGTTCAGTCAGATAAATTTTGACATTTATTATTAAATATTTAAAACACAAAATTTTATCACACATATGACATATAGTACATAAATGAACAACTATACAATTTTCAAGTCTTGAAGTTTAATATATAAATGCTCATAAAATCCCTTGTCACCTAAATGCCCATATCATACAAATTTTAGTCAATTTTATTTATCATTACTGTAAAATATTGAAAAAGAATAGGAAGAACCCATATAAATACTTTAAATAGGTATTAATTTTACTGAAATTTCAACTTTAAACACCTATAAAAAAAAATGAGTCTTGAGATTGAAATATTGAAATACATTTTACAGGTACATACTCCGGTACTATGTAAGTAAGTATGTAAGTAAGTAAGAAAGTGGTCACGTCTCGAATATTTATAGCAGCTGTAATCACTAGGATTGTAGAATGGGCCAAACGTATTTTTTGAAAATTATTTGCGGGCCGCATACATGTTTAATGATAATAATTAAAAAAAAGAGCTGATACTCCTGCCGCACAGGATACAGGTGTGCGAACCATAGCGTTTAATTTTATTTATAATTTGAATGCAATGATAAACCATTGCATTCGAAAAAACGATTCTGAGCGAAGTTCAGTCAGATTATAATTTTCGTTTGAACTAAAAATATCAACTTAAAACAACTATAAAAAAAAATTTAGATTAGGGATTTTTCTAATATTTTAGTATGATGTTAATTAATATGTAAGTATACTTCAATAAAATTTTCAGACCTTAATACCAAAAATTGACAATTTTATCAAACATTATATACGTAAAAACGAGAATTTTACGAAATATTCAATGTTCAATATTTTGTAGAAAAATTTAAAAAACGGTTCCAAAATTTTACCACATATATATAATAGCTATGTGAACCTTCAAAAAAAATTTCAGGTCTCTATCTAAAAAATTGCCTGAGTTATCGTGAAATGTAGAAATTGAATTCGTCAAAATTTCATTTTTCGTGAAAAATGCCGTTTTTTCGTCATTTTTTCGAAGTTTTTTCTACCGCTTATAGTAAATGTTGAGAAATTCGAAAAATGACCTAAATAAAGTACCATCTACATCCACTTTTACATCTGAAACTCGCTATTCGTAAAAATCGAAGCGTTATTTCGGGTAGTAAAAGTGTTTTCAGAATATTTATTTATATGTATGGATTCTAAGATTTTCGTTTTCCTAAAAATATCAACTTAAAACAGCTATAAAAAAAAATTTTGACAATGGATTTTTCTAATATTTTAGTATGATGTTAACTAATATGTAAGTATATTTCAGTAAAATTTTCAGACCAAATTACCCAAAATTGCCAATTTTATCAAACATTATATACGTAAAAACGTGAATTTTACGAAATATTCAAAGTCTAATATTTTGTAGAAAAATTAACATAACGGTTCCAAAATTTTACCACATATGTATAATAGCTATGTGAACACCCAAAAAAATTTTCAGGTCGCTATCTTAAAAATTGCCTGAGTTATCGTGAAATATAGAAATTGAATTTGTCAAAATTTCATTTTTCGTGAAAAATGCCGCTTTTTCGTCATTTTTTCGAAGTTTTTTCTACCGCTTAGGGTCAATTTTGAGAAATTCAAAAAATGACCTAAATAAAGTACCAACTAGATCCACTTTGCTACCGGAAACATACCCTATTCGTGATAATCGGAGCATTATTTCGGGTAGTAAAAATGTCTTCAGAATAAAAAAAAAAAAAAAAAAAAAAAAACAAAAAATAATCACACATCATTGTAAAACCAATACATTCTTCGCTTCGCTCAGAATCTAAAATTATATACGAGTATGTTATATGTATTATTGTTATAGAAAAGGCCAAAAGGGTATTGTAGGAAAAAGTACACGAATGACACAAATGTTTATCTTGGATTTATAAATATAATTTTTAATTTTTAATTCATAGTTTTTGTCCAGTTGGTAATTGTTAATACAAGTTTAAAATAGAAAGATAAAATAAATAAAGATAATAAGATAATAAGTGGCATTCATTTTATTCACTGTTTATAGAATTTTGGATGAATAATTATTTAATTTTTGCGTACGGGCCTGTAAATACGAATTTAAGCATAGAAATATACAATATTATAATTATATAAAATTCAAGACGTCGAATGACGATTAATCAACGGCTTGCAAGTGCCAATGAATTGATAATTATTTATATTATGGTATTAGGTATATTAATATATTATAATTTATTGCCATTCACTATTCAGAAATTATTAATTTTAAATTACATAAAGTTATTTATATGTAACCTATATTATATATCAATATGACAATATATCACATTTAGGTATATACTAGATACTATATGTCTATATAGTATATATACGTATATAATATAAATAGGTATATAATATTAATATAGTCGTTAAATATTTATAGTTTATAGATTCAAATACTCAATTCTATATATATATATATATATTTTCATATTTCATGTTACTATTTAGTATGCAGTATCTATATATAGAATGAAAAATAATCAAAAACATATTATGTAAGTATAGGTATACAATTGAAGAATACGATTAGAAAATTCTATAGGTACCTAATATCGTTTTTACACGCAATAAGAATATTTTATTATGTTCTATATGCTCATAAAGTCATAACTCTTAAGTTATAATTTTGACTACGTATATATATTATATATATATTTATTATATTATACCTATTGACTATATATAATATAGTTATACCTTATACACTAACATATCGATATTCGATGAGCTTTTCATTTTTAACTGATTTTGACATTTTTATATTAAAAGTTTACCTACTCAAGTCTTAATTAACATTTAACACACTGCAAGTGTATACCTACTCGTATATGTAATATAATATAATTAATCGTTATGAATTATAATTATAAACTTAATGTGATTATACGTAATTAGAGTATAAGTATATTGTATATAGTGTTGGTGATATAATTATAATAAAATTAAGTAGTCAATATGGTTGTGGACTTGTGGTGTTATAGCTATTTGTTATCTCTGTCTTTCTAACTTATATGGATATACTATATACACTTACAAGTATAATGCGATGTAAAATTTCAATGTATAGTATTTGAATATTAAATGAATCGTCGTCGATGTTAACGAAAATTACCTGACCAATTATAAAAATAAAATACCATAAGAAAACATACGCGTATACACATCTCATTGTACAAAATCATCAAATATATAATTCTGATATTTTATGATTTTTATATCTTATAAGAAATTAATTATAGTAAATTAGTAAGTATATTATATTATATCAATATGACATTAATTGAATAATAATTACGCTAAATTAATAATTTTAAGTAGGTATATATACGGACATACGATAAATATTAATCAATATTAAACCCAAATTAAAAAAAAAAAAAAATTATTGTGATATCTCTTGCTGCCGCTAATTTATAATTTTCCTAAAATGTTTTTTTCTAAATTTTGAAAAAAATTACACCATTCGAGTAATTATTATACTTATACTACTACTACTAACTTATACTATTAGGTAACTGTACTTAAAAAAATATATTTTAATTTGTCGCCTTTATATTTCTTGATTCAAATTTTAACGCGTCATTAAATACGAGTAACTATTTTATAGTAGGCTTTATTTTTATAAAAGTTAAATTGTTAAAATATAATATAAAGTTAGTAAGATTATAGGGTATATACTAAATAGTATAAATAAAAGGTGTATAGTAAAATATAACCTCAAATTATGTGCCCTATTTCTATGCGCAATATTCCATCATTTTCGTGAAATATAGTCCCGTGTCTTGTCAGTACTATGAAATATTACTGTATATTATTGTATGGTTATTATTGCATATGGGCAACTTACAACTTTACAAGTATATAACCCATTCTCATATGATGTTATGAATTTATCATGTATGATAGTGAATCCTATACAATCGAAATTTAAAATTTAGTCCTAAACATTTTTAAGTGTTTGCAAAACACGAAAAAAAAAATGTAATTCTTTTTTAATTTGATTTTTTTGTATTTTTTTGTATTTTGATTATTACTTTTATTTGTGCAAATTACGTAATAAAATATTTCAAAAATAAATATAATATGAAATTTAAAATATTTTACAATTATTTAATATTAATTATATTTATATAACTGATTTAGGTAACGATTCAGCACTGAACAACAACTGTATGTTACTATATGATTTATTGTTTATATATTACATATACCTATTGGTATTATAGTATACCTATATAACTGTGGATAGAATAGTGTTTTATTTGGAATAAAATTTCAATGCAATGTAATTTAATTAATCGCAATTTCAGTTAATGATGATTAGAGGCCGGAATTATACTCTTTTACATATTTCTTTTAAGTTTATGCAGTCAAACCGGTGTTCGAAATCTTTGTAAATCGTGAAACGTATAAATCAATGACAAAAGTTTTTTTTTGCATATTTGAGAATATTTCAGACTAAAAGAATATATCGATTAATTTTATTGATTTTCGATATTTAGTGTTGCAGTGGCGGAAATTACGTATAATAATAAATCATAAGATATAAAATAAAATATAATATGTAATTTTATAATCTCTTGTTAATTTGTTATTGACGAAACTATAAACGAAATAACATTAAGTTATCGTCGAGAATGATACCCGCCAAGAAATTAATTGGAATTATATTTTAAAAATAGCTAAATTTCAAACATCCGTTTATGACGTTCTTGTATTGTATTGAGTCTGACACTACACACTACTGTGTCGTGCGTGCTGCGTAGTATTGACTTATAAGTCAATTATTTTATTTCATTAGTTGTTTGTTTTTTCTTATCTAATTGACATGTTTTATAATGCCGAAAACACCATCAAATAAATTGAAAAATTTAATTGCACAGTGGATACTACCATTAAATAAAAACAATATACATTTTACAACTGATGGCACCACTCTTTTTCGTCAGGTATGTAATAAACACATTCCGTGCATTAAGAAGTCATCATAACATAAATAATGTAAATTAAACACTCAAAAACAATTGTCTTTATCAGATCAACTTCTAAAAAAAAATGTAAATACATTTTATGAAGATTTATGTATGAGTCTTATTGCCGCAAATATACCGTGGTATAAATTACAAAATCCAGAATTTCGGTAATTCTTATAAAAATATACTGGTAAGCATATACCAGACAAAAGTTTGTTAAGAAAAAATTATTTATCGCATTCTTATGATAAGACATTATCCAATATAAAAAAATGAAATAAACGATAATAATATCTGGATAGCTGTTGATGAAACAAGAAACAAGAGATATAAATGGCCGTTATGTGGCGAATTTATTAGTTGGGATATTAAAGTCAAATCAACCTACTCGTTTTTTTTTTTTTTTAGCATGTAAAGTATTAGAAAAGACTAATCATTCTACTGTTTCTCGATTTGTGAATGATGGGTTAAAATTACTGTGGCCCTTGGGCGGACATGATGAAAAAGTGTTATTGATGCTCTCCGATGCTGCGCCAATGTACATGGTTAAAACTGGACAGTCATTAGCAGATTTTTATCCAAATTTAATTCACGATACATGTGTAGCTCACATGTTTAATAGGGTCGCAGAGAAGGTAAAAGAAATGTATTCAGACATAAATAAATAAATTAATAATATAAAAAAAGTATTTCTAAAATCTCTGTACCATGTTCAAGTATATAAAGAAATATTACCTGATATACCGTTACCCCCTGAACCAGTATTAACTAGATGG
Organism: Tetraneura akinire; assembly: GCA_021307375.1. Classification (NCBI taxonomy): domain Eukaryota; kingdom Metazoa; phylum Arthropoda; class Insecta; order Hemiptera; family Aphididae; genus Tetraneura; species Tetraneura akinire. The sequence continues at coordinate 8,910,559 of JAIUCT010000022.1, read as the reverse complement.
AGAACTTGGTTGGAAGCTGCTATTTTTAACTGTGATAATTTCTACGGTTTAAAGAAAGTTATTGAAGTATTAAGTAATCAAAAGTCTCCCAGTCAAGCTATACTTAAATGTAAAACAGTTTTTGACCTGAACCAGAGCACACGGAACAGAATATAGTTGTCAACTGTTTTCAAAAATTTTGTTAAGTTAATTTTTTATTATATTTATATTTATATAACTAGTTAAATTATCTTTTTTTATTTTGTACTATATTCATTTTGCATATAAAAGCATATTTTTAATTTAAGAGGATATATTAATATAAAATAATATTTTTCCATATTTTATAAAAATTTTAATGAATATTAGAAGAATATTTTGAATTTTTTAACAGAATATTAGCACCTTATTTTGAATATTTTAAGAGAATATTATTCTGGCCTCTAATGGTGATGAATAATTGCATTCAAAAAAATGATCTGAGCGAAGTCCAGTCAGATATAAGTACTGATTATAAATTATTATTAAAATTTTCAGTTTTTCACATATTTATTAAGTACACATTTTAATCTAAACATCAACGTAAGAGTTCCAAAATTTTATTACGTATGTAAAGTACCAATGTGATATATGAACACCCAATAATATTTTCAAGTCTTTAAGTGTAATATTTTTTGAGCTATCGTAAAATATTTTAAATTTTAAATTCGTCAAAATTAAAGTTACTGTGTCATATTACCAAAAATTCGTTATTTTTTGGTAATTTTATTTTTGTATATTTTTAAATAGATTTAGTTGGCGAAATGTTGGATTGATGGCGTACAATGATTACATAAATGATAAATAGATATTTTATAGTTATAATTTTATATTAAGATATTAATAACTTGGATTTGGATTACAAATAAATAAAATATTTATGGATAAATAGAAAATTAATATGATATTATATTCAATATCAATTATATTTAATAATTAATCAATTACATCCACGTAGTTTTGTGATGATTTGTATTTATAGGGACTAAAGGTGATTTAGGATTGTACAATACTGCGTACCTTTGTGACCCTCGGAGCTCGGATGAGGAATTTCCTCTTCCGAGTATTTGTATTATATTTATTATCAATCATTGTAAAAATTGAATGTTGTAATGTAAAAACATCGTAAAAGATCTCAACTGATTATCTGAATAAATAATAAAAAATACCTACTCCAAACCAAGCGTTACTATACTCATTTCACGAATCTAGACGACCAAGAGACGCATCGTTTCAAGTCACTAATCATCCCTTACTTTACTGGACTAATATTAATATATTATTTACTAACTCATTAGTTATTTTATAATTAGTATATTTAATTATTATTTTTTTTTTTTATATTAGTCGACTAATTTACTCTTTTGATATTCTGACTTGTTACTTGTTCATTAATTATTATAGTAATAACTATTATTACTTATTAATATTTATTGGCTTATTGCCCATTACTAATCAGTACCTATATATCTGACTGAACTTGGAAAAATAGTTTTCCAAATACGATGATTTATCATTGAATTTAATTATTCATTATAATACAACACTATATCCTCTTCAAGCCTTTTTCACAGCTATAATGTTGTATCCTTTCCATAGAATTCTATGGTCGACTTTATATTTTTGCATAAACACAATTTTAAGAAATTCGAAAAGTGACCTAAATAACGCACCAATTAGACGTGATTATCTATCAGAAAAATGTACCTTATTTGTGGTAATCAAAAAACTATACTACCTAAGAAAGTGTCTTCACGCTTTTAAAAATATAAAACTCATACAAAATTAAAATTTTTTAATTCTATATAACTAGGTACAAAAAGAAAAAAAATTAGAATTGGAATTTGAATTTGCAATTTATAGTATTTACACAATTTTCTAGAACTATATGTAAGAATATGTAGGAATGTTTAGCTATGCTCTAATAAAATTATCAGCCCGTAAAATCTAAAATTGTTAATTTTATTATACATTATAGAGAACTACTGATAATTTTATGAAATTTTCAAAGTTTAATATTTTCATAAAAAGTTAACGTAATAGGTAGTTTCAAAATTATATCATGTATGTAAAATGCACAGGTATGTGAATTATTATTATTTATTATTTTTATTATTATTATCGTTATTATTATTAACTTATTATTATTATTATTAATTATTATCATTGTAATGTACGTCGAAACTGAGCTAATTAATTTTCTTTCATCTAATAATTGTATATATTATTATTATTAAATAATTGAATAGATATCATTTATTAAATATAATGACCATATTATTTTATAGAATGATTATTTCACACAGTTCATAAAATGGAACTAGATGTTTCGTTATTTTTAAAACCCCATTTTGTTTTCGTTGATAAAATTATTACATCATGTGGGTGTGGGTAACAAATAAGAAATAACACGCTTAAGTATACATAGTATGTAATCAGATTATAAAATATTATTATTTTCTGAATAGGTATACCGAATATGTGTTACGGTTTTTATATGACTAGCTCCTATAGCTTTAAGTTTTAGGCTAACCGTAGTTAACCTATTAAACTTATTACATTTTATCCCCTCCTAAAATAACAGTTTTGTTACGAGGCCAACGGACGTGTTGGTTAGAGTTGGACGTTATATAATAATATATAGTCATTTTGTTTTTTTTTTTAGTTGTTATACACGTTTATGTGCGAGATTAACAGTATATTATTCAAATGTATAATAGGTATAATATATGTAAACAAATAATAATAAAAACAAATTTCAGAGATGAGTGTGTGAGTTAAAAATAATATAATAATTTATGAATAATATATTATGATTTCGGGACTTTTTTTTTTAATATGGTAATATTATTATTTAAGAATAAAAAAAATCGGTCAATTGAGTTCATTGCAAATATGATTATTTTCGTATATAAAAATAAATATACATTCACTTGCGGTTTTAGCTACACAGTATACAGGTATAACCAAGTGGGAGAACCTAGAAGGTTCATTATTGGAAATTGTAATAATTATTTCCATTCTATGTATATGAGTATATGCCGTATAGGTTAGGTTTAAACTTAATTAAAATGAATTAAAATATATTAGTATATAGGTAATATACATATGTATAAAATGTGATTGTTGTTATAGGCGTTGTAATAATAATATCATATATCATACTTATAAGTTAAGTCTTATAATTATTCCAATAATATTTATTTTTAAATTCATGATATTATCTAATTAATTTTTACATTTAATGTATACCACCTATGTATGAACTGAGTATTTAATCGTTTTTTATATCATCATACATTCATATTATATTTTGTTATTACAAAATTCAAGTCTTGAATCTCCTGTTGGGTGATAACTATTAAAAAGTTAATAGTATTAAGTCAATTAATTGATATAATGTGATAATTGTTAACTGTTTCTTAAAAAATAGTAATCATAGAATTATATATTATAATAAACACTAAACAGCATGTAACATATTATTTATGTATTACGTTATTTTGATTACCAATAAAAAATAATTGTTAAGTATATTTTTAGACTACCCGGTACCATCAAATTCTTGTCTACTCTACTTGTAGGTAGGGGTGGATTAAGGGGTGTCTAGCCGGGGCGGTAGCTCCGCCGCCCCGGGGCCCACACAATATACTAAGAATATACAATATAATCTACTGATTTTTATTGTTTTTAATGTTTGATATTTAAATATTTAGAAACTTCAATTATTATTTTTCCTGGTTAAAGATAATACAATTTAGTTTTCCCATATATTATACAAATAATAAATTATTAATGTCACTATGTCAGCATAATGCATGGAAATTTTAGTTCTATTATTAGTATTATGTACTTTATGTCTCTATAACCTATGCTCTATGTCATTATTATTAAACAGCTGTAGCAGCTAGATATATTATACTCGTATATAAAGAAAAGTTCATTTTGTATTATTAATGCAACTAATTTTATAATATTTACCTTCGTTAACCGTGGCGTAAACATAATAAGTACAAATTTATTTTGTATATTAATTGTTAATTTGTTTTGTTGTTCACGTTGTTTATCCATTTAATTATTTTAATATTCAATAAATATAAAAACTAATAAATAGGTACTAATAAAAACACTAATAAAAAATATCTAATATTTTATTTTATTTCTTGCTAAATTTGATTAATGGGGCCCCATCAAATAAGTAGTTTAGCCCCGGGTCCCAACATGCTCTTAATCCACCTTTGCTTGTTGGACATGTCATTTTGGACTGTTACAATAAAGTAGTTTATTCATAATCAAAATAAAATGTATACTAAAATGTTCAAATGCTTGAATATTAAAATATAAAATAAATTACATTTTAACAGATCAATTATATAATTTAATAAAATTTCAATATATTAATATTTAATATACTTATTAGGTACCTACTTATTTATATTTATTATAATAATAATAATTTTAAATGTAATACAAAATGATAATAGTTATGGTTTTTTTCTTTTAAAATTTCATTTATAATAAATTAAATAAAGTACCTACCCATTTTATAATTAAGTGGTTATTTATGTATCAGCTGCAACAACTCGGTGCTCGGACATGTATAATAAAAAAAATACATTTTATAAAACTTGGAACTTGGAAAATATTACTTATATACAGTTTTTTATTCAAGATTTATAAACTTATTCTTTCCGCGGTATAAATAGAAATCTTTTTTTTTATTTTTTGAATAATATTTTAAATACATTAATATTAGTATAGTACTATGGTTAATTTCATGATTTCCTAAAATTGCTGTAGGTAATAATAATATATATTATTCCGATATTTTATTTAACTGGTTATTCAATTGTATTATATATCATTTATGTATATATATATACATATAATATGAGAAATAAAAATACATCACTATATTAGTGATCAGTGTATAATACTATCATATTTTAATGAAGTAAAATTTCTTTTTAAATCATTTTTTTTTCATAACTATTAACTATACATTGCACTAATGTTAATGATAAAAAGAAATACAACTGCTAAACGGTGCACTCAATTAACATGCGTGTATATTATAATAAATACCCACCTATGAAAATATTTACAGCTGTATATATATAATATATTATATATAGATGTAATTTATTTTTCGCAAAATAAAAAAAAACAATATTACAGATTAGTTTATTTTATTTAAAATTAGATAGGTATGCAATATGCATGCATTATTATAATTTATATAATATATACCTATCGTAATTTCTATGTACCTGTTACCTGTATACAATTTAGTTCAAGATTTACTAAAATATCCTTTGCGTATAAAATATTTATAGACTATACCACATGCTTATGAATGTGTCTAAACGATGACTAAATCTTACTGCAATTATATAAAAATAATAATGTTATAGTAATATACTAATATAAAAATATAAAAATAATAATAACCTAAAATAATATATTGAATGCGTATATTTATTTCATAACAACTGGTTTTATATCTTCGTAACGTCATATTATTATAATATTATTGATTTATTATATTATTATTTATATTTCAATACATTAAAAAATTAAAAACCTAGATGATACTGGTGTTGTATTTTGATTAAAATTTGAATGCAATATAATAATGAATATCGTTCCAAAAAACGATTCTGAGTGAAGTTCAGTCAGATAATATATAATATATTGTATTATACTTTATAATGATTATACATTTTTGATTAAAATGTTCACATATATTTAATATTTATTAAAATTCATTTACCTACATTTAAATTAAAATATCAACATATTAGAATTAGAGTTCTAAAATTTAGTTCAATTCTAAAAGTTTCTAAGTTCAATATTGTCTGAGTTATCGTAAAATATTGAATTCAATTTTCAATTCAGTCTTCGTGAATATTTCCGAATTATCGTCATTTGAAATGTTTTTTTCCTATATGCTATATACTATACAGTACAAGTTTAATTTTGAAAAATTGTGAAAGAATGTATTACTTATTACCCAATTAAATCCATTTTCTTATAAGAATTATATATGCATTTATTACTGGTCGAAAAATTGTCTACACACATCATTGTAAAATCAATACATTCTTGACGTTGCTCAGAATCTAAAATATACCTATATATTTTAATATCATTAAAGTAATATATATAAAGGTATATATTATATAATAAAATGTCAATATCAAAACTATTCCTATATAGTCGAAATAACATAATACGTATAATGATATAAGTACGTCCTAAACATACATAGAAATCGTAGAATAAAAATAATGTACTTATTATATATACGTACAGGTATATACTATGTGTATAACTATACAAATTTTGTTTTTACCGTTGAATAAGTTTCACTGTTCACTGGTCATTAAATTATTAAAATATTATGTTTGTTATTATATATTTATATCCAATATAAACAAATATACAGAGTGTTTCACTTAAATAGTATCTAACACTATAATTATTTCATTCAGATGAGAGATGAGATGACTTTAGATCAAGATGGTTGTTTTCATCGTATTATATTTTAGCATTTATAGCGATATATCAGCACAATAGATAGCTGTTGCACGATGACAATATTAAAATCTATTTTCATAAATTCTTATATTCATATATTCAGCTCGTTATTTTTCCCAATAGGTGTATGGAATTGTCCAAATAAATAAAATATTCTCTTTTATACAATTATTATACCTAACTTAGTACCTATACTTCATGAATTGAATCTTTCAAAATTGTAATTAAGCTTTGATATTGGTACCAAATACCAAAAGATTAATTAAAGAATAGAACTTTTTCTACTCGTATGTTTTGTCAGGTTTTTTCATAATTGTTTTAGAAGTGTTATAGTTAATCATTAAAATAATCAAAATTTCTTATTTTTCTCAAAATAAAATATATAAAAATTACAATTATAAAATAAAAGAATAATGGATCTGACAAAACATCACAAATGTTGTTCTCTTTAAATTAAATTTAAATTTTTTTTATCTACGATCGTTCTGGGCCTTTGAAATCCATGAATTATGAAACTATGTTTCGACGTTCAAATATTGAGATTTGAGAGTGTGACGTCCTCTTAAGTCTTAACAACACTTTACAAAATTTTACCTCTTTCGATATCTACATGCGTATTAACACTTAAACTTTTTTTCTAAATGGCATCACTATTTGTTTACCAGATTCGAATAGTGTTAATTTTTTTAATTAACTTTAATTATATTTAAAACTTGTTTCTATAACAAAAATTGACTGACTTATAGCAATAAATTCTTATGCAAAAAAAAAAAAAAAAAAATGTAAGTTTTATAGCACATACGCACATACTGTAAGTGTTAAAATTTTAAAAAGTAGCGCAAATATTAATTTTTATATTTCTAACATTATGAAAATTTTCCATTACGATCAAATCGTTATTTGATTAACGATCTAGGTCGTTCGGCTGAAATATTAAGTATTATTATTTCTGTGAAACACCCTGAATATTATATAACTAAAACGAATTATATACTAATATACCTACCCATGACCTATCTACTTAAAATATTAAGATTTTTATTTTATTTTATTTTTAGTAAATTCGAGTATAAAAACTTTCAATAAGAAATATATCATTTTTGATGGAATTGATACCGTTGGTGAAATTTATCTGAATAAAAAATTGGTGGGTGTAACGAGTAACATGTTCATCAAATATGAATTTTCAGTCGAAGAAATCCTTATTGTAAGTAGATATTAAATCAATTTAATTTTTATTTTATTATGTGTATAGCTTCGTGTATATATATATTATATATAATATATAACATAAGTATTCTCATGTTTAAATATTTTATGAGTTAATTTGTTCTCTTATATAATTATATTGAGGAAGGAGAAAATATTCTAGAAATCACTATTAGTTCGCCTATACGCGCGGCAAATCGATTTTTCAACAATTCCTCGAAAAAAATCCCGCCTTTTTGCGTACCCAAAGAGTACAATGGGGAATGTCATGTAAACTATTTAAGGAAAATGCAAAGTTCGTTCGGATGGGATTGGGGTCCTGCATTTCCATCCCTCGGAATATGGTAAGTATTATAGTACTTTATTATATACATAAATGCGAATTGAATAGAAAAAATGATTTGTTCATGATGGTTTATATTTTAGGAAAGACGTGAAGCTAGTTATGTTCCAAGAAAATTTAATTGAATACATTAAAACCGAAACAATCGTAGCAAATGTTTCGCATTGGTTATTAAAAACTGACGTGTATGTAAAATGTTTTGGAAATGTTTCGGAAGCCAAGATTAAATTAGCTTTAAATACTGAAAAAAGTATTTTACACGAAGAACTGGATTGTTGTAATGATTTATGCGTTCAAAATGAAATTCACACTATGATTGAGCTATATGTGCCCAAGGTAATATTTTATAAAAAAAAAGCCACAGATTTCTTTTAAATTCTGAAGTTATTAGTAAGAATGTATGTTTTATTTCATAATATTATATATATTATAATAAATAGGTAATATAACTTTTGAATAGGACGAAAAGTTGTATGTTTGATGTTTAATTAGTAAATTTAAGTTATTTTGATATAAGTATACTAAAAAAAAAAAAAAAAAAAAACAAACAAATAAACAAATACGTGCTAGGTGAGCGCTGAAGATGACAACATAGTTATTATACGCCGATATAGTGTCTTCATGACGTGTCGATTTTTGTGATTCGGGGTTTCATTAAAATTATTTTAAACAAATACGTCCGAAAATTATAAAATAATAACTATAATAATTAGACATTATCTCATATTACTTACCTTTAACTTTTAAGTGATTACCGATTACAAATCGTAAACAAAATAATTTATTTTTTATTTGGATTTCCGAAAAGATTAAATTAGTCGGCATTATTATAATGGTATAGTATGGTAGTGCTATTGACTTTTTAGATCAGAATCCAAAAATATGTAAGTATTATGTTGTTCCGATATCTATAAATATTATTAAAACGTTTTTAGACATAATATTAGGTACATAATATTAGGTTCTCGTTCGTTTAATAACGATTGCAATCACTATATAGATAGGTACATAATATATATCGAGCAGATTATATAAATTGTTTTTTCCGAACGGATAGAAGAGAAAGAAGATTTATTATTATTCGGGTTCGGGGTCGAAATTTATTATACATAATTAATACTTTTGCGTGTATTAAATATTAATGCCGAAGAAAACGAACGAATATTACTAAGTACAAATATATTATATACGGTAACTGGCAGTAGCGTATATTTTGAACAAAATTATGGGGGAGGGGTTCCAAAAATTTTCCTCTATATATAATTATCAATAAATTTACTAAATATAAGAATAAAAAAATTAATATAAAATATAAATATAATATAAAAAATAAGGATCACTACAGTGTTTCCCGGGGGGGGGGGGAGTCCATACCCTTGGAAATGTATAGTAACTGATAAGATCCATAACCCATTACACATTTTCATTATTTTAGACTCATGTGAATGCTTGGTGGCCTAACGGATACGGCGAACAACCATTGTACGACATAACCGTAGAATTTGAATCAAAAAACGATGTTGAATCGAAAACGATCGCCATCGGATTCAGAACGGCGGAACTCGTTCAGGAACCAATTGATAAAAACGATCCGAAAATGGGTATGACGCGTGTATACGAGAGTATTTTATTTATCGTAAAATTTTACACGTGAAAACGCGTTTATCAATATGTCTTAGACTCGTAACAATATTATGATTTATGACATATAATATATTATAATGTTTTGCGTATAATTTGTTTATATAGGTTTATCTTTTTATTTTAAAATAAACGGCGTGCCGATATTCGCCAAAGGCACGAATTACGTTCCGGCCGATGTGTTTCCGGAGAGAACGAATAACGATAGTGTCATTAATAATTTGTTAGTATCGGCGAAAAAAGTTCACATGAACACCATTCGCGTGTGGGGCGGTGGAGTGTACGAGAGCGATGAATTTTACAAAGTAATTTATGTTCATTATAATATACAGGTACACACTACACGGCATAATGTGTATATAACGGGGTGCGATGGGAATATTATGCGTTTTACTTGAACAAAAAAGAGAAAAATCATGAGAATACGAATCGAATTGATATTGATTTTGACTTTTAGATTCTGAGCGAAGCGAAGAATGTATTGGTTTTACAATGATGTGTGATTATTTTTTTTTTTTTTTTTTTTTTTTATGTCTGTGTACAAAAATACTACCCGAAATAATGCTCCGATTTTCACGAATAGGGTATGTTTCCGGTAGCAAAGTGGACGTAGTTGGTACTTTACTTAGGTCATTTTTTGAATTTCTCAAAATTGACGCTATGCGGTAGAAAAAACGGCGAAAAAATGACGAAAAAACTGCATTTTTCGCGAAAAATGAAATTTCGACGAATTCGATTTCTATATTTCACGATAACTCAGGCAATTTTTAAGATAGAGACCTGAAATTTTTTTTAGATGTTCACATAGCTACTATATATATGTGGTATAATTTTGGAACCGTTTGGTTAATTTTTCTCCAAAATATAGGACTTTGAATATTTCGTAAAATTCACGTTTTTACGTATATAATGTGTGATAAAATTGTCAATTTTGGGTATTTTAGTCTGAAAATTTTACTGAAGTATACTTACATATTACTTAACATCATAATAAAATATTAGAAAAATCCATTGTCAAAATTTTTTTTTATAGCCGTTTTAAGTTGATATTTTTAGGAAAACGAAAATTTTAGAATCCATACATATAAATAAATATTCTGAAAACACTTTTACTACCCGAAATAATGCTTCGATTTTCACGAATAGCGAGTTTCAGATGTAAAAGTGGATGTAGATGGTACTTTATTTAGGTCATTTTTCGAATTTCTCAAAATTGACTATAAGCGGTAGAAAAAACTTCGAAAAAATGACGAAAGAACGGCATTTTTTACGAAAAATGAAATTTTGACGAATTCAATTTCTATATTTCACGATAACTCGGGCAATTTTTAAGATAGAGACCTGAAATTTTTTTTGAAGGTTCACATAGCTATTATATATATGTGGTAAAATTTTGGAACCGTTTTTTAAATTTTTTTATAAAATATTGAACATTGAATATTTCGTAAAATTCTCGTTTTTACGTATATAATGTTTGATAAAATTGTCAATTTTTGGTATTAAGGTCTGAAAATTTTATTGAAGTATACTTACATATTAATTAACATCATACTAAAATATTAGAAAAATCCCTAATCTAAATTTTTTTTTATAGCTGTTTTAAGTTGATATTTTTAGTTCAAACGAAAATTATAATCTGACTGAACTTCGCTCAGAATCGTTTTTTCGAATGCAATGGTTTATCATTGCATTCAAATTCTAATTAAAATTAAACGCTTTGGTTCGCACACCTGTATCCTGTGCGGCAGGAGTATCAGCTCTTTTTTAACATTGCGCGTGTTTCGACTATTTCTGACATTAAAATAGAATAACACACATAAATATTGATTGTTTTCGTATTTGTCGAGCACGTGATGTTAACTGCGTCAAGTATAATAAACCTATATATATATAAAACTATGAGAACTATGTGTATATAATAACAATAATTATTGATGTCTTGATACGAAATTTTTTTACTATTTTTGCAATTTAATTTTTAATCTAACCGTGTTGATAATAATAATATAAAATTTAATCGGCCATTACAAGTGCACTAATAAAATTTAATATATAGTTATAAATTTATAATTATGATATATATAATATATAACTATATAGATATAATATAAACCCACGCGTATTATTGCCCAGCGTCGTGAAAAAGAACCGCGGGGGATGCCCATCACACAATTCTCAAATTATTTTTCATATAACAGGAAATATACAGTGAAACCTTTATATTATAATTATATGATAATTAAAGACGCCTCTCCGAAGTAGACATTTTTTAATTAGATTTTTAAATTAATATAAAATATATTAAATACTAAGGATTGTATTAGGAGATAGGTATAGTATATAATTCTATTACCTATACGATTATATAATAATGTGTATAATAGATTAATAGCCAACGTCCTTAACTAAGAAAAAATTTCTAGGAGGGTTAAATTTTTTCTAATTTTTAGGTATATACGAAAATAAATTGTTACAAGTAAGTATATATTATTATCAATTGTTTTAATGTTAAAAATATATATTTTTGAAAAATTTCGGGAGGGAGTTCTGGACCAGTTATGACCTTGATGCTTGAAGTTTGATAATATTATAATATAGTATGTACAAATGTATCTAACGTAATTTGTTAAAGTTCAAGTACCTATTATAGTACCCCTATACCTACCATCGAAATTGTATAATACAAAACAAATATAGTTATTTTCATACGATCGATACATATATAAAACAAATTGTTTAAAACATACGTATATTATGATAATTGATATAATAGTTTTCTAAAATAATTCGATAAATTTTTGTCTACGATATTAACGCGTTTGATAAATTTAAATACAAACTCAGAATATTCCTTTGGAACTAGGTACGCTATATATAAACTTATATTTTATATAGACTATTTCTAATCAAATTTTTCTTGCGGAAGACAGTAATACCATTGATTATAGAATTCTATAATCAATGGTAATACTTACATTAATAATATCTGAAAGTATATGAAACCGTATTGTAATAAAAACGTTTATAAACCGATCAAGAAAATTAACAACTTCAAATTAGAAAAAGAAAAAATAGAATATTCCGATAATGTATATCTACAATGGTATAATATACTATATATAGATAATGACTATTAATGCACTTATATTTTGTTATTATAATATTAACAATAAAACAGAAAAACTGGAACAACCGATTTTTGTAATATAAAATATAATATATGTATATACTGCAAGACAGTTAGAATTTTATTTTCGTTACATGAAAATATGATCGTCTTTATATTTATATTATAATAATATATTATATGTATAATTATTATAATTTACACAATTTCTCAATAGTGGTGGACATTTTTAAAATTTTTATTATTCCCGCAATACGTTTAGAACGTGGGACGACAATATGCGACTCTTAACTGTAAAAAATATTGCCAGAATGATAGTTAAAATATAAATTTTCCCGAGTTTTCCTGAGTTTTCCTGAGCGAATTCAAATTATGTCATTTTAAAAGTACGAGTACCTATAATCATAATCAAATATTATTAGGTATGATTTTGGTGGTATTATCTACAATACAAACATATCATAAGTGTACTGCAACAAGGTTTTTTTTTATCATAACTAAATAACAAAAAATAGTTCTTTTTAACGAGAAAGTTGCCAATCCTGACGACATAGATGTTTCACTGTATACCTGGTAATTACCAAACAAGTTTTATACATAATTCGGCGTGTTTATGTAAATATACGCCGTCTAATTAGCCCATTGGAGCTTTAAAAAATAATTGCTTTTAATTTTTACCCACATGGCTGCATAAACAATCCACTACGGCGATGCGATCGTCTATAATAAATTAATAAATATAATAATATATTATGTAAAGACAGCAAAAATGGTAATTTTTTATGAACTGTTGATTCGACGCGACCGCAGGTATGCGACAGGCTGGGCATAATGATATGGCAAGACATGATGTTCGCTTGCAGCATGTATCCGGCCGACGAACAGTTTCTAGCCACGGTGCGCGTAGAAGTAAGACAGCAAATCCGTCGGCTGCACCACCACGCCAGCGTGGTGCTGTGGGCAGGCAACAACGAAAACGAAGCCGCGTTGAGGGGCAACTGGTACGGGACGGAATCGAATTACACCGCGTTCGCCAAGGACTACGTAGCGCTGTACGCGGACACGATAAAAACGATCGTGACGGAAGAGGACAAAACGAGAAGTTTTTTAGTATCGAGTCCGACCAACGGTTTGGAATCCGAACGAGAAAACTACGTTGCAAAAAATCCGTACAGCGCTTTATACGGAGATGGTATATACTTATATAATAATAATAACAATAACTATAACAATAATAACAATAACAACAATAGTAACAATAGTAATAATAATAACAATAATAACAATAATAACAATAATAACAATAGTAACAATAGTAATAATAATAACAATAATGACAATAATAGCAATAATAACAACAACAACAACAACAACAATAATAATAATTAATATTAATAATAATAATAATAATAATAATAATATAGGAGTATAAATGTATAATATAATGGCAGCTGTTATCCTATCAGATGATAACTTAAAACAATGGATTGGCTCCAATATCTAACTCACACAATGCGTGCGCAAGATTAGGTTTTAAGGTTTTAACCCTTTACTCTATGCCTATCATACGAAATGATCCCCCACGCCCCACCAGTTATAGTAATAAATACTCGATAGTTGCGACTATATTACAATATAATTATTGCATTTATCACATAAGATGCAAATAATTAGTTTAATTATTGCAGTGCTATACTACGTGTTATAAATAAATAATAATTATAATAATATGTTGATCACTTAATACATTTCATTATTAAATAATGTTTTTAGATTATAAATCTATTGACTACTATTGCAGTATCGCACTATACATAATCAAATCAATATTATATTAAAGTTTTCGATATTTCCTTTTTAATTTCAATTTCAATTTATTTTTTTATTTTTTTAACGAAACATTTACATGTCTATAATAGGTCACGTACCAACACATTTGTTGTAAATAATATACCTAATATGTCAATTTTAGGCTTAACGTATTGTTGTTATGAGCCATGACTGATGAAAGCAAGATGTGCACAGTATCATAGATTAAATATTTTAATCTATGGCAGTATACACTATACACTCTATAAACCTGCTGGCTGCTGGTACAGTGTTACGTGATAGATATTGGATGTAAACACTAACCTAACCTGCAAAATCTTGAGATACGTCATAATTTCATAAATAATGTATCTTGATAATATTCGGGCTCGGATTTTGATGTTTATTTATTATTTTATTTTTAAACGAGTGTCGATTGGAATATTTGGGGAGAGACAGACTCTAGAACGTTTTTCATTTTTCTTAAAATATAAGAAATTGATTATTATAATACTCTTCTTTATTATCGTTTAGTATTAGATTTTAGTTACTATTTACTAAACTTTGGTACAATATTATTATTTTGTTTTGATATATATTTATACATATACATTATGTTAACATCAAACCAGGAAAAAATATAATTATCAGTTACATTATCCGTATAATCACATAATATAATAGGAATACAGGGCCGTAGATACGGGGGGGGGGGTTTAGGGGGTTCAAACCCCCCCTTATACATTTAACAATATGGAAAATATAGTTGTATATTAATATATTATACTCATTTTAACATTTTTAGTTTTTTTTTTTAAATTAATCCTATGGTAAAATCGTGGTAGAGGTTATGAAACTAAAAATAATAAATTTCTTTTTTTCAAATTATGACATTTGACATTGACACATTGTACAGTTAGTGCCGGGCCACACGATGCGTTTTCGTCGCATGCGTCGCGATCCGGTGACACCGCATGCGTCAGAAATTATTTACAAATACATTAAATTAAGTTCATAATTTTATTATGGGCCACACGACGCGTTATCACCGGATCCGGTGAAAACCTGCCGCAACATGTTGCGGTGGCTTCGATGCGTTGCCACCGCACGAATATGAATTTTACATTATTTTAATCTAGGTCGGCCACACGATCCGTTGGTGCCGCATGCGGTAAACATTTATTTATTTGTTTTACCTAGGCTAGTGGAACATAAGAATATACCACATGAACTTTGATTCCAATATAAATAAATAATTGTTTAATTTTAATTATTTATTATTAATTTTATGATAAATTTAATCCACCGCATCCGGTGGTACCGCGTAGTGTGGTCTGAAGTTTTCTGCCGCATGCGGTGTCACCGGATCGCGACGCATGCGACGAAAACGCATCGTGTGGCCCGGCACTTATACGTTATACCTATATCGCACGTCAGTTCACAATGTTAAAAATAATATTAGAGATCGTACTTCGTGTATCGTTATCTTATTTTTATTTTTCAAGGAAATTGGTAGTTACCTTAGAATTATTAAATATTATCGACATTCCAACACCCGTATAAAATTATAAAGGTTTATAATGGCAGATTTGATATTATATAACTATTTTATTTTGGAATTTTTCTCCATCGTTCACGTTCATAATACGTAAACAACTATTATAACTATTACTCTATTAGTGATTGTAGACAAGACATAGAATCAGAAGCAATTAGATATTTATTAGAGGCAAGATTAGAAATAAGAGATAAAGCTTCAATGATTGCATAACACTCTGCAGTGAAAGATGAAGAAGAAGGAGGTAGGTT
Source organism: Tetraneura akinire (assembly GCA_021307375.1). Lineage (NCBI taxonomy): Eukaryota > Metazoa > Arthropoda > Insecta > Hemiptera > Aphididae > Tetraneura > Tetraneura akinire. The sequence continues at coordinate 8,894,063 of JAIUCT010000022.1, read as the reverse complement.
GTTAGTTACATACATTGTATGTTATTAATATTATTATTATATTATATTTCTAAATTCCCCGACTATGCGGAAAAATACTTGCAAGTTTATAACATTTATAGGTTATAACTTTATGTTTTAAAAGCGATCTAGTTATTAATTTTTATTTTGTGTCTTGTGTGTATAAACGTGTTACGTGTATAATAATTATTATTATTAAAATTAATTTTTACACTTAAGTTGTGAATAATAATTGACAATATTGTACTTTATTTTCTTGCAACTATGAGTAAAAGAAATACTAATAATTTATATCCAAAAATCTTGGAATAAAAATTAAATTTCGATCAGCCATTTAATTAATAGTGTTATACAATAATATTTGTTATAATTTTATGTGGTATACAATAAAATTCTTAACTTTTTCACAAACTTTAAAAAATCGTAGAAAATAAATGGGTCAACCTTTATTAGAATTTTAAACACTAATATTTTTCTAAAAATCAGGTTTACGAAATGGCTATTTTTAAATTTTTCTTAAACAATAAAATAAAATTTTAAATTTCCAAATTTGAGTTTCCCAAGTACAAAAAAATATTTGAAATCGACAGTATTATAGCGCAAGGGCTCAGTATTTATTTGAAAAAAAAAGTTAAAAAAAATGAATAGAAAAAAAGTTATTGCAATTGTCAGATAGACCTGTTACACCCTGTATATGATATAATATAAATGATATATTTTATTGTTGACATTTTTTTAATTACAATGTAACTTTTAAACCCTCCCTATATACAATTCCTGTCTACGGCACTGTAGGAATATAATGTGTCGTACTTGGACATCTTAAAATATGGTGGAAATAGTTGTTGTATACAGACCACTATTGATAAAAATTGTATAATACAATTTGTATTGATAATACAAGTATAAAATATAATAATAGTGTTATGTAATGAATCAAAACTTTGAAAGAATAATATACTTATTTACATTTTTCGCCCCCTCCCCGAAATTAAGACCAAATACGCCACTGTTTTAAACACCATTGACACAATGTCACAATATATTCTAACAGATAAAAATATAAAATACAACTTAAACTAGGTATTGAACTGGGCGTTTCAACTTTAAATTAATAATTGCCCACGCGCAATTATAATTGGTATATAATATTAATATAATATATATAGGTACCTACCTACTTCTTACTCTGATAATATTATATTTAGATGATTTTGTTTTTTATTCATAGATATTTTAACACCTATCACGCTGTAGTTTTAATTTTTAAATGAATTTTGTACCCTTTTTTCCGAAAAGTAGATACTTATATAAACGACTTAATTTAATTTATATACAGTTTGTTATCATATAGGTACCTACGAGTTTTGGTTGTTTTCAAGACATTAAAATCCGCTGAAATCGACCGAAACTATTATAAATTGTAATATATAAATAATTATTAATATAATATATTGTATTATACCTAGTACACTATTACAACTACGAGGCGAATAGTTGGAGTTCGACATTTTACCCGTGGACCAGATTCGCGTCCGAATACGGATTACAGTCCCTGCCCGCATTACAGACGTTGCGGAACGTTTTGGACGGGAACGATTTGACGAATTTTCCTTCGCCCGCAATGATTCACAGACAACATTTACCTTTGGGTTACACATTTATGTTGTATCAGATAGAAATCAATTTGCCCGTCCCTCCAACGCCTACCGTCGCCGATTACGTGTATTTGAGTCAAGTGAGCTTTCAAATACTTTCGCATACCGTCAGTCGACTTAGAAAAAAAAAATGGCATATAGTTATAATCATAATAGTTTTAATTTTAAGTGTGATTAAATTAGATTTTGTATATTATAAAATTAAACGTAAACTGTAAACCTCGCTGTAAACGAAATTTATATAAAATACATTAATTTTTCTTCCTATTTTTGAGCGTATATTATACGATTTAGAATTGTTTAATTTCTTGAAATAATAATGCACTTTGGATGATTATATGTAATAACGATGTTAAACAACATCACACAAAGAGCATAAAAATAAAAAAATTATAAAATCTCGATTTTTACATAAATTAAATCATCTAAATTAATTGTAGATTCATAGCCTGCACACATAGCATCAGAGTAAAATGATTTATTAGGAACTATACAGGAAAAAGGCCGTTTTTTATGAGAAGGATTTAGGTTTACGAATTATTTAAAATACGTCATTTGGTCGTCCTTTATTTATGAAATTTACAGTTTGGCAGTAGATTTTCATTTTTTCCTCACGTTTGTCATCAGGTGGTCCAAGCCAGAGCAATGAGACTACAAACTGAATGGTATCGAAAACATAGAAATACGTTATTAAAAGACGGAAAAGGGTTAACGATGGGAGCATTGTATTGGCAGTTGAACGATGTGTGGCCAGCACCCACTTGGTCGTCAATCGGTAATTCGTATAATATTTTAACTTTAAGTTGGAAAAGGTCAAAACTATTTAAATATACTCGTATATTTCCAGATTATGATCAACGATGGAAAATGTTACACTATAGTACATTGGATTTTTTTGCACCAATAATTGTAGTTCCAGAAATAATTTCATATAATTTGACAATTTATCTTGTTTCTGACATATTAAGAGATTTAGAAGTAATTTTATATATCGATATTTATAGTTGGGAAAGTAATATACCACTCCAAACCACGACTGACACTATAATATTGGTTAGTATATTATAACGTTACTTATTATACCAAACCAATATTATTTTATTTTTTTAATTCGAAATTCATGTGTTCGTTTTAGAAAAAAAATAGTGCCCAGCTTATATTAAATCAAAATTATTTGAATTGGTTAAAAGTAACCACAAATAAATGTGATTTAAGTAATAATGACATACCGAATAAGATATTTTTACATATGAAATTAAAACATAAAAATATGACAGACGCATCTCCTTCAAACTATCTATTTCCTACTTCTTTTAAAAAGATTATTGGTCATCAGACACCTAACATATCGGTTAGTATACTATTTGATAAAATTAGTTCGCATTAAGTACTAGGTATCTATTTAATTGGACTATTTGAATAAATATATTTTTATTCACAATTTTATAGCAGTAATTTATTTATAAGACTATATCAATACGTTAAACGTGAACTGAATTAATTATAGGCAACATATAAAATAAAATAATATATATAATTAAATATACCTAATGGCTAATAAAATTACACCAATCAATATTACAGCATAATTACATAGTTTCATTCATTCATTGTTATTTAAATTTATTTTCTAAGAAAATATAATTCTTAAATTTATTAACGGTTTAATCTGCTAACCATCAATTTACTCGATTCATGAGTCCTCGTTTATTTTTATATTTGAAAATATACCCATAATACGATAAAATGATGGTTTTATATTTAATTTTAGTAATAAACTAATAAATAATATACTTTCATAAAAATATGATACTAAATCGAGATTGTTGAGAAATGTATTAAAAAATATCCCAATTAAACATTCTAATATAGATTCTTTATCAGACATCACAAATGTTTATAGTTTACATGGTTAATTTTGTGATAGGTAGGCACGGATACAAGGGAACAAATGAATAATGAAGTAATGAACAATCGTTCATTAATCTCAAAAATGATATACCTATACATATTTATTAATGTTTTAAATTTACAAAAAAATGAAATGTAAATTTTTATATTAAAATAATTACTTAGCACTTAGGTATATGAATTAATAGTATTTTTAATTATTACATATACGATATACCTATATACATATCACATATGTTACATTTATATCAAACAATAAATAATTACTATTATGTGCTATTGTCTTAATAGTTAATACCCACATTGTTTTGTGAATAAATCTATACCTAATTTAGTAATTTCTAGAGGTTCCAATATTAATTCAATAATTTTTATCTTGTATTAATAAAAACATATATATAGCTATTATTATATTGTTAATTAGAAATAGAATAATTATAAAAAGCAAGGGAAGGGATACAGGTGTAAAGAGAATAGTGTTAAATTTTGAATGATAAATCATTACATCCGAAAAATGATTTTGAGCGAAGTTCATCAGATAATAAAATATTGATTAAAATTTGTACACTTATCGTTATCAGTCTCTACGTTCAAATAATTTATCATAAAACCACGGTTTAAACCGTGCATAAAACCCATATATGAGTCAGTTTTAAACACTTGCTTCGTTAAGCTATTTACTCAATATGTAAGTGAATAAGAATATGATGAATATTATTTAATAAACTCAAAATAAATTACCTAACCTGTAAGGACAATAAGCATACTTAACTAGTACATAAATATGAAGTAGCATATTTAACAAATACTAAAATAATATTAAAATCTTTACTTCTAATTGAAATTATATTTTTGATATTTAGGACATAAATATACTTTTATATTAATTATAGCTATTAGTTACTAGTTTGTATACTTAACTAATTCGATACAATATACAACAATATTGATGGTTCCATTGATCACATGATAAAATACATTTCTTTTATTACATTTTATAATTTAAAAAATATTAATTCATCTATTTCAATAATTAATTTTAAATATATAATTATATTTAAATTAAAATAAAAGGAAGTGTGCAAGTACATGTTTTATACACTTCATTTATTCTTAGTCATTTTATTCATTTTATACCAAATTAAATATTATTACATTACATATTTAAATAAGACTTTACATAGTAAAAATGTATTTACATGTATCTTGTATATTCAATATTTGAATCAATTATATTACATACACAAACAAAATAATTACTTATTGTTTTTATCTAACACAGGTTTCCAGAATTTGGCAAGATAAGTTAAATGAAATAAATATTGAATTGGAATCCACAGGAATAGGTTTATTTGTTTGGCTAAATGTCACTCAAACAAATGGTTATTTTAATGAAAATGGATTTATTATGTTAAACAAAACAAAAACTGTGATATATACTTCAGACAAAGATATCTCAATTAAATTATTTAATTTAGAAATTGTTCACCTTAGAACAAATTATACAAATTAATACATTAAAATATTTATAAATAGATATATACAAATAAAAATACAAAAAAATTAAATATTCATTATGAGTTTATTTCTTTTTAACTTTACTTTCTGGAGCATTTGGATTTTGACCTTTATAAAATTGTTTTAGTAAATCCATTGCCTGGTTTGAATATAATCCACCTTGAACTTTACATTTTTCTAATCCAGGAACAGCAAGTACAGTACCGCAACCACCAAAACGGTCATTAGCACATCCATAAATAATATTAGTACAACCAATTTTTAACAACATTGCAGCACACATTATACAAGGTTCCACATTGACAACAACTGTTACATTAGATAGTTTATTCGAGAAACCAGCTTTAACAATTGTATCAATACAATTTATTTCAGCATGCCTAGTTGCATTTTTTGTTTCATTTACTGTGTTATGACCAGAAGCTAAAATATTACCATAATTATCGACAAAAATGCAGCCAACTGGAACTTCTCCTAATTCTAATGCTTCTTTTGCTAAGTTTAATGATATAGTCATAAAAGTGCTCCAGTCCATATTTACTTGAACAACTTGACAATATCATATGATTTAAATTGATTAAGTGTTTCGTTTCTCCACTTCTCTACAGTACCCACATTACGAGGACTTGGATGAGGAATTGTTATGACCTAAATTATAAATAGGTTTAAAATAAATTTTATTATAATTTTTAATATTTTAAGTTTTTACTTTAACTTCATGTAATTCAAATTTCTTAATTACATCATAAGACCTTTTTTCTGCATATTTTCCAATAGCAACAATAGTGTTTATATGGAGTAAATTAATGATATCATTCAGTGAATTATTACAGATATCTTGTAATTCTTTTACATACTTACTCTAAAACATAAAAATAAATAAACTATTTTCTTTTTATTATTGCTACACAGCAACTACAAATAATTTAAAATATTTTTAAATGTTACCTTTAAATCACTAGGAGTAATATTTTTAGCATTTTTATTCATTAATGCTAAAGGAAAATAGTTATGTATAAAACAGTGTTCAAAAAATTTATATGGATTGTTTTCAGTAAGTTCAATAATAAGATCCCACAATCTTTTACCGCTTACTTCACTTCTATGACAGTTTAAACCATCAACTGGTCTTTGTGGATGATAATTTTCAGGAGTTAATACTTCTCCATCTATTCTCAAATAACTTCTAACAATATTAACTTCACCAAAAGGTATCTGAAAATAATTACATGATATTTTTCATTGAATGTTTAAAAATTAATCACTTACACCAGTTTGACACATTCCCCATGGTCCTGGGTTAATACCTAAAAACAATACTTTCTTATTTGTAACCAAAAATTTTTTTACAAATGCCTTGTGTAATTGAGAAGCATAATGTAATGGATTATAAATATACAAAACATCTGGACCATAATTTAAATTAGTCAATTGAGCTACAAGACCATTTTCAAGACGTATATAGTTATTAGCTAAATCTTCTATTTCAGATTCGTTTACCTCTGATGTTTGTGCAAAATATTTTGACACAGACATCAGATATTAGTAACTGTAAATATAGAATAAAACCCATTATTATTTTAATTAGGTAATAAAAATTCAAAATATTTATTCGATAAATAATAAGTTTTAAATTGTTTTTTTTAATCATAGCTGAAATTATTAAATTGTTTTTACCTTAATTTCCTTGGTTCTATGTTTATTATTTAATTTTATAATTATTGGACAATTTACTTTTCTTGATAGTTACACATTATTTATAAAATCAATGAAAATGCAATACTTTAGTAGTTTAGTACAAATGACAATACTATAGTCCTGTATCTAAAATAATTATAAGTTTGTTTATTTTAATATGTTGCATTATTAGTATAAATAAATCAATTAATATAATATTGATAAGCCAGAAAGTGTTAACTAAGTTACATTTTTAGTTAATGAATAATAAAACCGAATTACTTCGTTACCAACATTGGAAAATAAGTTTTTGTTATATGTTTTACTCAAAAGTTACATTGTTAGAAAATGATAATTTTATGCACATTTCTATTGTTGAAAAATTCTATTTATTTTATCTTGTTACTGTTACTACATATATTTTTGATAAAATACTTAAAACACAATTTTTTATTATTTTTCTTTAATTATTTAATTTTACCTTTAATTAATTAAGATAATATTTAAGAATTAAAAATGTAATGTATTAATTTATGAACTAAAAATGTATAACAAATATACTTCATGTTTACTGAAAAATATAACTACATTATTATAGAGTAAAGTGCATTATGTTAATACTTAATAATGTAACATGTATATTATTATGTTATGTAATGTAAAACATAATACTCTAACTGCAAGTACTTACAAATTTACAATATTAATTTTAATATTTTCCTATATTTCTTATACAAAAATCATGTTGCAATGACTGATATTGAATATACGAGTAATAAAACAATTTAATTTACTCTCTAAATATTATATTATTGCACTATGAAATAAAGGATATATTTTTAAATATAGGTATAAATTAATTGTGAATAGGTACCAAAAATATAACTAATTATTAAATACATCTTTTTTTTTTTTTTTGTAAGCAGAAATATTTATTAAAATAACTATTACATTTAGAAATATTTATATATATATATATATGTATTTGGCAAAATACAAATAGTTTACAATATGGAAGAAAAAATGAATAACTATGTTTATGTTATAATATGTAAAATGGTTTATATTGTAGCAGAATTTGAGTGGAAAATCTTTAATGAGGTTGAGTACAAGAAGTCGTTATAATTTAAGGATTTAAGATGTAAATCCTCAGCTTACAGCGGTAAAGATTATTCATTCTTGATTGTTTTGTATCTCTTTGTGAATTGATCCAAAGTGAAGTGATGCGTTTTATTTTTCTTAGTTTAAAATTGATTATATCCATAACAATGAAAAATATAATCTTGCAGTTTTCTTACATGTCTTCATTTCTTGATTTGTAGTTTTAAAGTCAAAGGTGAATGTTTATTGAAATTGTCCAAATTTTGTATTATTATTATTATTATAATAGAATATTTAGCTGCTTCAAAATTTTTCTTTTTTTATAATTGTTTTACATAGATAAAGTATATTTTATATTGTTATAATATAAAATACACAGACATACCTATTTCATACGATGACCAGGTTCGACAGTTGATAATATCTCCCTTACTTCATAACTATTAAGAGACCATATAACTCTATGAGTACCGAATGGAGACAGATGAACGAATGTGAACTTTCTATTCACCATAGCTTTAAACTTTTTTTTGATGACTTTCTTCAATTTTGACATAAAAGAATGCATTTTGTACAGATTTCCAAAATTTGTTATAAGTAGCTTATAAGCACACAGTAACAAACTGAAGACTAAACTCAACAAAAGAATGATAGTTGGCTAATGACCAATGGATAAACAAAATAGCCACATAATCAGAAATTGTGTAGACCACTTTTTAATATGAGTATAATAGTTCAAGGTTAAGAAAAGTTTTTCATATTATTTTTATTAGTTATTCCTTATCATTGGTCATTAGCATAATATTGGAACATTGGAATGGTCTACAACCTCCAGTTTATTATTCAATAATATTATTAAAATGGTATACAACCTCTAGTTTATACTACTGTAAATATTGTAATAATATGGTCGTAAACAATAATATTATATTATCATATGGATATTTATTAAAGGACATTGTGAATTGAATTTAAAATTATAATAATATATCAATAAATAAATAAAAATGGTTGTCATATATTATATTATTTATTATTTAATAATTATTTGATCCTATACTAATTAATATTTTGAAAAACTGTCCTATAAATTAATATAAATTAATCGTGGATTTATCTAAAAAATCATACATGTTACAGACATTTTTTCTACATAATGAATTAATAATATTTTAAATAACATATTAATGCAAACATATCAAATCCTATGATTACTATAATATATATCAAAAATATAAATATAAATATTTCTGCTGTACTAGTTTATAATTCTATTGTATATTATATAATATATTTTTATCATTATTTTTGTTTAACATACTGAGTAACATATTTTATATTTTATAGCAGGACACAATGTAAATTATTTATAATAATTAGTAATTACTAGATTTAGGTGCCTATTATAATCATAATTTTATACCTATATTTCATTTATAAATATTTTGACTATTGAAATTTATTAAATAAAATATAACCTATACTATGTCCAGTGAAAAAACGCGCTGGATCAACGAATGTAGAATGACAACTAAGCACTCTGTAGTCTAATATTTCCCTCTCTAGACAACTCAATCGTTCCGAATATGGCTAATCAATTAAATGATAATAATCGGTTAATTACAACCTGTTGATCATTGTTTTCTTCGGTCAGTTTTGATAGAAGCATTATCACTATGCATTTGTGGGAATTCATGAAAACAAACCAATTTTCAGCGCATTCTCTCGCTGGACAAAATCCCTGATTAAATAAAATTATATATATTTTTAAGAATAACAAATATAAACTATTAAAATATTAAAATATTCAAGTAGGCAGGTATATAAAAATATCAAGACACAAAATATAATTTAGTTAGGGAGATTGGTAAACATATTTGGTAATTTTTACATTGCATAATGTACCTACTTTATATTTATTATAATAATACATTATGATTTTGAGTAATAAAAATAATTGATTTTAAAGTTTTTATAACAATAAAATAAATCAATGGACAATCATGATTCATGGTTCCTACTTTAAACCCCTCCCATAGAAAATTTATACCTACACCCTTAGTTTATATTATAATAAATAAATAATTATTTAATATGTTATGTGGCATATTATTATATAAATATGTCATAACAATTAAATTTCTGTAAAACGCAGTAGCGTAGCCAGGATTTTAGCTTGGGAGGGGGGCTAAGAACATTCATGCTATAGATATTTATGATCAAGAATACCAATAGTTGTCTTTTTTATTAATCATTATTGTAAAAGTATAGAGAAACAATAAGAAGAATCCATATATTTGTAAATACTTTAAATAACGATTTTACTAATTGAATTTTAAACAACTATAAAAAAATTGAGACTTGTGATTTTTCCCATATTTACGAAATACTTAAATACTTAATATTATTAACTTTAAATCAAATTTTCAAATATTTTGTCAAGTTTATTAAATATTATTGTAAAATATTGAGAAATAAGAATACTTTTATGGATTCATAGATTTTCAAGTACACTAAAAATATCAACTTTAAACAGCTATAAAAATATTGAAATTTGAGATTTTTCTATTATATATTAAGTAACATGTGAGTATACTTCAGTAAAATATTCACATCTTAAAACATAAAATTGCTAATTTTATCAAATATTAGGTATATAGATAAAACGAGAATTTTATGAAATGCATAAATAAAGTAGGTACCAACTACGTCCACTTTTTTATCAGAATCATATACTATTTGGGAAAATTGGTGCGATATTTCTGGTCAAAAAAGTATCTCAAGACATAAAAGAAAAAAAAAGACACATATCATTGTAAAACTAATAGGTAAATACAGATTATTGGATCAAATAAAATATGATTATTAAATAAATAGTACCTACACGGTTGATTATTCAAGTATTTAGTAAATATTAATAAGAATAATGGCTAATTTAGTTTGAATTTTGAACAATATACATTTTTAGTATTAGTTTCATGTGTACATAACAACAAAAAAAACACAGTCGTATACACCACTGGCAAAACGTATACCTTATTCTTATTTACATGATTTATATAAATGATACGTACGCATATAATAAAAGTACTATTAAGTTAATACCTTCTTCATTCCTTGGTTTTAAGTGAATTATAATAATTTAAAAAATATAATTGTTATTATTAATTTGGCAGATACTCCAATGACACCTTTATAACATATAATATCATAATATTACAAATAAAAATAATAATACAAAATATTTATCAAGAAAATCAAATATACTTACTACAATAAATTAATGTAAATACTAAATGAACTTTCTAGGTTTTATGCAACTAAGGAATAGAAAAGATCAAAGGCGAATAATTTTCGAGTAGGTATTTATTTACATTCAAAATTTAAAAATATAAATCATCATTTAGCACGTTACGTTACACACTACAGGTACAGGATTATTATAATAAAATAATACAAATAAATTATAATACCTATTATTTATTATAATTAATAATTATTAATTATAAAATATCCATAGACGCCATCATTATATCATGTAACTATGCACTTTTTATCATGTTTTCTGTGATAATACCTAACCTAACCTATGTTCTGTGATAATACCACATAATACTATATATCTGTGGCCAAAATATACCTTGTTCTGTGCATTACACGAGTTTGATAACTGGATAAGGGAATGTTTGTGGCATGTCCATGTACCATGTGACAGTCACATGACTATTTCATATTTATTATTTTATTATGACACAGTGTACGGACAAGAGACGACACACAACTATTCAAATTTCATATCCTATAAACTAGACGGTATAAACTATAAATATAATTTTTAAACGTTTATACTTTTTTGTATTTGGACACATGTATACACAGAGCCGTAGCGAGGGGGGGGCCGGACAGTTTTTATGCTGGGCCCGTAACTTTAGGGGGCCCGGAAAAAAATATTTTGTTTAAATAATTGTTACCTATTACAAGTGTTTTCCAAGAATTCTTCTAATCAAATTTATAAATATTAAATCTATTACTCTATTAGTTATACCTAACCCTCGTATATTTTCAAATTGAACAATAAAATTATAATTTCTCAAAAACATATGCATTTTATATTGAGTAGTTTTTTAATTTTTAGAATAATAAAATAAGAAATAAAATATGATTTTTATATGGCTATAATTATATGTTATATATTATTTTAATGTACCTATATTTACTTTGACTCTTATTCGTTAGCAAAAAAATTGTCCTGGGGCCCGAGATTTTTCTCTACGGCCCTGTGTATACAATATTATAGAGTGATTTTTTTATCATGATCCAGCGTGTGAAATTATCCAATTATCGATCAAAACGGAAGACGTCCACGTCCTCCTCTCGTCATACTTTAGACAATTAATTACTCCCGAAATATTAGTCGAATTTCCATAACCTGTACGTTTAAAATTTTATAAAAATACATTATTTAAGAATTTACTATTTATTATTTAACACATAATATGTTATCATTTGAAAATGAATACAACAAGAATACTGTGTTAAACTACTGTGTAGTTTTGTCTCTGTATAAAAATGCATTTTATCATTATTTGAATTTCAACTTTTATAGTTAAACAATTTACAAAATGTAATTTATTAATTTATAATAATTATTAATATTTAACAATTAATAACTCTCATTTAACAGCGATAGGCATCCATTAGAGTTTAAAATAGTCAGCCTCAGCTTGCAAATCCCAAAGAATAATAATGTATTAATGTCTCATCTCTCATGTCTGTAATTTACTAATTTATATTCTTATATGGGTTTTTAGCAGCAAGTTGGTCGAGTACTATTTCAATTTCAATGATACTGAATGGAATATAAAAATTAGAAACAATAATCCGTTGAATTATTAGATTATTATGTGATACGAGATACAACTGTCAACTAGTCCGAAATTCAGAATGCAATTTGTCAATTTACCATTTAGTATTTTAATTTTTAATGTATATTAATGTTAACTTCATGAAAAACTGTTAACTGTTACTTGTTTAGTAGGTACTAGGTAGTAGATACTAGGCAGAGGTATCTACTGATTTATCATGTGTAAATAGTAAATACTTATTGATAGGTAGGTGGTAGGTACTATATGTTAAGCACTAAGTAGTGAATTTTTAAAGGATTATAATTACCTATGTATTTATATTTGTAATATTTACTGTTTAGTAGTTTAGTACTATTGAGGTACTATGTTATCTATAAGTTTCAACATAAGACACTTCAATGTTCAATTTCATAATATCTGTCGTGTGTTTTTTAAATATTAAATTACATACTAACAGTTTATAATTTATATAATTATATTATTCATTGTAATTATTAATTAGGTACCTAGTAAAAATATTAAAATATTACATAATATTGTTCTTTATTTATTTTAGATACAAACTGGAGAGTATAATTTATAATACAATTTTAGGCAAAGAATAAGAAAATAGGTTTTTTTATAATTACAAAAATGTTTTAGTGCGAGTCATAATTACTCAATGTCAAAAGTTATGTCTTATGTGATACGTGTGCACCGGGCCTAAAGGTCCGACAGTCGTAGCGACCGGGTGCCCGGGCTGCGTCTGATAAGATTTGGGTTGGATTCGTGGGGGTTTACGAGTTTCGCTGGACTCAGTAGTCAGGTATACCCCCATTGAGAAGGGTTAGGTTACTGCTGAGAAAGCTTCGGTACGTAAAGTGGGCAGTACGGTGCTGGTGGTCTTCGGACGACCCGTGCCCGTAGCCAATTGGCTGCGGCACGTGCGGATCCGGCCCTTCGCCCTTGAGTAGCTAACGACAGCTAATAGAAAGTCCGGATCACGTAATGGCTTCGGCCCGCAAAACCATGTGGAATACTTGTCAGTCTCAAGTATTAGCTTTAGACATTAATATATTATACATACATACAGTGGCGTATTTTGAACAAAATTCTGGGAGGTGCTAACGTGCCAAGTTTCCCCTATATAATAAACAAATAAAAAATAAATTATAAATTTACTAAATAAGAACAAAATTAATAGGTATAAAAAATAAAGATTGTTAGTGGTTCTGGGGGGGGGGGGTCCAGTACCTTTGGGCCCCAGTAAATACGTTATTGCGTATATAAAAATAATATATAAATATATGTTTTTATTAAGTAGGTATATAATTTTTTATTATTGAAATAATAAATTAATGTTTCAATAGACAATATAATTAAAATGCATACACAAATTATTACATGCATACACAGTTTATTATTATTAGTTATTAATCAGGATTCGTGACTTATAGCATTAGAATATTTTGTTCTGAATTATAGAAATGGATAATTGAGTGATACATTTTGTTTTAGATTACTACTTAGTAAAATACACAATTTTTTTTATACATATTGTTGCATATTTTTAAGTTTTAGTGCTATTTTATAACTTTTATTGATATTTCCAAAAATGTTTGTTGTATATTTTTATATGATATATTAAAATACTTTTAAATATTCTACTTAAATAATTTAATATAAAGATATATTTTTTGTATTTCATAATATTATGCCTGCTCAGTGCTCACTGTTGGTCTTCGTATGTAGTCTAGTCACTAGTATCTGTGATTTTCTTTTGGATTACAGCATAAATATAATTATCACTTATTATAGGTAAAATATAGATTTACAATTTTATATATATATTTAAAATAATATATATAGGTACCTATATATATATATATATATCCAATATCCATTACCATTTGAAATAACAGAATAAAAGAATTCCCAATTCATTGTAGAATAATTATTTCTCTAATTTTTACACTTTGTGTAATTCTGTATAAATAATGTAATTCTTTTTAATTAAAAAAAGTGATTTTTTGTATATTTCATAATTTTTAGTGCATATTACTTATCAGGCATTAATTAAAATCTAGGGTAAGATTAAATTAGATAAAACTGTAAAATAGGAGGTTAGTTTCAAGAGTCATGCAGCATATTTTATCTAGGTAGTAGGTGAAGATTGGCATATGTTGCCATGTTGGCGCAAAATCTTGACGAATGGTCATTTATGATTGGATGTGTGGTCTAAAAAGATGTAACAAAACTAAATTGTAGAAAATATATTATATTTATATATTATATTATTAAATATGTATTTAAATTAATCATCATTAAAGATTTAAACATTTTTGTCATTTAATATTTAATAATAGTAAACATATTCAGCAACAATTATATTTAATTATATTGCTACACCATAATAAAAATAGTTTACGATTTAAAAATTATAATTGTACAGGAACATATACAAAGTATATTAAAAAATAAAATAACAAAAAGGCAAATCACAATAATAACACTTTTTAAAAAACTAAACATTCATAATTTAGTTTTTCTTCACATTAAATCAATTAATAAATAAATTTATAACTACAAAATAAATCAATGTTTTATCACACCATTATTCTTATTATCACTTATATTAAAAATATATCAATTACTAATATATTTGTATTTATTTATATTAAACAATTTTAGATATGTTAATAAATTTAATTAAAATTTATATTTTAGTAATATAGAATTTAAGTAAATATTTTATTTGAAACAATCATTCTTTAAATAATTTGTTTGTATTGATTTATAAACATTGATTTTAATTCATATAATTTAGATAAGATATTGAAATTTAAATAGTAATTATGTAGTTGCTATTAACGGAAAAATTATTTCAATCCAATTAATAGTAATTATGTATTAAAAAAAAAATAAAAAATATGTAATATAATGATGATCAAAATATCATTTTATATAATAAAAATATTAACAGAAAACGTTTATTAATCAAAAATATTATTTGAAGTAATAACATTAAAATGGTACATAATAATTTATTACTTAGCTTAGAGAGACAATAATATATGCATGTTTAAACATGAAAATTAATAAACCATAAATTTGCATCAAGTCAATTACAACAGCTTTTTAGAAGCAAGTACTTTATAGTAAGGGACAATTAAATTATATTAATTAGTTAATGTCAACTCTTAAATCATCAAACACATCATTCAATTACATTAAAATATAGAAAAACATAATATTAGCTAGGTAAAATATATTATTATTTATCACAGTGAAAACATTTCTTCTTGTTGTTGTTCTAGTCGTTGCCTGGAATTCATTAACTTTTTGTTCTGAGTTACAATTATTGGTATATCTTCTGTACTAAGTGAAGGGCCCTGTATTTTACGAGCTGATAATCGTTGACGTGTAAACAAAACCTGTTCTTCAGGACAATATCTATTAAAAAGAAAATGAATTATTCAATTTAAAATTGTATAATTATAATTTATATTAAACATCTTAAAATGAGTTCTCTATAGATTATGTTTATAATTGTAATAACTAATAAATAATTATAATAAAATGTTGAGTATATCCATAAAAATGTAAATTTTATAATTACATCAAATATAACTAAATTTAAAATAGAGATTTTGACTTTTGACATTTATTCCATTATTATTTGTTCTATTTACCTTCAATATTTTTTAAATAATAATTAAAATAAGTATAACCTGTATTACTTTTTTTTATATAGCTTACATTTGTATAAAAAATATATTATCAAGTTGTAATATGATCTTTAAAATATGTAAAAATTTATTTTAAGACTTAAATAACTAACAAATAACAATTGTTTATAAATTTTGAATAATAACTTACACACTTCTATCTTGGCTATCTATTACTTGTGCCCTTGCGCTAGCAATTTTATTATCTATTTTATTTAGAAAATTATTACAATCATCAATACTATGTTCTTCAATTGGTGAAATATTTGATGGTTTTATCCATTTGTCATTTTGGGAATTGCTTGTTCCGGTAGCATTGGTATCACAAGTAGGTATATATAAATGTTCCCTCAAGAACAAACTGTCATTTGTAAACAGTCGATTAGCATTTCGAATTTGCTCAGTCTAAAAGTGTTACAATACAATAGTAATATAAAAAATAATGAAAAATAAGTTATTTGTGAAAATTAAATAATCATAAAAATAATTACCGTGACACTGTATTTAAGTGCAAGCCCTTGCAATGTGTCAGTCTCTGTGACAACGTGTTTAATATAGTTCTCATTACGGACAAAGTTTGTATTGTTGCTTATGCTGCCATACTTTCTTAATGGCTTTGTATTATCACGAATGCTTACTCTTTCATCCATTTGTTATGACCATTGAGGATATTGCTGATGCATAATGTGATTAATTTCACGCTTAAACGAGTATCGTATACCACTGTTAGGCAAACATTCCTGTTTTTGTTTCGTTTGTCAATTTTCAAGTATGGATTAAAGAAACAAATAAAAAATAATTACATTTATTATTTGAGATACCTACGTACAAATATAAAACTAAAACGTGAAGATTATTTTACGGTCCGTTGAGTTTCGTGGCCAACGTCAACGCCTTCACTTTTTAATAAGAATTTCTCTTATTGAATGATTCAAATATTGTTAAAAAATGTTTGTATTTTTTTTTTTTTTTTCTGAAGAAAAGAGATTACAGAAATTACTGAACGCAGATTATGCTGTTGCTATCATAGACTTACCGAGTCACGTCTTCGGTCTACCTAGTGCGTGTATATAACATAACACTGTTCAAAAATGTTCAATGTTCACTTTATCATGTGGTACTACACTACTACTGTGCCCATCGCTAATCGGTATAAAATTAAGAAAGTTTATTTATCTTATCAGTAGTGTTTATCATAACTTATTATTGAACATCGAGATAGATAAGAATATTAAGAATAACATTTAGTATTTACACAATTAAGTTTATAAATTATCATTAATTATAATAATTTAGAATTTTGGGCAATGGTCACGAATATACTAATGCTAATTCTGTTATGTTAATTTATTCAATTTATTGTTTTTATACTAATATTAATATAACTTCTACGAAATAATTTAAAATATAATATACATAATATAGTCACAGTTTTCACAGCATTCTGTGATATAGTCATGGCTCATTAGTCAAGTACTTATATTATGGCTATCTACTATTATAAATTATAATATTATAGTTTAATATAATCTGTGATACAAACTAGTACTTAAGACGTAGTCAGCTCCCTTCCACAACTTATAACGATATAAATAGGTTTAACGATATTAGTTGAAATAATAGTATGTTAAAACTTGTGTATTTGTTCCACAGATATAAATATAAATTGTTTAATATATTATATATCTGTGATTTGTTCTCGTTGGCCACATTCTTGTTTCAGAATTAGATACATAACTTTTAAATCGTGTCCCATAGCGATAGCCTATACTCTATAACTATAGGTATCCAAAATTTAGTGAAGTGTAGGCAACACTACAGAGTCTCATGTACCTACCACGAATATATAAAAATAAAAGTATTTTTTATATATCTGTGATACACTGATACCTACACGACATCATCCACATTACGTCGTGGGAACCGTAGAAAGTAGAATAATTATTTTCGAACAGTTATGAATTTATGTACAGCATTATTTAGACAGAAATACACAGAATTACATTTTTCGGAAATAATTATGATTTAAAAAATGTATTACGAATATTTGAAATAATTATTAATATATTATTAGTAATATACCTATTTTGATTATAAAATTTATTATAATCATAAACCAATTAATATTATTAAATATTAATATTCATAGTCCAAGTTCTAATACTATAATAAGGCTATAGCATAAATCGTGACAGAGTGTAGATACTTAACTAATTACCTATAAAGTAAATAAATAATATAAATTAAATAATTAATATATTTAAATTTTTGATTTAAATTCATCTATTTATTTTTTTCTATAACTGTGACCTAGGTTGATGTATGTATACAAATATAAATACATAGGTAGGTACCTAATATAACCATTTGGAGAAAATTATAATTTAAATTGCATCATGTATCTGTGGACAGTGGCCCTGTGGGTACAGCGTACAGATAACCTAACCCTAGCTTTATTACTTTATAACATTAATTTTATAATATATACAAAATTGTGTACCTATTAAAAAATCAATGATTATAGCTATACAAATATTATATTTATGTGGCTAGATAATTAAAATTGTTTAAAATTATTTGAGAACTTTTTATTTCAATTACCTATCAATCATTTTGACAAAAATATTCTGAATATTTCACATTCGTGATTTGGGTAGGTATATGAAAAATATATATATACGTATTGCGTATATATGTATATTGTATATGTTAAATATATTAAATACTAAATATATTTTGAAAAAAATATGTTTCTTCACTTATATTTACTTAGGTTTAAGATACCTATAAGCTATAAGACATCAAGACGTCATAACATTAAACATTTTATTATTCAAATTTAGGTACCTACCTACTTTAATAATAACTAAATAATGAATAAACAAGTTTTAAAATTAATCTTGTTACAATAGGTATGATAAAAAATTTAAAAATGTGTATAATTTTATTAGTTTTAATAATTAATATTAAATAAAATACTTATATTATATAGTGGTTCTTACCTTTTGTGTTAATTATAAAATGATTTTTTTAGAATATTTAAAATTTATAATCTAGGAATTAATGTATTACACGTAAAATAAAAAAAAATAAAAAAATATATATATATTATAATACCTACGTATAATTTACTATTGTAATTGCTAATATAGTAATATTTGTATGTTTTTGTATTAGGTTAGATTTTAAGTAGTTAGAATAAGGATGATGTCTGTACTAAACTACAACTATGAAAGTATGAATTCATGACTAAAAAAATTGTTTTCTCAGTCATGTTTAAACTAATACTATTATGTACATTAATATTATGTGAACGACTGAACACTGGTGACGATGTTAATAATGCTGTAATTTGCATTACTACTTTTACACATAATAATTATGATAATAAATAGTTTATATAATAGTGATACAATACAATGATACGAAAACTAGTTTTAGATATTAATATATTATGAATTATAATGTTCAAGAGTTAAGTTGAAAAACAAACCATTACGAGTATATTGATATTTTTTATATTATTTGCAAATATTAAAATACCTACACGCGATATTATAGCCATATAGATAGAATATATCTATATATTAACAATTATTTTATTATAAACTATTACAAAGTCAATGGTAGGTACTTAGTATTTACTAGGTAATGTACCTAGTACCATACCATGTGTATTATAAAATCAATGCTAGTACCTAGGTGGAAGGTACTTACTCGTATAATGGGTATAGCATATAAATAAATTATAGACATACCTACATAAATAATAATAGTAATCAATATAATTACAATCGTGTATCTAGGCTTATTATAATAATAATATATAATATATTATAATTATAGACTTCCATAGGTTTCTAAGACTAAGGATAGTATGTAGACTGAGTATAGATGTCTGTGATTAGGTATAATTAATAATATTATAGATACCTATTGGCCATTATAAATTGATAGTCATTTTAATCGTTTGTAATATTATTGTAATTGTAATAGTTGAATTGTGAATCTGGCTTTTATCGTTTAAAATATACTTATATACCTACCTACTCGTAGTTACCTATATATTACGTATGTCAATGGATAAATATTATAAATTCAATTATTCGATTGAATAAAAAAAAAAAATCATAGACGCAAATATAGTTAAATATGCGTTTGAAACATTGAAAACTAAAAACACCCCTCGTAATTATCGACAGATAGGTACCTAAATACAAATAATTGTAGATAGGTACGAGGTAGGTACCTACCTATTTTAAAATATTTTATTTATAAAATTCATTCTTAGATCATATACTAATGGAGTTATTCTATTAAAATATTAAACAAAAATAATATTATTTGACATGGGGTACGTTTCTATGTGCTTCTTTCCTGTATGCATTTTGGGAATGGGGTGGATCACTGTATTTGAAGGGTATTTTTGAATATTCGTTTAATTTGTCAATTATAATGTGTTGAACTAAATCACTGTAGGCATATTGGCATAATATTAGAATTTTTACGTTCTTTGGGTAGTAAGACATTAGACCGGCATGGAACAATTAGAGGAGTACCTAATTTTATTTGATGTTTTACTGTGATTTTAAATAAATGCCGCCACCTTCTGGTTGGATTCTTGAATTCTTCGAAATAATAATTTCCGAGACCAAAGTGTGTATTATAGACCAGTGATTTCTAATTTTTTTACTATAATTATTTTCAGTTTCAATTTCAAATTAAATATTCCATATTTAAATTTTTATTAACAATCCTTAAATTTATATTTTTAAATACGTATACATACGCATTACGTGTAATGCCATAGGTTACTATTAAAAATAAATACTATTAAATAATAAAAATATTATAGATAGGTACTTAAATACTTAATAAATTATAAACATGAAGTAGATATACAGAAATTGCATTTTTCTTTGTTATAAAAACATGTGGGTACTTCCATTATATTTTGATTTATCATAAATATAATACATATTATGTTCGGATGTTTCTACCAACTATAGTTTTTATGTTTTGTTTAAATATTTGATAAATACTCGTATATAATATATTATTACCTATTATTGAGATTTTTATTATTTTTTAGATTCTGATCGAAGCGAAGAATGTATTGGTTTTACAATGATTTGTGTCTTTTTTTTTATGTCTGTCTCTGTAGACACTTTACTATACCTAGGTTCTAGGTACCCGAAATCATGCTCCGATTTTCATGAATATAGCATATGTTTTCGGTTGGAAAGCGGACGTAGTTAGTAGTTTAGTACGGAATTTTCACGAAATCTGAAATTTTGACGAATTCGATTTCAACATTTCACGATAACTCGGGCAATTTTGAATGTTGACATATCTATTACTATTGATAAAATACTGGTGATAAAATTTTGGAACCATTACGTTAATTTTTCAACAAAATATAGGACTTTGAATTGTATTTCGTAAAATTCTCGTTTCATACAATTTTTTATATAAAATTGGCAATTTATAGTAAAGTATACTTACATATTACTTAACTACATAACATCATATAAAATAATAGTAAAATTCCAAACAAAAATCTTAAAATCCATACTTTCTACATTCTTATTATTTCTCAATACTTTCATAATAAAGAATTTATATGGATTTTTCTTATTACCTTACAATAATGTTAAATAAAGTTGACAAAATTTTTTGAAATATATTGAAGCTTATATACATTTTACTTAACTCAGTTCCAATTAATTGTGAATTATTACATTTACGATTTTTTTTTTTTTATAGCTATTTAAAGTAGGTACAAAAAAGAAGAAACTACCTGCTTCAGAGATCATAGTGTTTAATTTTAATTAAAATGTAATGATAAGCCATCGCGTTCGAAAAAAGTATTTTAAACGAAATTCTGTCAGATATGGGCATTTAGGTGACAAGGGATTTTATAGAGCATTTACATTGTACTTAGACTTAAAAATTGTATAGGTATTTATTTATGTAGGTACTATATGTGTACCTATATGGTCCCTAAATGTGTGATAAAATTTTGCGTTAATATTTATATTAATAAAAAAACGTCAAAATTTTAATCAATACTTACATTATATGACTGAACTTCCTTTAGAATCGTTTTTCGAATGCCATGGTTTATCATTGCATTCAAATTCTAATTAAAATTAAACACTATGATTTGCACACCTGTATCCTTGCGGCAGTAGTATCAGCTTTTCTTTTTAATTATAATATATTTCTTTATCATTTATACTTGGGCAGTATTGTATTTACATAAAAATTAAGAATATTTTTTTTTTCAAAACCTCCCCTAAATTGTTTTCTAGGTATGGCATTGGTAGTTTGTAGTTGGTACTTTGTTTAAGTCATTTTTCAAATTTCTTGAAATTGAACTTATACAGTTTTTTTCGAATGCGTTATAATTGCATTTAAATTTTAATCAAAATACAACACTATATTACACCTGTACCTCACTCGCATTAGTATGAGATCGTTTTTTTTTCTTTAATTGTAAATCAGCCATCAGCATTTGGAGTGATTGGTGACTAGGGAGAAAGGAGTTAAATTTTTTTATTGTCATTAGTTCATTACTTTATTAGGTTCTATAAGACATAGGTAATATTTGTTCATCAACATTTCAGACTTTGTGATGAAATTATATAATATTTATAATGTAACTGCTCTTATTAAATATTGTAAAATATATTTTAGCAATTCTTAAATAATTAACAATTTATATTATAATAATTCTATTGTGTGGTTATATAATATACTATGTATTTATGAGATTATTTTATTTATTAATAAAATTATATTTTGTGGATTTATGTATTATATAATGTATATTATGTTAAAAGTGTATTTCATTAGTAATTTTATAGCAATATTAAATTATTTTTACATTGGTTAATTGGTATAAGTATACAAACATATTTAACGTATAGTAACAATTTGAAATAATAGGAAAAATAAAAACTTAAATAAAAATAGCTTATAATAGAAACATTATTTACAAAACATTTAATAAATTGCATCATTATCGTCCAGAGCATCATCTTCATCATCATACCCTTCACCATTATCAAAATAATTTTTATTGTAATCTGTACCATCGTCTAATTCATCATCCACATCAGTTTCAAATTCATCATCAATGTCTTTGGATTGGTCTTCTTTATCTTCATCTTCTTTCTTTTTTGGTTCTTCAATATCGTCAACATCTATATCTTCTTCTTCATTGAGTTCTTTAACAATTGTTTCATTAAGTAATTGGGATGTAGTTGGATTATTGCCAGTTTTTAATTTCTTCTTGTTAGAACATAGGAAATCATCAATTTTATTCTTTTTTGCAGAAAAAATTTCTTGTAATGATAAATAATCATGACCAGAGATTTCAAATTTTAAATTTTCCATCCATTGTTTATCAGTTAATGGTTTTTCATGAGAATTTTTTTTCTTTTTTGGTAACAAAGATGGCGGAAAGTAATTATGATTTTCTATAGTTTTGAGATATGACCAAGGACTAATGTATTCTTCTTTTGAAATAAATGATGTAGCAGTCTGGAAACGTTTAGCTAAGCTTTTTTCAAAAGATATTAAATCATCATCTTCGCTATCTTCTTCAATTTCAGTTACTATTGCTCTTAAAGGTGGAAAAAGTTCTGGTGCTTTGAAATCAAGTGGGTCATCAGTTTCCACTTTATCTGAACCAATGGATATATGTGGACGACTAATACCACCACGACCTCTTCCACGTCCTCTTGATGCACCAGCCATTAAATTAATTTTTATAGAGTTAACTTTTCTAAGCTTTTAGATGTTTTAGTTAATTTTTGCAAATGTGGCAAAGTTTCCTATATATATAAAAAAAATACCTTTATAAATTAATTTAGAAATATATAAAATTATAAATACAAAGTTAAATGTTTAAAATTTAATAAAATTTGTAATAATTGATCAATAGGGTATATTTTAATTATGTGACATTTTATTTTATAATTAATTTCCTTTATTTAAAACCCAATTTTTTATAAATACAAAAATCTTGAAATATTTATTTATTTCACTATTATAAAATTATAAAATTATAATATATTAATTTTATACTGATATATACTGGTATATCGTAAAAATGGTTAATATTAGGCAAGTTCAGCTAATTAGTAATTTTAATAATTTTAGAATATAATTTAATAGTTGTTTTATCTTAATACATTATTAAACAATATTAAACAATAATTTATATTTTATCATATAAATATTATTTTTTTAAATGAGTAATCTAGTGGCAGATATATATATATATATATCAAACAAAAATGTAAAATAATAATAATAGATATATAATACTTAAATTTAAAATACGTACAGGATCATAAATAACTTTTACAACTAAAGAACAACTGGGACACGTGGCATCAGTTTCTCCAGATTCTAATTCTTCCTAAAATGAAATAAAAATGTATGATTTTTTTTTTTTTTTTTTTTGTAATTTTAATTAAATATATATTAAATTAAACAAAATGAATAATATAATTGAGTTAATCAA
Source organism: Tetraneura akinire (assembly GCA_021307375.1). Lineage (NCBI taxonomy): Eukaryota > Metazoa > Arthropoda > Insecta > Hemiptera > Aphididae > Tetraneura > Tetraneura akinire. Next base: position 8,869,090 of record JAIUCT010000022.1, on the reverse strand, counting down.
GTTAATAAAATATTGCAGCAGTTTTCAAGCACGTTAGATTCATAGCTCCTTTTGGGAATTTAAGTTTTCTCATAGTATCTTAAAAAAAATGATAACCTTAATTATTAAAAATGTATCTTAATCAATATAATTTACTATTTTCATACCACTCAATAGTATATGTATATGACACTCTTATAAAAACACCATGGCGCATACTATGTGAAACTGCTGGCATAATGGATTATTTTATTCTTTATAATTTGATATTTAATTTGTATCCAAAAGGGATTTTAATTAGTTAAAACTAAATATGGTTAGAAGATAGAAGGACATAAGCGACATATTCTAAATTCTTCAGGAAAGCCAAAGAAAATAATTTTTAAGAAAAATTGTTATACTACATCCAAGTATAATATAATCAAACTTTTTAAAACTTATTATGAAATAATTTGTTATTACGTTTAATATATTGTTTAGAATTCTAATTATATACAATTTTTTTAAAAAAGTCATTTATGTCCAAATTTTATTTTTACATGGTGCTTATGCCAAATAATATTCTATTAAATATACTGAATTCTTAGCGTGAAATAATCTAATAATTAGTTACAATGATTTGTGATAATGTTTATGATAAATGTTGAAAAGTAGATTTCAAAATATCTATTACACCCTTCTGACTTCTAACCATTGAAATATTGTTTATGCTTGTTAAATTGAATCATTTTTTCTCATCATAATATCAACTAATACTAATATAACTGAATTGATAAATTTTTTTACATTGAGATTAAAATTAAGTATATTAAAAAATATATAATTATGAATCTACTTCATTAGTTTAGACCAAAACTAAAATAATAGCAACTAAATGTTTACACTACATTCAAATTTATATATTGTTTAATTTGTTATAAACAGAATATATCATGTTAAATATTAAATGCAATGAAAGTTTATAAGTTTTTTTTATTTCCTATTATTATATATTAGTATATAATAATAGGACACTATTGTGCACAATAGTATGCACACTATTTATAACATAAATCATAAATTATTTTGATACTTTTGTTATTTGGAAGCGATCACCACATGGACACGGATAATAATACATTTCATCATCTTCATCATATTCAAAATCTTCAATTTCTACTTCGTCGTGATAGATAGGCATTTGAATTGATTATCTAAAAATGGAATAGTTTAAAGTTATATTTTGCCTACTCAAACAACGATTGAATTAAGTTTACTTTGTACAACTAATTAATAATTATGTAAGAACATTATAACAGCGAACAAAATTAATTGTTATAAATATATCTAAATAATTCATACGTTTTATTTATTTTACCTATTATAAATGAATTACTTGGTACTTACAGATCACGGATAAGATTTGAAAAAGTTGATGTTCACAAGATGTAGTCTAACCGTAATTAAAGAGAAATAAATTAATAAATGTAAATAAAATATTATTAAGTACTTGGGTAAGCATTACATTTTCACACGAGACATTTAAACTTTATTTAACTTTTGTGAAAAACTCGTGTTTATATTTTCTCTGAATTCTGGTTACAAATCTACGATATAAACGCTGTATTAATATATTACGTAGTTAAGTAGTTTTGATGAATAACAGTTTAAAGTGGCGAATTAGCGAGTGGCTTACCACATGTCCACATACTGATAATGATATCGAGACCGATCTTTCTGATCTCTGATGTTTTAAACAAGTTTTTGATATCAGGATATAACCTAACAATTTGCGTATGCCGTATACCACGAATGGATCTTCGGAGGAAAAATTCTAAAAGAATCCAATATGACGATAAGTGATAACTGATGTGCGCCATATTGGATTCTTTTGGAATTTTTCCTCCGAAGATCCGTTTGTGTATACATGGTTATTATCTTAAACCGTGGCCGTATATCATAATAAATAGATAATGGAAGACTATAATCAGTGTTTATTAATCACTTAAAACAGTTAAGAAAAAAAAAAGAGAATGGGATTTTTATTCCCGGGTATTTTGTTATCAAGTTATCATACAACTACAGCGAGCGGCAAACTTAATCATAGCAGCTGAATTTTTATAGCAAAAGTAGGTGTTTACATTTATTTGAATTTGAATTCGTGTACATTAATACTTTACGTGTGAATACGTCAAGGATTTGGCTTAAGTATTGTTAAAAATTTATGTTTATAGAGGATTTTTTATTTTTAATTTCAGAAATTTTAAGAACGTTGCTTGGAATTTGATAAGTTTAATAGGTACTTTGTAATATTTTTAATATTACATACCAATCTTACATAATTCGTTTTTTTATTATTTAGAATAATATTTTCCGTGTGATTAATAAATTGTAAAATTGTAATTATTATTTAAATAATTATGAGTTCTTTAATTAATCGTCGAAAACGGGTAAGTTTTAAAAATTATGTATTTTAAATTTTAATAATTACATAATATATATTATATACCTATGTGCTATATGTAACATGAATTTTAATATTATTATTTTTTAGTTAAATTCAGAAGCACTTGAAGAAGATGTTTCTCCTAATGTGACAGATAGTGCTCCTGATAATAATGTCTTTGATGACACTTCAACATCAATGAAAGAAGAAAATGATTTTGAATTGGACTCTGAACAGGATGATCCCACAGGTAAAAATGTTAAAATTGTTTTATATTAAATAATAATAATTCAAGTTTATTTGAAGGGCTTAAATTAACATTTCATATCTGTAACATAATATTTTTGTTATTCACTAGTAATGGATATACTCTAACTTATATGTAGTAGATTGTTTATTTTTGAACTAATAATTTAAACTTTGAGTTTGCTATTACTTTTAAATGTTATGCTGTTATAAGATTTTTAATTAAAATTATGATAATTAAGATAATTTAGTTTAAATAACATAATATAACATAACGTAATAATTTTGATAAATGATTTATACTCTTTACATAATATTATTGATTTTATTACAATATATTTTTGTAGGGTTGGAAGGAGCAGCATTTCATAGTCGTTTACCTTTTGATAAAATGACTTCAACTGAAGCCTATTGCTTTTCTGATGTGGCTCAAGCACCAACTCAAACACAAAAAGTTTTTTTGCATATTCGTAATCGAGTGGTAAATACTCTAATATAGTCTAAATTTTTACTATTTTTAAAATGTATTAATAAATAATTTGCAAGCATTTTATTTAATATTATAATTTTATTAGTTACAGCAATGGTTAGATAATCCAAAACAACAATTATTATATGAATCTTCTTTGTCATTAATTGAACCACCGTTTAACACAGATAAAGTTCTCATAAAACGAATTTTTGCATATTTGGAACGTCATGGCTTTATAAACTTTGGAGTATTTAAGAGATTAAAAGTAAGTGTTATTATGTAATAATATAATAATTAATAAGGATTATAAATAAAAATAATTTATAACTTTTATTATAGCCTTTGCCCATAAAAAAGTTAGGAAAAGCTATTGTTATTGGTGCAGGTATCGCTGGTTTAGCTGCTGCTCAACAAATGCAACAATTTGGCATGGAAGTTGTAGTCTTGGAAGCACGGGTATTATAATAATAATAATATATATCTAATATTTCAATATTTCAATATATAATTCAATTATATAAAGTTTATTATTGTTTATACTAAAAACTATTAATTATTCTAGGACAGAGTTGGTGGACGTATAGCTACTTTTCGTAAAAATAGTTATGTAGCGGATTTAGGTGCAATGGTAGTTACTGGTCTTGGAGGCAATCCAGTAACAGTTTTATCTAAGCAAATTAATATGGAACTTCATCGTATACGTCAAAAATGTCCATTATATGAACCTGGAAAATTAAATGCATTAGTTTCAACTGTAATTATAAATATTATTGAATGCATTTGACTGTAACTAATTTAATACATTATATTTTTTGTTATAGCAAGTTCCTAAAGAGAAGGATGAAATGGTTGAAAGAGAATTTAATCGTCTCTTAGAAGCTACTAGTTATTTGTCTCATCATTTAGATTTCAACTATTATAATGGAAAACCTGTTTCACTTGGTCATGCACTGGAATGGGTTATAAAGTTTGTAGTTTTATTTTTATTATATATTCTTTTTTCTGCTATTTATTAATTATGTAGTTCAAAATTGTTTAAGAAAATGTATACTATCATTGTACACATATATAATTTTAAATTAATGGTAATTTATTAACATGTGTAGATGTTTTTTTAGTTTTTTTTATATATTTATGTAATTTAAAAAAGATATATTTATTTCTTTTGCTATTGTAAATGGAGTATTCTTAATTAATATAATATTTAGATTTATGTAATTGTCTTATTACTTTATTAGTAATATTAATTTTTTTGTAATTTTGATTTAATGGCTTAATTATTATTTTTAATTCAATTTTTGACAAATTGATTTCCTAGTTATTGCGATATATAATTTATAATAAATTTCAAAACACATCATTGTGTATTTGTGTTTCATTCAATAATTAAAAAAATATATATATATATATATACATATAAATTAAAATAAATAGTGAAATAAAAGTTATATTTAAATATAATTGCAGTACTGCATGTAATTTTATCATTAATTGTCACAGTCATAGAGAAATTCTAAATTTATATTTTTTTATGATATTATATTTAATTTATTCATTTTGATTTTGAAGTTAAAATATTTTGTTTATAGATTACAGGAGAAAAATGTTAAAGAGAAGTTAATTCAATATATGAAAAATTATGTAGCTTTACAAGAACAATTGAAAGTTATCCATAAAAAGGTATAAATGATTATATAGAATATAGATTATGATTTTGTTAAAATAAACCAAATTAATTATTAGTATTAGGTAATCCAAATAATTGTAATTACTGATAGTAATAAATAAATAAAATCACATTAAAAAAGATTTATTCTATTTAATAAGTTATTTTATGTTTTTGTATTAATATGTATTTTTAATTTGTATCACTTTCATTAGTTATTACACGTACAAGAAACCTTAAAAGATTTAGCAACACAACGTAATGAAAATGCTGAAGAAAAGGATAGTAATGCAGATTCAAATTTTGCATATCGTTTAGCAATAAGAGAAATGACCATTAATTTGAAAGTAAGTTTTACATTCTTGTTTGCTATTTTATTTTACTTGGAGTGGTAATTGAATTTTTAATTTTTGTAAAAATATTGAATAATTAATATAATGTTTTCCAATAAAGAGATTTCATTTTCTAAGTTATGTACATTTTATGTATCGTTATAACATTAAATTTATTATATTCTTTTGTAATGTTAACATAGGAAATTAATTAATTTGATATATTATTTTTGTTTTGCCCATTGAGTATTTATAATAATTATTGGGGTGTAATTTAATTATTTGTTTCTAATTTATCATTTCTATTTAACCTATAATGCAAATTGTAGTTAACATTGAATTCTATTTATTTTTATAATATGTACCATTGTATCTATATAATTTTGTAGCAATGGGATGATTTAATAGAGCAAAGGAATGAAATTGAAGCAAAATTAAAAGAAATGGATTCATCTCCACCAAGGTATGTTTAATGTTTATATTGATAATTTTAATTTTTTAGTTTTAATATATTTGTTCTAATAATCTAATGTATTAATACAATAATGCTTATTGAATGTATTTAAAATTAAAGCACATATGAATACAGTGGTGGCCAAATTCTTAAAAAAATATAGGGTATATTAACAAATTTAAGGGCCTCATGGTAATTTAAACTCATTCTTGATAAATAATAATTAATATTAAAACTTAATATGGCCTCCAGACGTATTTTTTAAAAAAGGTATTGGGCTTCACTGTATGTATAGTATATATATATATATAGATGAAGGTAAATTATAAAATTGATTAATATTTTTAAAACATTATATATTTTAAATTATTTGATTTTTTTTTTGTATTAATTATTTACATATTAAATAAATGTGTTAGTATTTTAAAATGTAAAGTTTTTTAGTAGTTATATATTGTATTTTTTATTATGTAAATAATAATTTTGTACGACATATATTTTTTCAAGAAATAGTAATACAATAATTCATTATTTTCTTTATTAATAATAATTATGAAACTAATGGTTTTATTTTTAGTGATGTGTATTTATCAACAAAGGATCGACAAATTTTGGATTGGCATTTTGCAAATTTAGAATTTGCTAATGCTACTCCACTGAATAATTTATCATTAAAACACTGGGATCAAGACGACGACTTTGAATTTACTGGAAATCATCTTACAGGTTAGATTTATATTAACCATGTTTAATAATAGTTATAATAATTAGAGTTAAAAAGGGTCAATTAAAATTAAGTTATTATTTAGAAGTTATAGTGAAATTGCCAACATATTTCTCATATGTAATAATTATTAAGATTGTGTATCACTGTATCCATAGGCAACCAATGTTATTTATATACTTTTATAATGTATATATAATTAATTAACCTTGCTTTATTTTCTATTGTAATAAACAAATTACAAATAAAGTCTTAATTTTATTATAATAGAAGATAGGTAGTATTTTCTGTAATAATCACAATATAATTGGAATTCCTTTTATTTATTGTTGAGATGTATTGTATTAAATAAGGTTTAATAATGATATTACTAATTAACATTGAATATTATTTAATGAATTTAAAAGATAAAAAATCATATTTAATGTTTTATGAGAATTAAAAATCAAATTATTAGTTTAATTAAAATTATTAAAATTTTGTCTTTCGAAGTTGTGTTGTATTGATATACTTGTATTCATTTTATATTTTTGTTGATGGTTTTGTTTGAATAACAAAAGTATATCTAATAATGATAAAAATAAAAAAAATTGTATAATATATGTACGGTAATAATATCAGTCACAGTGGCGTTTCGTGTAGAGAAAGTTTTTGTCCAATGAAACATATTAAAGAGCTGAACATTAACTAATTGTTTTAACGTGGTTCAATACTCCATTGAGTAAAGAGTAAAATAAACTTAAATTTATAATATGTAATTTATAAGGGGGTCAAGTTCGTTGTCAGTTGGTAAAATATACTTTTTTATGTGATATATATAAATACAAGTGCATATCATGGATAAAGTTACTAATTGATGATAATATAATTTTATCGAGTCAAAAGTTATATGGCGTTTTTTATTCATATTTTAGTCTTGTCTAAACTATCGTTGCTTTTATTATTAACAAGTAATCTGTACAGTAATAATATTATCATAATTAAATTTATTTTTATGCTAAAAATTTACTTATGTTAATGATCATATAGGTATATGTGACATGACGTGTAGATTACTCCCATCTGTTTTTACTGGCTTAATATTTTTAATTTTTATGATCTTTATTATATATATATATATAACCTTGAACTACCACTGTATACTATTATTTAGCATAAATACTTTAAATTATAAAAGAAATAATAGGAAATAGAAATTTAGAATAATTTACAACAATAATTAAATATTTATGTGTCTAAAATTATTCTCCAATTATGAATTTATGATTATATTTATGAGATTATGTATTATATTATATAATATGTATAGTATATATCTATGTGTTATATGTTTGATATAATTACATTTTAATTCTAAGAATTGATATTTCAAAATATGAATAATATGTATCAATAGTATGTTTTTTAGACTCATTTAAATAATTGATCTAGACAAATATTACATACAATATAGGTACTGTCATTCATAATTATATAGCACGATCATTTTGAATCATAATATGTTGGTATATAAAACTGATTTTCGTCGGGATATTTAGCAAAATTTGACTAATTGCTTTCAGGCAACTTCCTAATTTGTCAGATACTCAGATGTTTAATGAAATTACTAAAACTTTATATATAATTATGTGTGTATTTGTATTAGTATAACCAGTAGTTGATGAAAAAGGGATGTTGGATTAGACATGTTGACATTCCTTTTACTTATATGCCGATTTCGCAGGCTCTGCTGACGGCACGTTAACATTTCGGCATCTCGTATTTCAAAGGGGTCGCGGTTTTCTAAAAGGAGTGCCGACAATACGGTTATGTGGAGTCTCATAGGCTTATGTTTTCAAATACAATTACAAAAGACATGCAGGTTTCGATTTAAACGTCTCAAAAGACCACTCAAGCCTTTCATGTCACCTTACACCGGAAAAGTGTCTTACAATAAAAATAATACTCTTTGAATCTTTTTCTCTATTGTGCGTAATTTAATTTATGATATAATTGAAATTTCGGATTAAAAAACTACACATCTAACATAGTAGGAGGTATTCATCTGTTTTTTCGGAACAATTATTCTTATAACTTATATTTTGTAGTAATAGTCGTTTCAGTTTTGTTCGGAGGACTGTAGTAAAAAAGTTTTGCGTGTGTTTTTTAATGATTTAAGAATCACATTAAACCATTTTTAAAGTGTTAATGCATTGACCTATTTTTATAATATATATATATATATATAATTTAAACATATAATATTAGTATAAAGGAGAATTTAACTCTTAAAATTCTTTTATTTCGGGCATAAATGTTTTAGTATCGCGTTAGATTGGCTGAAAAAGAAAAAACCAAGCATTAAAAATAAGAAAGTATGGACAAAAAAGTTTAAATCGGCTATTTGTATGCCACCGCAGGTATACGTATACTTATGGAGAGGGTTCGCCGAAACCAAAATACGTATTTAATTGAGTTCCGAGTTTTCTGCGGGTAATAGGTACTAAATTTGTGACAAACTATGTGACGTTAATGGAAGTCGTGGGCGGCTTTTTAATTCTGTATGTACCTTTATAGTTTATACTGTAAATTCGGGCACGTATTTGAATTAAATTGGTAAAGTGAAAAAGAGAAAATACCGAGTTTAAGCAAATAAACTAATAAAGTGTAAATTATTGTAAAGGAAAAATTCTGCAAATGAAAGTTATTATATATTATAATAGTTTTATTATATGTATATTGTATATTACATATTGTATTCTGAATATAATATTTTATCCTATATAAAAAAGGTGTAATGAGTTTATGTATTGTTCATTATATTGAATTAAAATCAGGTTATGAGGTCTAATTAAGTTAAACTAAAAAGGAAACATACAAAGGAATCTTCCCGAGGGGAAAACAATATTCGCTCGATGTCTACCTGTTAAAAGTAACATGAATTAGCGTAAAACATAAAGAGTATTAATATGATCCGTAGTATCTGATAAACGATGTTTAATTAAAATTGCCTTTAATTAATGCATCTATCAGTTTCTTATTATTATTATTATTTTTTTTTGTCGAATCATGTTGCCTCCACTTCCATAGGCTTTTCTAATATCTTTTAATCTTGACGTATGTTATTAATGTTTATTTTGACTACTAAAACAATATCAGATACATATAGAAAATAATATAACGAAATATAGTAAGTTATTTGTTATAGTAATTTATTATATATAGGTTTAAGTTTCACATAATATTAATATTTATTCTTTAATAATGTAATAACATTATTTTTAATTTGCATTTCTCATTTGATTTATATTTAATATAATGAATATTAATTTAATTGTCTGGAAAATTGTTGAATAAGAGTTAATTTAGTTACTACTCTTTTAATATTTGTATTGGTTATTATGATTTATGATATTTTCTTGATAGTTATGTTTGTTACATAAAATAATTTCACACTTATTGAAAAAACCGATAAAATTTGAAATTACTTAACAATAACATATATACATTATTTTATGACTAAAAAAATAATTGTTTTGTGTATTTACATATTGTCTGAATAAAAATATATTGAATATGTAATTTTAAATAACCATTTAGGTTTAGTTATATTATTTTTTGTATTTATGTTTAGATTTGAAAATTCATTATAGTACAAATTGAAAAATAAACATTTTCAATATTTATATGTTATTATATATTTTAGATTCTGAGCGAAGCGAATGTGTGTATTTTTTTTTTTTTTTTGTTTTTTTTTTTTTTAAGTATGAAGACACTTTTACTACCCGAAATAATGCTCCGATTATCACGAATAGCATATGTTTCCGGTAGGAAAGTGGATGTAGTAAGTACTTTATTTAGGTTATTTTTTGAATTTTTCGAAATTGACCCTAAGCGGTAGAAAAAACGACAAAATGACGAAAAAACGGCATTTTTCACGAAAAATGGAATTTCAACAAATTCGATTTCAATATTTCATGATAACTCGGGCAATTTTGAAGTTAGAGACTTGAAAATTTTTTTGGGTGTTCAAATAGCTATTATATATGTGGTAAAATTTTTGAACCGTTTGGTTAATTTTTCTACAAAATATATGACTGAATATTTCGTAAAATTGTCATTTTTTGCATGTATATAATGTTTGATAAAATTGGCAATTTTTGGCATTAAGGTCTGAAAATCAAAATTTGACTGAAGTATATTTTTACATTACTTAACATTAATTCAAAATTTTAGAAAAATCGCTAGTCTCAATTTTTTTTTATAGCTGTTTAAATTTGATATTTTTAGTTAAAACGAAAATATTATGAAAAAAATGATGAAAAAACGGCATTCACAAAAACTATAGGTTTATGGAAGACGTGTGGTGTAGTCAGCGTAATATTCCCGAAAGCTACCTAGGTGTTAAGCACCGTAGACAAGCATCAACAGCGGATGGGTCACCGCCATTTTTTTTGTTTTGTTTTTTATATCTGTAGTCATCATATCAAAATATTAGAAAAGTCTATAGTATCAATTTTTAGATTCTGAGCGAAGCGAAGAATGTATTGGTTTTACAATGATGTGTGTCTTTTATGTGTTTTTTTTTTTTTTTTTTTTTAAGTATGAAGACACTTTTACTAACTGAAATAATGGTACGATTTTCCCGAATAGCATATTTTTCCGGTATAAAAGTGGATGTTCTTCTTCTTGGTACTTTATTTAGGTCATTTTTCGATTTTCGCAAAATTGACCCTATGGGTTAGAGAAAACGACGAACAAATAACGAAAAAACGGTAATATATTAATCAATACCTACATTATCTGACTGAACTTCGCTCAGAATCGTTTTTTCGAATGAAATGGTTTATCATTGCATTTAAATTATAATTAAAATTAAATACTATGATTTGCACACCTATAGGTATCCCTGCGGCAGGAGTATCAGATCGTCTTTTTTGTTCAATTGACAATATGTAATCTAAATTTAAATTACAAATATATCTTTTATATTATTAAGTAAATAATAATGATAATGATGATGATGATGATTATGATGATGATGATTATGATGATGATGATAATAATAATAATAATAATAAAAATTATTGAATTTTACTATATTATTAACTATTAATTTTTTATATTTTTTATTTAATTATCCATAATTATTATTTGTTTTAAAATTTAAAGACTGAATTTATTTGTGTGTTTTACTTCATTTATATGTTATTAATAATAACTTATTATGAATGATTTTTATTTTGGGTTTTTATTAAAATCTTTAATTTAAAAGATACAATAAATTTAAATAAACAATGCTAATGCATATAAATATATAAATATATAATTTGGTTAGGTTAAAAATTAACTCTCTTAAAAATTGTATTTTAAATCTAAATATTTTGTATAGTTTTAAAATTATATTTTATATATATTTATATATTATTAGTATTGTTTCACCACAACAATCTTCGTGACTAGGCGTAACTATATAAACGTGGGGAACATTTTTTAAGAGGATATTTATGGTTTATGAAGAACGACTAGGTTAATCGAGCTCGTTACAGTTCAATCCCTCCCATCAAATGAATGAAAACAAAATTAGTTTTAAATATATATTTTTTAACGGTTGGGTGTTCTAAATAATTAATTTTTATAATATTATAATATTGTTTAGCATGTAGTATAGTTGCATTTGCATTTTAAATTATGTTGAGTCCGTTTATATTTTAAATAAAAATGTAATGAGTATACAAGCTTATTTATTATATTTATATTGTATAGGTATTCTTTTTATTTTCATTATAATTTAATTTGAGAAAGTACATTATTTTTTTAATTAAATATTTTAATTTTACGAATACTGAACTAATTTAATATTCATTAATGAAATATGTTGCATTATTAATATTTAAATTATATTAATTGCACATAATAATATATATATCTACAAAATATATATATTATATACCTATACAATATATACGTATATCTACTTAATAGGTCGTAAGATATACATTATGAAGTTCTTAATAGTAATATTAAATGAAATGTGTTTTGATAAAATTAATTAAATTATATTGTAATAACGTAAAAATAAGGTAACCTGGGTATGCCTTATGATTTGTATATTATAATTGTGTAATAATTTTTAAATTTAATATTTTATTAAATATTTACCTAATGCCTAATACATTGGAATACTTGAGTTCGAATATTATTTATTACAAAAATATATGTTTTTTTTATACCGATGATTTTTTCAATAATATTAGATGCAGAATTATCTGTCAATTAAAAAAAAAAATTCTGTATATATGTATTTATACGATGTTAGAGAAAAAGTTATTTTCTAGCGTCATAGTCGATTAGAAATCTATCGGATTGATAACATATATAATATTAAATTGAAAACGCTTATTTGAAAGAATACATAAATGTAAAGATCAATTTTCGGATAAAAATCGGAAAAATGATTATTCGCGTGAAAAATTTATAATATACCTGTACGTTTCGCATTATTATATTAAACTCTTTGATATATTCGTATTTTATGTATATTTTTATCTAGGTACATCATCATATTTGATGATATAAAATATATTTTACAATAATTCAAATAATACAATATATTTTATTTTTAATTTCTAGATATTTTTTTTTATTAAAACAGTAACGTAAAATGTATTTACATATAATATATTTTTTATTTATTATTCGAAAAGAAAACACGAACACGCATTTATAATATATTTGTAGATATCATAAATTCATAATAGATATAACATTATATTACATATATTTTTTGGTACCTAATACCTATACTATACCTATATTATTTTTGTGAACTGAAAAAGGTGTGATTGAATAAAAATAAAAATAATAATAAAAATTGTGAATTCAAAAATTTGTGCGGTTTACAGATGTTTTCGACCCCCGACGCCGTTACTAATTTTCCCGACGATGTTTGCCGGCGGTCCCTTTGGTTTTCGCGATAACGGGTCGTCACGGTACGTCGTTGTGCACGCAATGCACATGTCGTGTTTTGCCGCTGAATTGACGAATACTTTTGTTATGCATTTTATACGTGAGGTTCTGTTTGAAATTTGCCGAATAACCGCAGACATCCGAAAATTATTGCGTTTTCTTGCTTATTCAAGTCATTATATATTTTTCTGTATACGCATACGTGCGTACGTCGATTTCCTATTTGTGGGACCTTTTGTTATTGTTACTGGAGTTGCGTTCGTAAACGGTACGAATAATACAACCAAAATCATACATATTATACTAAAATGTAATATTATTATTGTTTTTTACTACTATAGTACTATATGTTAATGTATAATATTTATGGTTTGTTCAACTTTTGGTACTATTTATGTTGTTTTTATTAAATCACGAACGTGAAAATTGCATTAAATTCGTTTGCGGTATATTTACATTTATACCACTTATAATTTGGTATTTACGACTTTATATAGTCACCACAATCTAATTCAAATAAGTTATCATTTTTTGCTTATGTTTATTGTTTAACAATATTTCTCATAAAAGTATATATCTGCATATTATACTTTTTTGTATGTACTGTTGATTTTATTACGAACAGGTATTATATAATAATGAATAATGATTAATGATTATTCGACATGATAATAAATATAAAAAGTTTAAAGATTTTTATTGTTAAAATTTTATTTTTTTTAGTCAATGTGAGTTCACCCTGAGATATTATTGATCAATTCATTATATTTATGAGTCATAACTTGTAATAGTATCTATAATTTATATAGTGGTTTAAATTTAATTACGAGTTTAAATGTCATTTATTATTGAATTTGAATATTTATTATACTATAAATTGGCTCTAAAATCTTTGGAATACAGGTAGACATACAATTTCATAATGTAATGCATTTACCTACATGTAAAATAATGATTGATAGTGACGTTATTAAGAAAACTCCTGTATCATTATTCAAGATATCCTATCAAATTAATTAATCTATCTATAAAGACATGTTTATAGGGTTGTTATTTGGGACATTCAGAATATTTAACTATTATAGTTGACACACTCATAACGATTGAAACAATAACATTCAAATTATTCATTGAATTTTTGTAAACTACTTACGTAACGAATTTGTTTACTTTTTTCCTTTTTAATTAATTTTTGGCTACACTATTAAAGTTAGATCATATATGATATAAATATTATAAAACTACTTTTAAGAAAATTTATATTTTTGAAAGCTCCCTTTAGATGACAAAGATTTGCTATAGCATTGCAATATTTACAGTTCTAAAATTTTTATTACATCAAAATGTGTGTACATATTACCGGATTTTCGGAGAGTGATGAGAGAATTGAGATTGATTAATAATACGTTTATATACTACGTATTAAGTAGGTAGTTTAAATTTTTATAGTTTTAATGAAAAAGATAATTAAAAATATGCTTGTAATATGAATTTTTATTCAATGTTCTATTTGAATATAGTAATGACAAAAGATTAGTAGGCATGGGCGCCCATATGGGGGGCATGGGAGGGACATGTCCCTCCCCTGGAATAAAACATTATATACATAAAAATGAGAATTTTACGAAATATTCAAAGTCCTATATTTTGTAGAAAAATTAACATAACGATTCCAAAATTTTACTAGATATATATAGTAACTATGTGAACACCCAATAATTTTTTTTCAAGTCTTTAATTTTAAAATTGCCTGAGTTATCATGAAATATTGAAATCGAATTCGTCAAAATTTCAGTTTTCTTGAAAAATGCCGTTTTTTTTACCACTTAGGTTCAATTTTGAGAAATTCGAAAAATGACCTAAATGAAGTACCAACTACATCCACTTATCAACCGGAAACATATGCTATAATTCGTGTAAATCGGAGCATTATTTCGGGTAGTCTTCATACTTAAAAACAAAAAAACATAAAAGACACACATCATTGTAAATCTAATTTTAATACATTCTTCGCTTCGCTTAGAATCTAAAATGTTAAGTGTTCGATTTATCTAATATATACTCGTATATATATAATATATTAAATTAAATTATTATTTGAATAATGATTGAATAATTATTAATATTTTTCATAATCTTCCAGTTCGGTTTACATAATGTAATAGTATAATTTGAAATTATATATATATTAATTTCTATTATATTAGAAACCTATTTCTATCTCATGGCTAAACCTATTTATAAATAGATGAATAAATTAAAATTTTGTCCCCCCTTGAAAATTTTCCTATTTTTAGCCCTTGTTAGTAGGTATATATACACAATAAATGTCACGATATTTACAAAGTGAATAGGATATTTTTTGTCAATTAATCAAGGTAATAATTTTTACTTATCACTTATATAAAATTTTTGTTTTTCATCTAATTGCTATTCACACTGATTTGTGTTATCTGTGCTGATATTTAGCATACATTTATATAGTTTGGTGGTAAATATTAATGAATTAGGAAAACAAACTTATTTAGGATGTTTAAAATGTACCTGTGATTTATTTTCACCGAATTGACTGATGAACTGTAATTTAGTCATTTACAATATAGTTTGTAATAATTTTGATTCAAGGTATTTACAATGATATTTTCACTTTGAGATATTCATTGTATAATATCACAATATCCGATTACTATACAGACAATACCGCATTTTTCGTTTCTAATGTTTATTATTATTCTTTGCTCATCTATCCATCACTGTGGGTTTGGAGGAGTCACTGACTAAAAGAAATATCTTATTTTTATCTTTATGTGTATGATAAATTGTACATTAATACAGACACATTCCAATGAACCGTAAATTTAGGAGATTTTTCTTGGATGAACCGTGGTAACTAATAATAAAGTAATAATGAAGTCTTGAATATAATATTGTAAAATATATTTACATATTATTGTACCGGGTCAACGTGTCGGTGACGTATGAAACAAAGACATCTTTCAATGAAGCCGACATTCTCCTTAATAATAATACAAAAATTTATTTAATAATAACTTATCTGTTTTTGGATATTACATAAATTTATTATTATTATTGCTGTCGAAAAAAAAAATGGAAAAGAATTATTATAAACGTTTTGTCTTCATCACCCGGATTGTTGTTGGGCGCTTCTGTGAATGAGAAAGATTAATATTTTAAGACCTCCGTAGATTAACAATTCATCTTCATATACTATTATATATAACGGATTTACTCATATATTATGAATTTATGAAGCCAAAATCAATAACGCATAATATAAGATCAAAATCATCATTTTCTTATATATAGATTTAACTTAATTATTATATTTTGTTTTTATACAATTATTATTTAAATTTACCTAAAATAATATAATAATATATTATGTTTTAATTTGATTGAAAGCTTATATGTACAACATTTAATTTATAGTTTAAAGTTTAGGTTTTTTTATACCATAATAATTTGTTAATTTAAAAATATATATGAGTGTAAAATATAAGTTTAAAAAAAAAATTGGCAAGAATATTGCTGTTATTATAGAATATTGATTATATTTTCTTTTCAAAATTATTACAATTGGATATTACATTTTTGTTGATGATTCATAATTGTATAATTTATTAATAAATGCATAATATATAAATTTCATTAGGTATTATAATTTATAAATGTATATTGTATGCATTTTGTGTAATAGGTATAATAATTGTTTTAATATACAACTAAAGCTATTTTTATTATGCACTTTATATGTTTTATAATATTACATAATATAACGTTATGTGTTATACGATGTTTGAAAACAGAAAGTTATATTTATCTTTTACTAAATTTTATTTATTTAAAATTTTTAAATACTTATTATAATTTTAGTTTTTATTATTTTATTAATAATTTATTTTGACTATAAAATTTAAAAAGAAGATTCTATTGTAAATAACTGCCAAAGTCCATCGGCTGTTTTGAAATTATTTGTACGGTCTACATACGAAGTTTTTAATAGACTATCGCAGGACATAAATAACTCTATTTTATTTGTCGATACTAATTTATACCCGATGGGCTAACACATGGGCGAGTGAGAAAATATTCATAGGACCGCCAATGTTATTCGTTTTTTTCTTCTTTAATTTACGACTTGTTTTACGATTATATGTGTTATTATTTTCCATCTTGTCTTATCCGTCAGCCTTGTAAATCTTGTCGAGAAACTAAATTTAAAAACTACAGAAATATAAAAATCACCTATAGAATCGACTTGTATAACTTTAAGATTTTATATGATAAATGGGTTTTGTTACTCCTACGTGTGTATATATATAAATATTACTGTGTAAAAGAAAATTTTTAAGCCCCTATATATATATATGAAACTACCTATACGTTTATCATATATATTATATTTACTTGGGCAATTTTTTTTGTATTGACATATTTATTTAAGTATGTTATATTTAACATATTTAATTATTATTATATTTTTATTATAGTTTATTCCATTTTAACATTTATTAAAGTAAACTTATCTTATACGTTTTTGTAGATGAAAAATATATTATAAAGTATTTTATTTGTGTAGGTAATAGAATAATTAGTATATTTACAATCTATATATAGATTATATATACTTATTGCTATTATAATTAGGGAATTATAATTTATATGAAATTATATGATCTGAAATATAATGTATACTCATATTTTAATACGGTGGAAATGAATATAATGCGTACTTTTATAATTATAATTGTGTTTAATCTAAATCAATATAAGCTGCGTTGAATTAAAATTTCATATTTGGAATTTTAATATGTATGTAATAATTTTAAAAATGTTGAATACAAAGAGTAGTTTGAATAATATTCAGAATATTTTCAATTGAAATAATAAATATTGTGAAAAAAGTTTGGATTGAAGGATTAAAATAAAATACTATTAAAAAAAAAAAAAACTGTTATTATATACTAGCATTTATATACGTGTGTAGAACCTGCCAGCAGCTGCGGGGGAGCCCGAAGCATGCAAATGGAAAATCTACATACTGTTAACCAGAAGAATTACGAGTGACACCTATGCATGTAATGTTAATTGCCTGGTGGTTAATAACCACGCCTATTTTCTTATATATTCTTTGAAATTTTAAAACACATTATTTTATATAAGTATTATATATTCATCGTGTTTAATGTGTATAATGAAAATCGTTTTGCATAATATATTATCACAGTGTTTAATATTAAAATATAATAAAATATATTATGTTATATTTTATTATACATATATAATTATAAATGGTCTGTAGAAGACAAAAACTATAATCGTCGTATTACCGTTTCTGGAGAAGGACAGGGGAATTTCAATTAATTAAGTCTCAATTTTTTATTTTAATTAATCGAAAAGTTTGTCACATTGACCTAATTATACCTATTACATAATAATTTATCCATGGAGATCAAAGTTTCATATTATCTAAACCAGTGGTTTCAAATAAGCGGCCCGGAAATCATTTCAGTGCGGCCCGCAATAAATAATAGGTATTTTGGTATTTATTTCTTTAAAAATTTTGATTTCTGTTTGTTTTGCAGAACATTTTATATTAATTTATATTTGACATTAACATGTGTAATAATAATTTCGATGAGAATTTAATTAGTTCATGATAACAATAATATAATAAAAATAATCTATATATAAATAGTGTATTATTGTTCAGTGGTTCAAAAAAATAAAAATCGAATATGTTATGGATGTTATGTTATTAAAACTGTAAATGGGATTAGATTTCGTGCATCGAACAATAAAGTACCTATTTAGTACCTACACTATTTGAGAAAATGGATGCTTAGTGTAGTTGTTCGTTGTTAATCGTGGAGTAGTGCTTTAAAGATTTTCTAATTTATTACAAGAAATTGATTGTTTTATAATTTCTAAAAATAATTTTTTTTTCATAATTGATTATTATTGATTGGATGATTTAGTTTTCCTTTGATGATATTATCACATATCTAAATGTTCTTTTGTAACATATACAATTACAAGGAAAAAATATTATCACAAATATGAGCTAATTATTATTAGTAAACAATAAAATCAATATTCTTCACAATTTACAATGTTAATCTTTGTAATAATTATAATCAAGAAAAAAAGTACATTTTGTCTTAATTTATTTTAGATTTAGTATTCAAACGAGTAAAAAAAAATGTTGGCAAATAGGTTTTTTACCCGCGAACCTATGACGTATAAATATAACGGGTCGTTGGTAATTTGAATTTGGAACCACTGATTTAAACGATGGAAATTACTTCCAATATTTTTGTAATACGAAATTTTGATTAGGTACTTTATGTAAATAGTGTCGTATAAAATATATTATTGTAATACACTAGTAATCCAGACATCCAGTATTGTTGTTTATAATTTTATATATTATGAAAATCATACGGATATGAATATTTAAAAATGAGGGCTGGACTGTTAAATTTGTTTTGTTAAATCTCGCATTGGAGTATATCGAAGATCGAACTGAATTATAAATATTTAATTTTAAAAATCATCTCCACACAAGAGATAACAATATTATTTTATATTATTTAGATAACAATGGGATTTAATCTGTAGATTAATCTACATCTATAGATGTTTATTAATAGTTAAGTATCAAGATCGACGATAGTGAATATTATTTTTTTTGTAACCACTTAATTTTTTTTATTTTTTTGCTAATTGACACGTATGTAAATTAGATCGCGGTGTTTGAATAAAAGAGTAAAAGAGGAAGGCGTGATTTGCCTGAAACCATTTTGACTCGTGGAGTTAATCGAATTTCAACGTCAAACTACAGACGCATTAAATATATACGCGTATAGGTTAGGTCAACATGATCGCGGTATGGATTTATATTTATAGTGTAATAAAATATATCTTGTAAAATATTCTCAAGTATATTGTGATTTTTACTAGGATACACTTAATAAATACGTGAAATATAGGTGATGTTGGGAACACAAATTAA
The DNA here is from genome assembly GCA_021307375.1 of Tetraneura akinire. Lineage (NCBI taxonomy): Eukaryota > Metazoa > Arthropoda > Insecta > Hemiptera > Aphididae > Tetraneura > Tetraneura akinire. The sequence goes on along the minus strand of JAIUCT010000022.1, from coordinate 8,848,808 downwards.
AATTGACTAACAAATTGTTGTGTAATATATCAGAATTTAACTAGAAAAATGGCATAAATATAACATTTATCTATATTTATTTTTTTAACTTTTTTGGAATTCAAATGAATTACATGATTTACCCAAGGTTAGGTCAAACACTAGAAAACCGGTTATACTGTATAAGTTCTTGTAAGTATTAAATATAATTTGTTTTAAAATTTCTGAATTGTCGGCATTTAACACAAACAAAATTATAATTTTTAAATGATAAAAATATAATTATATAAAAAATATTATCGTATTGCTATAAATTATAATAATATGTATAATTTAAAATCCATAATTCTTATTATTTTAGATAATAGCGAAGCGAAGAAAGTATTGGTTTTATAATGATGTGTTCTTTTATTATTTTTTTATGTCTGTAGACATTTTTTTGACTGGAAAAATGTTTTAGGTTTCACGATTAGCATATGATTCAGGTAGAAAATTGGATATAAGTATAGTTGGTAGGTACTTATTATTTAGATCATTTTTCGAATTTTTCAAAATTGAACTAATGTGGCAGAAAAAATACTAAAAAAAGAGCTGATACTCCTGCCGCACAGGATACAGGTGTGCGAATCATAGCGTTTAATTTTAATTAGAATTTGAATGCAATGATAAACCATTGCATTCGAAAAAACGATTCTGAGCGAACTTCAGTCAATTATAATTTCCGTTTGAACTAAAAATATCAACTTAAAACAGCTATAAAAAAAAATTGAGAATAGGGATTTTTCCAATATTTTAGTATAATGTTAAGTAATATGTAAGTATACTTCAGTAAAATTTTTAGACCCTAATACCAAAAATTGTCAATTTTATCAAACATTATACACGTAAAAACGAGAATTTTACGAAATATTCAATGTCCAATATTTTGTAGATAAATGAACGTAACGGTTCCAAAATTTTACCACATCTAAATAATAGCTATGTGAACACCCAAAAAAATTTTCAAGTCTCTATCTTAAAAATTGCCCGAGGTATCGAGGAATATAGAAATTGAATTCGTCAAAATTTCATTTTTCGTGAAAAATGCCGTTTTTTCGTCATTTTTTCGAAGTTTTTTCTACCGCTTATAGTCAATTTTGAGAAAACCGAAAAATGACCTAAATAAAGTACCATCTACATCCACTTTTACATGTGAAACTCGCTATTTGTGAAAATCTAAGTATTATTTCGGGTAGTAAAAGTGTTTTCAGAATATTTATTTATACGTATGGATTCTAAGATTTTCGTTTTACTAAAAATATCAACTTAAAACAGCTATAAAAAAAAATTGTGACTTGGGATTTTTATAATATTTTAGTATGATGTTAACTAATATGTAAGTATACTTCAGTAAAATTTTCAGACCTAAATACCCAAAATTGCCAATTTTATCAAACATTATATACGTAAAAATGAGAATTTTACGAAATTTTTCAAAGTCCAATATTTTGTAGAAAAATTAACATAACGGTTCCAAAATTATACCACATATATATAGTAGCTATGTGAACACCCAAAAAAATTTTCAGGTCTCCATCTTAAAAATTGCCCGAGTTATCGAGAAATATAGAAATCGAATTCGTCAAAATTTCATTTTTCGTGAAAAATGCCGTTTTTTCTTCATTTTTTTGAAGTTTTTTCTACCGCTTAGGGTCAATTTTGAGAAATTCGAAAAATGACCTAAATAAAGTACCAACTAGATCCACTTTGCTACCGGAAACATACCCTATTCGTGATAATCGGAGCATTATTTCGGGTAGTAAAAATGTCTTCAGAATAAAAAAAAAAAAAAAAAAAAAAAAAATCACACATCATTGTAAAACCAATACATTCTTCGCTTCGCTCAGAATCTAAAATGATAAAAATTCGGTAATTTTGACGAAATTGATTACAATATTTTACGATAATTCAGGTATTATTGAATTAGAAACTTGAAAATTTTATTTGGTGTACTCATATGTACTTTATATACGTGATGAAATTGTTGATTGTCTCTTGTGTTCATTTTATATTTGATTGAGTATGCATTATAATAAATATGTGAAAATTTGAATCATTAATTTATAATCAATACCTACCATAATTATCTGACTTAACTTCGTTCAGAATCGTTTTTTGATGATTTACCCTTGCATAAAAATTTCTATTAAAATATAACACTATCCCCTCCACACCTGTATCCTACCCACACTAGTATCAGCTTTTCTTTTTAGATTCTGAGCGAAGCGAAGAATGTATTGTATTTACAATGATGTGTGTCTTTTATTTTGTCTCAAGACACATTTACTACCCGAAATAATGCACCGATTTTCACGAATAGAATATTTTTCCAGTTGGAAAGTGGATGTTGTTGATACTTTATTTAGGTCATTTTTTGAATTTCTCAAAATCTACCCTACGCGGTAGAAAAAACGACGAATAAATGACGAAAAAACGGCATTTTTCATGAAAACTTAAATTTTTACGAATTTGATTTTAATATTTCACGGTAACTCAAGTAATTTTGAAGTAAGAGATTTGTAAATTTAATTGAGTGTTCATATAGGTACTATATAATATATGTGATAAAATTTTGGGACAGTTATGTTAATTTTTCTATAAAATATTGGACTTTGAATATTTCGTAAAATTCTCGTTTTTTTGTATATAATGTTTGATAAAATTAGCAATATTTGGTATTAAGGTCTGAAAATTTTACTGAAGTATATTTAAATATTTGTTAACATTAATTCAAAATATTAGAAAAATCCATTGTCTCAATTTTTTTTTATAGCTGTTTAAAGTTGATATTTTTAGTTTAAATGAAAATATTATGAAAAAATTGACGAAAAATTGACATTCACAAAAACGTGGCTCTATGGGAGACGCGTGTGGTGTAGCCGGCGAAATATTCTCGAACGCTATCTCGGTGTTGAGCACCGTCGCCAGGCATCGACAGCGGATGGGTGACCGCCGTTTTTTTTTTTTTTTGCGTTTTTTTTTCGTTTTTTTTTCTTACTATGTCTGAATCATCATATTAAAAAAATCCATGGTAACATTTTTTTTTTATAGCTGTTTAAAATTGATATTTATATTTTTTTGTTTTTATGACTGAAGACACTTGTACTACTCGAAATAATGGTCCGATTTTCACGAATAGCGAAAGTGTAGGAAAGTGGATGTTCTTGGTACTTTATTTAGGTCATTTTTCGAATTTTTCAAAATTGATCCTGTACGTTAGAAAAAACGATGAAAAAATGACGAAAAAACGGCAATATATTAATCAATACCTACATTATCTGACTGAACTTCGCTCAGAATCGTTTTTTCGAATGCAATGGTTTAACATTGCATTTAAATTATAATTATAATCAAATACTATGATATGCACACCTATATCCTTGCGGCAGGAGTATCAGATCTTTTTTTTTATATAATGTTTGATAATATGGGGATTAAGGTCTGAAAATTTTACAGAAGTATACTCACATATTACTTAATATGAGATATCCAAATGTTAGAAAAATCCCAAATCTCAATTTTTTTTATAGCTGTAAAGAATTGATATTTTTAGTTTAAACGAAAATCTTATAAACCATACAAGTATTCTTCTTATAATACTTTAATACTTATATATATATAACTTATATACTTATATATAATACTTTAATTACTTTTAATACTTTTACAATAAAAATTAATTGAAAAGCCAAAAAATTTTGAAAAATATTCAAATTTTTATTGAAGTATACAAGTATACTTATATATATTATATATCTTAACGTATTTCTGAAATATTAGGGAAATCTTATGTCTCAATTTTTTTTTATAGGTGTTTAAAGATGTAATTTCAGTAAAATCAATATTTAAACTATTTATATTGATTTTCCTTATTAATTTATAATATTACAATATTTTATAATAATGTTAAAGAAAATTAACAAAATTTTTTTAAAAATTATTGAATAAAAGTTGAAGCCTTAATACATTTTACTTAACTCAATTCCAATTAATTGTGAATTATTACATTTACGATTTTTTTTTTATATCTGTTTAAAGTATAAAAAAAAAGGGAAGGGATACAGGTGTTAAGAGGATAGTGTTGAAGTTTGATTACAATTTCTATTGTAATCAAACTTCAACACTATCTTTTTTACACCTGTATCCCTTCTCTCTTGCTTTTTATTCATTATGTTTTGTTATTGCTTAATATTAAATTGGTAATTGATAATAATATAGAATATTTATGAAAATACACATAAAATTACATTATTTTAGAATATTATTAAAATGTACCTATATTAATTTATTTTACAGTATTTATATTAGATTGAATTTAAAATTCTAAAATATTAAATAAATTTTTGTTAGGTAGGTATATGGGTAAATTATTTTAATATCGATAGATCTTGTTCTAATAAATAAAAATATAATATTTATTTAAAGTAAGACTATGTTGTTGTATATTCCGTGCATAGTTTAACTTATTACAATAATAATATTTCTTTGATAAGTAAATATAAGTAAACCGAAAACATAGCAACATAATATACACACCGGGATTTAGATTTATGTTTGTGTATGTCCGGAGGCAAGATGACCTGGTTGAAATACGTCTCTACTATATTAGGTATACGAGTATTTCATTGCAGAAATTAAATCATTAAGAACACGAGGAAATATTAGAAAAGAAACACGTTAAATCTAATGATATCTCCAAAATTAACAACCATAAATGCTTGTTAAGAGTTCTTATATAATTACTCTATATAGCTAAGGTTAAGTACTTATGGAATACTATATGATAATCATACTTAGTTACATATATTATTAGTTTATGACGTATGCTGTTATTGCCACTGTATATAGTCATTGAAGTCATAATACGAGTAATTATTGCGAATTGCTATAAAACTGACAAAAATTTTGACAAAATATTGATCAATTTGATTATGGTGGTAAGTTGTTGATGATTGGATGATAGTTATAGTAAATCGTATATTCGATAGATGTTGCATATTTTCGTTTTGCTGAGAATATATTGGTTTTACAATGATATGTGTCTTTTTTTATGTCCGTATAAACACTTTTTCGATCAGAAATAATGCTCCGATTTTCACGAATAGAATATGATTCCGATAAGAAAATGGATGTTCTCGTAGAAATACTTTATTTAGATCATTTTTAAATTATATTAATTATAATAAATTATATTATATTAATAGAAAGACGTACAATAAATACCGAAAAATACGTAACGTATACTTACCGTACGTATTAATTAAAGGTGTAAGTAATTGTAATATTATAATTACAACATAAGCGATAAGTATTTTGTTACTCTAAACATAATACGATTTTGAGAGATACATATTTTATATTTCATTAAAAATAATATACACTTTCTTGTGTGGTTCATATAGTTAAACGCTGCATTTAATATTACATATTACATTTGTTATATTTTTATTTTATTTACAAAGTGTTATTTCTCAATAACGCCATGGGAGGACTAAGTTATTTATTATAACTTCCAAAAGTTCCCATAGTACCTAAACAGGAAAAGGTGGAGACGTAAAGTTTACACAAATAGACATTTATTTCCCCAACTGTGCGCGAAGGCCTAGTTACAATTTAAAAAGATTTTTATGGTGGATAAATTGGAGGATAATGATAAATTGATGATACTAGGAGTCGTATAAACGGAATGACGAATATAAATATAGTATATATAAGTAATCATCATTAAATTACAGGTTTCGATGGAACGATAACCAGATATCAACGAGTACATTATAATACGTATATACTTGAAACTATAATATAAAGCATGTTTTTTTTTTATCATAATATACCTAGAAATGAGAAATTACGTATCGGAGTGATTTAAAATTATAATATTACTCGTAATTTTTTAGAGGTTGTGCTTGTGATGAGTAATAATTATTATAAAATATTTCTTCCGTTTTTTTTTTAAATTTTTTTAGATTTTGTTACGTAAAGTTACAGTATTATTTATGTTTCGTTTATGGCTTTATGGGTTTCGTGTTCGACTTTCAATATTGAGAACTGAGTAAATTATTACATTTTATTTTGATCATCGAGTACGCTAATGTTTTAACGACTGTAATTTTTCGTTCGAGACATTTACGACAAAATAATGAAGTTTGTGGTTTTCAACACACATTGATCGTGTCGTACGAAATTATGAATAGATGCAACGGGTATATAATAATGTGCCGTGTAGCTGATTAATGTTAAACGGCCTCTTACTCTTTTTTCCTTGTTCATTTGGCATGTCTCAATGTTTATAAGAATACTCGTGACCTCATACTTTTAACCCTCTGTTATAATGGATCTTCGTTTTATACAGGCAACCGATGATGCTTTGAAATATATACGTATATACCCATATAGTCGTACCTCGTACCACTGCGGCATTGTGTGGGCGTTCGACGCCTTGTCAGAAAGATCAATGTTTCCAAACTGCTAACAAGAAAACAACCGTTTGTTTTTTAGTACAATTTAGATTCTTAAATATTAAAAGATATGCTGCTGTAGTTGGGAAACATAGAAACACTTTAATTAACCAGATTTCTACAATTTATTACCTCATATTAAGAAACAAATTTAAAATAGACGTTTAAAATATAAAATAAAAATGAAAATTACAAATATTTATGCATGCACATAATATTATTGTGTTTTATTTTTATAATGATTACAATATTACATTTGTCCTTTATGTACAAAGGTTAGGTTAGGTTAATCGTAGGCTAAGCGAAAATATCTAAAATTATTTATTTTTTTTAATTATAAATTTACAAATATAAAAATTTTGAACTCATCAATTATTCATACCGTCTTGTATATTACATTTATTTTCTTTAGAAAGAATAATGATTATTTATGAATAATTAAATTTATATAATTTTAATATAATATGTGTATTCTCACATTATTGCGATTATTATTAAAATTACTGAAATCTTTTTAATTACACTATAATGATAATTATTCGTGTACGGAAAATAAAAAAGCAATGGAAGGGATACAGGGTGTAAAGAGGATAGTGATGAATATTTTGATTAAAATTTAAAAACAACGATAAATCATTATATTTGGAAATACGATTTTGAGTGAAGTTCATTAGAAAATATTATGTATTGATTAAAATTTTTACATTTATCATTCACTACCTTTAATATATATACTCATATAACCCCTAAATTAGTTGTATAAATAACCAAATCTGACAATACTTCGTGGCAATATTATAGATCAATATAAATTATAATATGATAAAGATGGAAAATTATAATATGATAGGTGAAAGTGAAACTAACAGTTTTCTCTGTTTTTTGTCATATTATGAACAACATAATAGGTAACTAGATTACAAAGATTTGACAAACGTTGGTAGTAGTAATTTTTTACATTTAAAAGATGGTTAGAATCCTAAAGTAAAATTGTATATGTATTTTTGTTTCTACAAAAATAGTACATAATATAAAATTCCAATATACTTGTATTAATAATATATAATATTATGATTTGTTCGATGTACTCGTATTTTAGAACATTTTACTTCACATAATTCGTTCAATATTTTCTAGAATATGTTTCTTCACAAACTGGTTAACCATATAGTGAAATAAATTACACAATATAAATATTTACCGTCCATTTTATAAATTATTTTATTATTTCACGAAGTGGAAAAAAGACGTTTTCATTTCATGAAGTGGTAAACTTTTCATGTAATGAACAATTTCACAAGTGGCTACGACATACTCGTATATACGTATAATATGTTATATTATAGAGCAGTGATTCCCAACCTGGGGGGCACGCCCCCCAAGGGGGGCGTAAATACATTGCTGGGGAGGCGCAAGTAGTCATTACGAAATACATTGTTTTTTAATTTTTTTTCATTTATGTGGAAAAACTAAAATTAATAATTGTCGATTATCATTCATCGCTAAATACTCGTTATCTGTGTTAATAATTAATAATAAATAAACTACATTTTTATACTTTCTACATTGTAACTTAAATAAATATTTTTAAAAAAAATTATTTTTATTATTATAATTATTTTTATTATTATAATAATAGGAATATCTTAATTTGTATTTAGTATAAGCTTATACTTTTAACAGGGTTATATTTTATAGTTTATTATAATATACATATTGTATTTAATTAATTATGAGTTATGTCTTATATTATGTTTTTGATATTTATGCTAATTCAAATACCAGGGCTTGCTAATTACAGAAATTACTATACTTCTGATGCTCTTTGTGCATTCCGGCTTGTTGGGTGGGTAAGGGAGGAGAATACTTGGCTAATTATTGTGGTCGTTCCTATTAACGCACTTTAATTACGATTTTGTCTTATAGTTTTCCAAGCAATTTCCACGGTACGGTCGTCTTGATATTATAATGCACACAGAATATTCCGGATGAGCAATTTAATTAGACGTATTACATTAGGTTATGGGAATAATATTATTTATTAAATCTACCTGAAAATATAAATTAGCGTAAATAATAAATAATGATAATAATAAAAAAATGTTTTAATTTTTAAAGGTGTAATAATATATATTCGTCGTTTTCGTCATAATATGTATTTTTCGTTTATAATATTCTATAATACACTTATTAATATGTCTAAACATAAATATATAATATATAAATATAAATATATACATATATAATAAATGGGAATTTATATTGATCTTAAAGACTTACAATTTTTATTGGGTGTTAATATGTGTACTTATTATATGTAATAAAATTTTGGAAATCCTACTTTGAAATTTAAATGTAAATGAGTATCTATTAGTTTTAAGTTTTTAATAAAAATGTAGAAATTTAATCAATAAATGCAATGATATTTTATTATTGTATTCAAAGTTTAACACTATCCTCTTTATATTTGTATCCCTTCCTCAGCAGTGTCAGCTCTTCTTTTTTTTATCTTTATAATATTTGATAAAATTAACAATTTTGGATTTTAAGGTTTGACAATTTTATTGAAGCATAATTATATATACGTATTGGTTACATACGTAGTTTCAAAATATTGTGTACGAGTGTATTTAAATTGCTTTTTTTTTATAGCTGTTTAAAGTTTAAAATTGTAAACAAGACGAGTCGATGTGAGTGATACAAGGGTAGAGTGGATAATGCTTTTTTTTTTTTTTATTGAAGTTTGAATGCAATGATATCGAACTTGAAAAAAGTTTTTGAGCGAAGCTTTGTCAATAAGAGATTTATGGGCACTTATGTCATACGAGTAGATGATGTACAATGACGAATAACTAATGAACAGTGAACAGTTAGTAGACGAGTTGTTTTAACTTTGAAGAATATATTAATAAATATTTTACGATAACTTATAGAAATTATTGAACTTAGAAACTTGACAATTTTACTGAGTATTTATATGTGTAATTTATTTACCTACGTCATACATTATAGTTATTACGACGATATCTAAATTTAAATATGAACGTTGACGATCGGGCTAGGCGCGTGTCCTTCAATAGAAATATTACTGTAAAATTTTTATTATTATTAATTTTCACTCTAACTTGTAATCATATTGTCAGCCTATATAGGGGTGGGCCTCGATTCGATCGGGGAATGCTATTGTCACAACGCAGTTTGGGTGGGCCGCACGTCGCAATTTATTTATCATTAATAAATATATAATTATTCGCGAAACGGCATCGGTCAAAGGATTGTGCAGACGTCTTTTATTCATACGGATGCACGTGGCGTTTTCTGTATTATTACACTATTCTAATAATATAATATACGTCATTGGTCAGTACCATAATATATTAAAATAATTGAGATGTAGCCGCGTGTGTATATGTATACGCGTTCGATGGTCGTGATGCGAACGGCGGCAATAATGCGATGTATATAATATTATATATTTTCCGATATGTAACAAATAACAATATAAGTATAATAATATGTACGTATGAGAGCGCATAGATGTGATATATATATAGACGCAGCTCATTTGAACGATTTATTAATTAATATGAGTACTTGTATATTAAATTATAACATAACATGTGTATTACGCGATTAGACGATCGTTGATATGAAAATGTCATTAGTTCATTACATATAATAAGTATATAATTAAATTATTATGACGATCGTGTGATGTGCTCAGTATTTCCGATCGCCTTATATTTTTTATAATTTAATTTAATAATTTTTTATATCGATACATTAACCGGGTTTGCTGTGCCCCGAGTATTTTTTTTGTATTTTTGTATAAAACTGCCCAAAACTTTATGTTATATTATAAACTATTACATAATAATGCATCGCCGCTGTTTCTACAATCGTACGATACGTCCGTTATAAGGTCGCGCGCACGTCTCCCACACGTCAAGTGCCCTCAGGGGAGATCCTGAAGCACAACGCGGTAAAGACGAATACGTGTATTTTAATCGTTGTCCCCCACGTCGCGTTTTTGTGATACAATATGATTTTTTTCGATTTAAAAAATACATAATTCTACGTCTGTAGTAATCATTTTTTTTCTGTTTAGATGGATATATAGATATTTTTCAAATGGCGTATATTACGATTATAAGCGTTTGAAACACGTTTTATGGTATGCGCGCATGTATATTAGTTTATTTGTTTTTTTCTGTGTGGGTTTCGAAATATTTATTATTCAGTGAATAATCATTATAATGTGTATTATGTTTTGATATCCCGAAACAAATAATTTTTTCCAGTTTCGCAGCCGTGCCAAAAATTTCGAAAAAATCGTTCTAATATGCGATCGTGCAAAATCGTATAAAGTTAATAATAATATATTTTAATATTCTATCCGTACAGTAGTGTAGTACAACTGTAGTATAAATGTATAATACGAAATATTTTCATAACATTATTCGTTTTTACATTATCGTATATTAGCAGTACACTCTCGTATATTATATATTTTAAAGGGCTGGCAAATGATGAAGAAACAAAATGAAATAAAAAGTTTCGAATAATGTTGACTGATACTACATACTCTACGTTTAAGAAACTTATTTGGTTAAACTTTTTTGATTGTCATGTATTTATTATATAAGCGTAACTATAATGTTTGGATAAGTATTTCGATTAAACATTTGAAATGAACAGATTTTTATCGTTGTGTTTGAGAATTATGTCCGTAATGAGATTTTATTTTTAAACTTAAACTAATCTCGCATATATATAATAATTGTTGTATAAAGAACGTAAAACGAGTTGTTGTTCGTAGATCGTAGGGGTGTTAATTCCATCATTTTTCTTTATATTGGTAAGTAATTATACGCATGTTTGTGTATATTATTATATAAGATGTATAATATACGTTATCGCTCATTTTCTCTCCTTGTTTATCAGTTTATCACCATTAAATACCACGCATCTAGATGGCGATTAAGAGAGTACAAGCACCCAAATCATATTAACAGAAGTTAATTTAATAGTTAATTATTAATCGGTGATCGATGACCGGATCACATCGTATACCCCATCGTCCAATATATTGTGTCTGGCTCCGAAAATGATCATCGTGTAATCTGTTACTGATCAACTATATATAATAATAATTTACGTAAATAAAAAAAAAAACGTGTAAAGTATAACACATCTATAATGTCTTATAAAGACTATAATACAGTCGGGTGATAATTATGGATAATAATTAAATTTTATTGTGCCCAAAATGTATTTTAAATATATAATAAAATGTAGAAACGATTTTAAGAAAATTATAAACGTAATAACCGATCACCCTGTACGTGGTCAGAGCGTAAATGTGTTATATTTTTTCTCCCCATGAATGATTAAACGATTTGGCCTGAGGAACCGCCATCGATAACGCATAAGACAATCCATTAACACTCTTAACGACCCGGCCGAATCAGTTTAGATTTGGATACCGCTTTTCAACAGCCATCGTAACCACTGTTTTATTTTTTCTATTTCGGTCGTTTCACCGACGTCACGTTATTAGTTATAACTATATGTATTTCAGTTTTTAGTTTAATTTAATTTTTTTTTTTTATTTTTTTGTCCGGGGAGGGGTAATTGAGATTTCCCTGCCCATCGATATTATTGGTTTTTAATTTGTGCCGCGCGCCGTGTGAGCGATCGTGTAGGTGTAAACGCGTGCGTCATGTTATATAAAAATTTAATTTATAATATATATATTGATCACAATAAATCTGAAGAAGAAAGAAAAAGTAATAAAAATAATATATAATATTACTAACGGCAGTATTTTTAATTCTTCGGAGGTTTATTCATTACGCTCTACGTAACATGATGCTCGAAATCTTTAAATATTCTTTATTTATTATTTATCATGAATTTGACATTATTTAATTTTACGTTTTAAATTAGGTACTGTTAAAATTGAATTCTTTTGGGTGCTCGGAGTAAGAAAATGAATTGATCTTTTATTCTTATTTTAAAATTAAAATATAATTATATAAATATAAAAGTATACATTTTTAACTAAATATGATATACATCATATTATTTGTTTTTAGAGTTTTTTAAAATATAATGTAGTTCCCTTAATATTTTATTATATTAAGACAAACCTTGATCATTGTTAGTATTTACGTTTTACTACATTTTCAATGGATAATAAAGGTTTTCGAAGTGAAATATTTATTGCATAGATAATTGTTAAATAGTTTCATTTATAATTATATAGCTTCAAATGGATATTAAATTACATTTACGATTTACCATATAATTATTTTACATTTTTATAAATATTTTTCTATACCTACGGGTCTCGACTACTAGAACACGAGTTTCATTTACAAAGACGAAATGCAATCTTAGTATGAATATCTATAAAGAGTATTATGCAATTATAATATTTGTGGATTCTTCACTGATAATTTCCTCTGATAGGTATATTAATTAGAAAGCTTTATAATGCAGTTATATGCAGTGCACGATTATGTTTTGTAAATTATTTCTTATTATTACTTATTATTATTATTATTATTATTATTATTATTATTATTATTATTATTCTTGTTATTAAAAATAATAATTTATTTAAATACGAGTATAATATAATATTTTAAATATTATAAAATTTATTAATAATTATAATCATATAATATTAATATTAATATCTAATCAAATATAGTAAGTCGAAAGATAAATAATTTGTTAATTTTAATTGAGATATGGTTTGATATTTTGATAATATTCTTGATTTGCGAAATATTTAAGTTCAATGTACATATAATATATAGTACATTTACATATTGTTTATTTGTTCGTGCTTATTTTTCTTGTACCTATCTACAATTTTATACTAGTTGTTTTTTGTTGGTTGGGTGAATATAATATTTATATAACTTTATTTTCGATTTACTAATATAATGTCATACACACTCGTCGAGTAATATTTTGTAGTGTTAGGACGTGACGCGTGTCAATGTGCCGTGTTATAATTTTAATCTATTATATTATTCCGCAGGCCTAACTTTTTGCCGTTGGAAATGCGTGTATACCGTCAATATGAAAACGGATGTGTTTAAATGGCATTCAAGTATATTGTATTCATATAGCTTTTTCAATGTTGACGATAAAACCGCAGTATGCTATTAGCCTGTAGGGACCATTTATATGTTGAGTATAATTGTATATTTACGATTGATCGACAATAATATATACGAAAAAATGTGTATGTATGAGTTAAAAATGTGTAAATGCTTTAAAAGAAATATATGACACGATATTGGAAGATTAAATACACTTTAGGAAAATAATGAATAATAAGGGATCCATTATAAGAAATGAATTATAAGTTCAAAATTAATCATAATAAGCAATATGTAAAATACTTGAATAATTTGTATATCTGAAGATTGAGTGATATTATTAAAATAATTATATTTTAGATAAATAACTTAGAAAATACCAATATAGGTTATTCGAGATAACTTTGAGTAAAAAGAATTTAAGATGATTTGAATATGTGTACTAGGATTGACATTATAGTGGTCATCGGAGAATGGAAATGATAAAGAATTATATCGGAGAAAAAGTTCTAAATGGAATGTAGAAATTTGATTTAAGAGAAATAAAGTACTCGTATAATTATGTATAATAATAAACCTAGTGAGAATATAATTTCATACTTAAATATTGTTATATTATATAATAATAATTCAAATGTGTTGTTAATTTGTTATAATTTATATTTTATTATGAAGTACTAAAGTGTCACTTATTATGTGAAATTTACAAAGAAAATCATAAATATTGTTAATTACTGTATCTTTGACTAGTGCCAAGAGTCAAATGTTTTTATTTTTTGTGCTGTAAAATTGAATTTATATAACAAAAATACTAATAATTGTTCATAATATATATATAGATATAGATATATAATATACTTATTAGAAATTAATAATTTGTAACAAAATACATTTTTGTTTCATCTATTGTACGTATTATTATAATTGTTTGATTTATTTTATACGAGTACCTTTACTTGGTATAATCCGTATTTAAATCTTTACATTTGATTTAGGTAAATTTTATTATCAAAATGACGTGACCAGTGATAATCTTCTTATTACAATTCGATCAGTGGTCTTCCGTGTACAACTGTACAAGTAATCGATTGTACCGTTCTTTTAATCTTTTCACTGTAGGGAATAATAATTCGTGAGCAAAAAACAAGATGGGAAATATGTTCATCTTCGTTGTCGCCACGTTTAATTCGAATTTTCGTTTTTTATTATTATTACAAACACACTGGCCGGACCTCCGACCGATTTTGTGAGGCGATAAAAGAGTCGGTGAAAAATCAAAATTAAAAAAAAAATCGGACCTACCACTTTTATCGTAAAATTTAATTTAATTGCCTATATAGGTTTAACTTTTTAAATCCATTGTCCAGAATTGCTCATATACTTGTTTTGTTTTTTCTTACTTCTATATGTCTAGATTACCGATAGAGATAAAATGTGCACTCATCAGGTTTGTCTGCGTTAGTAAAATCGTTTTTTTTTTTTTTTTTTGCGATACACTGATACTTTTTTAATAAGTTAGTGTACTTACGCTTTTTTCTATTTATATAATTTATTAATGTATAAATTCACTCATTGAAAACCAAACAAATAATTTATCCGGTCCCGAAATCTGATAATCAATGAAACATAAAATTTACATAGGTACGTTAAATGCGTATCTATATAGTTATATTCATTTTCTCTTTATTTGGATATGTGAAGCAAATTGGTAAATGAAATTAGTTAAGATTAAATTCGGCATGTTTTTTGGTATGTTCGTTAAATCGCTATGACAATAATATTGGAACTCGTTTTATATAGTATAAACGATAAAAATTATAATACAAAATGTACCTATTTAAAAATTAAATCAAATCACATAAAATTGTTATATTTAAAAAAAAAAAATGATAAGTATAAATATAATATAAAACTTGAACAATGATATTTTAAAATAATTTAATTTTAATGTAAAATCGTTTTTTTGTGTAACAATTCGAATCAATTTTAAATTGTTATATAGTCGAGTAAGGAAAAAACAAGTTGTATTACTCTACTATTAATAGAAAATTATTAAAAATATGATTTAAACATGTATAATAAAATACGAGTATACGTCAGTTATTAATAGATTAGTTAATTATAGATTTTTTTGTGCTACTGAAATCATATTTTTTTTTTTAAAAAAAAGATTAGAAAATTCACTAACATCCGGAATCAGTAGTAATTATATATACTTTGAATGCTATAAGAGTGTTTAGATTTTATTATTTAGTCTTGTATTTTAATTATATATATGTATATATAAATATATTATCATTAAATATCGTTATTATTTATATAGGTGTATATTATAACGAATAATGCAATATTATTTATTTTCAGTTTTCTTTCCATATTATTATTATTATTATTATTATTGCCATCATTATATAATCAACAAATATTATATCTATAACTCGACCCGACCCGACAATGTCATCTTGTACTTACCTACCTATATTATATTACCTTTATTATATTTGAGTCTGCAAATTGGATTGGTCATTGGTGTGAACAATAAACGATGTAATATGTGATATTATATAAATAATATTCTTGCGGGTATAAAATATATTGTCCCCAGGTTCTTGTGGAGTGTACGTACGTATAATGTATATACGTGTCTAATGATACAACATAATATAATATAAGGTATAAGGTACTGTCACGGATCAACATCGGCCGATACGATCCGATGACGTTAAAAAATATACAATATTCACTTACCGTCCACGCCTATTCATATTACGTACGGTCGCAGTCTGAAGCTCATCTATATATAATGTGTTCTTAATAGGATACGAAGTGGTTACCTAATAACTTGGTTCTAACCTTAGAATAGAATCTAACCTAACCTAGGTCATTTATAAAATATTTTTATTAAACCTTTTTGAGAAAAGTGAAAAAATCTATTGATTTTACAATGATGTGTGTCTTTTTTATTTTTATGTCTGAAGACACTTTTTCAGCCTAAATAATGCTCCGATTTTCATGAATAGAATATGTTTCCGGTTGGAAAATGGATGTAGTTTGTACTTTATTTAGGTCATTTTTCGAATTTCTCAAAATTAACCCTATGCGATAGGATTTCAATATTTCACAATAACTCAATACTTTTACAATAATGGATAATAAAAAAGATAAATTTTTTTGAAAATTTCATTGAAACATACTTAAATAACATAACGTGTATTTCCAACTTATTAGAAAAATTTCAAGTATCAAATTTCAATATTTTACAATAATGTTAAAAAAAATTGACATAAATTTCGAAAAATTGATTGAAGCTTAAATACACTTAACTTAGTTTCAATGAATTGTGGATAATACATTTACGATTTTTTTTTTCTTTTTTTTTTGTAGCTGTTTAAAGTATAAAAAACAAGGATAGGGATATAGGTGTGAAAGGGATACAGGTGTAAAGAGGATAGTGTTGAATTTTGATTAAAATTTAAATGCATGATAAATCATTACATTCGAAAAATGATTCTACTACAATTAACAGATTTTACTGTCGGCATGTATCACGAAAATTGAAATTTTGACGAAATCGATTTCAATATTTTACAATAACTAAGGCAATTTTGTATTTAAAGACTTGGAATTTTTATTGGGTATTCTAATAGGTATTATATATACGTTATAAATTTTGGGAACGGTAAAATTTACGGAAGTAAATATATATAACACTTTGAATATTTCCTAAATACTCTTTTTTAGCTCTATATTGTTTGATAAAATTAGCAATTTTGGGTTTTAACTTATACGGTCCGAAGATCTTACTGAATTATATCATAGATTAAATATACTATAGTCGCGGCAACGAAAAGTGGCCGGTGACCGTCGCGACTCTAGCGGCCATTTCCACTCAGGGGTTCGTCATACTTCCAAAACTAATAACGCGTGCGTTTTTTTTAAATTAATTTATTAACATGGTATATTATATTGCGCCTATTGTGTAAACATCTCGGCGGCACGGTGCAGTTTGAGAACCCACGGCTAACCACCGGTTTATGGCAGGCGGGTCTCGGGGGTCACCGGCCACTTTTCGTTGCCGCGACTATAGTATATTTTAATCTATGATTATATTCACATATTACTTAACATGTTACCAAAATGTTAAAAGAGCCTATTTTTTTTTTATTTATTTATAAATATTACTTTGCATGGGTTATGAGTGGTAACAATCAATTTTTAATGAATATTGTATAATTGAATCTATAATAATAAATAAATATAATAAAAGTGGTATATTTTTTTATTAAGTTCCTTTCATAAAAATAATTATGAGATGGTGTTATCATATACCGAGTAATAGTATGAGTGAGTTAAATATATTGTTGTATACTAATATATTATATTTACAATACAAAATTGTTTTCTAAAAAATTCAATTTAAATAAAGTCGAACCAATTAAATTTAATAGTTGAAATTTGCATAATACCATACGCGCGCATTATTGTTTTAATACTATAATAAATGTCGGCTGTTTTATATTCTCGCCCCGTGCGTTTGTAATTTGAATATATACTGTTATTATATGTAGGTGCTGTATAATGTTGTTTAGTGTGTACTGTGTACTGTTTATCTCGTACCAAACAGATTGGACACGTTTTATTAGACAAACAACTCTGACTTATTGTTATACCTGTATTTACATTCCTATTTCGAGAGGGTTGTAAATAATAATAAATACGTAATAAACGTTTGTGCCTGCCTATATACATATTATATATATGAAGTTTGAGTAATGGTGATAGCAGGGCTATATATAGATGTTAGACTTAGAGATTTGCGTATTATTTGGTTATAATTAATAATACAATATAGTAATATGCTATTTCATATGCGTGCGGTGATATTCATTGGTTATATTTTGTGGGAGAAAAAAGAAAATTGAAGTATTTTGCATATAATTTATATGAAATTAATTTTATATGTGAAGGGTAGTTTAAGAGAAGGTATTTTTTTTAAAAAAAATATTTAATGAGATAAAAGATTATTATTGAGTAGGTATTATATTGTCTGCAATGTTAAACACGTTTCGTTTAAATATTTTCTTTAAACTGTGTAATAAAATATATTGTGTGTATGTGTGTATATGTGTCTTTATCTTATACAACCATAAAAAACGTATTTGCAATTGTTTCCGCTTCTGAAATCATAATATATTCTATCTATATTAGCATATATATAGTGAAATTATGTTTTACACGTGTACTTATAATTTTATTGAGAATTATATTAAATATATAGGTAAATATAATATTATATTCAAGAGTTCAAAATATTTATTAGGGTTTAAAAAAATATTGAGAAAACCAGGTGTAGTGTATTGTTTCAATGTAAAAATAACCGTGTTTAATCGTCGATAGAATTTATAAAAACACGAACACATACTTTTTATAATCGGATTACATCTTTTATTTGCATTTAAATCGTATCCGTCACCTGTTATGTATAGCAATACTTTTTACAATAAGTATGTACAGCTGTAAGTTTTAAAGTGACTATCTATACACATTACACATAATATAATATATAATTTACTCGTATAAAATAAAAAGAACGAGCGCTTATTGTTTTTATTTCAGACTATCATAAAAATTATGTTTCGTGACGTGCAACAACATACAAAGACATAATATGATTCGGTTCAGAGAATTTTTATTGTTATAACATATATTATATTATAGGGTAATTATCAGTTTGTTGAATACGCGGAGGAGCTGTATTACGAGAAAACAAATAATTTGCCAGTTCCTCTTGTGAATCGCCCATACATGTATATAAGTATATTTATTATATATTTTCGTATTAATTTCCTCAATCTTCGAGAGAGAAAGAGAGAAAGAGAGAAAGAGAGAGAGAGAGAGAGAGAGAGAGAGAGAGAGACACTAAGAAAGTATTTATTAATTACCGATCCTATAATGATAGACTAGATTTCATAATAGATAATAGTAATTAGTCAATATTCCATATATACGAATAATTTTCGTTATTTTTTTTATTAGACATTAGATATAACCCACTCGAAATCATATTCATATGATTTAATTTGTCTTATTAGTTATTATTATTATTATTTTAAAGACCTACAGGAGTCCTTTACATAATAATTGTATAGTTCTTAGCATACTGGAGTGCACCTATCTACCTAATGTGGTTTATATATAATGTACAAGTTATGTAAATATGATATTCTATAATTATTAAAGTAAGAACAAATAATTTATACTGGCCATAATTAATAATAAAACAAATAAGGTTATGTTTTTATAGTTTAGGTTAAATTAAAATGTGATTTGCATATTTGTATATTGGAAGAGTATAAAACAATTAATTATTAGGTACTTTTAAAATTAATATTATTTTAGAAAGTAATAATTTATTTTTAAAAACCGTTCAAGTTTTACATACTTAACTAAGGTATTTAACTTTGTTACGTGTACGATCAAGTATTTTTTTTTATTCAGATATCAGATTATTTTACGTATCTATATATAATATAATTAACATATATCATTATATGACATTTCCTGCATAAAAATAAATATTTTTGATATTATAACTGTTTACTTCTTTTTTAAATCTTCAGTAAATCGGCCTCTGGGGCCATCCCGACACATAAGCCTTCAGTTTTCCATATCCAATGCCCGTATTCTCTAGTTTAAATCTCCTCGTACTAATGCTTCGACATCATTTTTTTATTACGTCATTCCATTTCAAATGTGATCTATTCAGTATAATTTTATTTTAGTGCCATGTGCATGAGCAGATTTCGATTACGTCAAGTATGTCTAACCCAGTGTAATCTTTATTAACTATTTAATATGGAATTTTTTTTGTAGAATTTTTTTGTGCATAATTATTTAGTGTTCCGTTATTTCGACGCGGAACTATTTGACGCATACTACATTTCGGCGCATGTAAATTTGATGCATACTACATTTGGACGCATTACAATTTAGGCGCAATAGTAATGATAATTGTTAATAATCAAATAAAACATTGTATTTATTATTTTTATATTATAATTCAAATTATACGAGTATTATATACGTATAATATAAATTTATATATTTTTTTTTTATTCAGGTATTATAATATAAAATAATTATTAAAAAATATAGGTATATACAATAAAATAAAAAACAAAATAAAAATAATATAAAAAGTATTTTTTGTTATTATTAATTAATATAATTTGATGTTATATGTAAAAATGTATATTATGCGTGATGGTACACCTGTTAATACTTCATCTATCCTAATACTGCCATTGTTGCATATTTGTTGCAATTTTTTTGTATGATTTTATACTTTTTTTTTTTTGTGGTGGAAGTCCAGAAATTATTTATTCTTTTATTATTATAATAAAAGTATAAGGCAATAATTACGTATTGTATAATGTGGAGTTATAACCATTGTATATAAATATTATAAAAACATAGTTTTTAAATTAATCATACTACTACTCGTATTTTGTATTTTCAATTTCCAAAACTCTATTTTATACATATTAATGTAATAAAAATTCAAAATATTATTAAACAGTATAATCAAAAAATATAATTTATTCTTATTACTATTGCGCCCAAATTATAATTTAGTAGGCCCACTGTACAAAGTATGTTACAAAACATTGCTGGTATGTTGATTTGGTGTTTCATAAATAATATTACCAATTGATATAAATGCAATATTTTAAAAATGTTTTATATAAATAATGTGTTAAATGTTATCATGTAACATTATATTTATGTTAAAGATTTACTGTAGATGGAATATTGCATATTATCATTGATGCGATATTCCATGATTGTTTCATAAGAAATAATATAATTATTGTGATTTATTGTTACAGAATAACATTGATTGAATGTTTAAATTTATAGAAATTACTATATTGATGCAATATTGTATATTTACACTAAGACGACATAATGTTATTTTCTTTATTATAATTTCACTCATTATTACCTACTATAGTTACTACATTGAAAATTTAACAATCCAATAGTCATTGTATCACATAACTTTAAATATAACAATTATTCAGGTTTATTAAAAATAAAAATGTATAATGTATATTAATTAAAACTTCTAGGAAAATATTATTCTAATAATATAGTATCATTTGCTGTATTTGGCATATGTTAACCATAATAAACTATTAATATTAATGCAGTTTTGCGGTTTTTATCTTGAAACTATTGTTACCTATTTGTTATGTCTTATGTACAATGGTAATGGAATGACGCTATAATATACCTGCATCTTATTATGAGTTGTGACCATAAATAAGAATGTATGGGAAATTTATTATTTATATATTATATACTTATTATGAAGTATTTTGGGCCTTTAAAATCGGTCACTTCCGTAAGTGTATTTGTAGATTTAGCGCGATCACCGATTGTCTGTTATTCTGTTCTGAGCAGCGTGCATTATACAGACGTACCTTGAATATTTTGAACATTTTGAACATATTGCATATATATCTAGGATATCCCCCCTCAAACCCCCACCGTGAGAACTCCTACAATATTTATTTATGTCCAATATTATTCAGAAATATATACTGTATCAACGGTCAGTGGTGTATACCGTATTTAGGATTTTGTCAAGGATTAAGATATAAGATGTTAGATGATGATATAACAATATAAGATGTATTAGAAAATATTAAAATACCCCTAAAGGGGATATAGTTGAAAAAAATAATTTTTTATATCAAAAAATATAACTTGAAAAAATGGTCAAGGGGGATTTAACCCACGTAAATAATAAAGCCATTATCAATAGTCGATGAATAAGAAATAATAGCTTCTAGTATCATTAACTATTATTTAAATATGTCGATTTAAACAATTGTTACCATCTGATAGGTAGGTAGGTAGGCTAAGGCGTAGGTTCCAAAACTAGGTAATTACCACCGATCATGGTTCAAACCGACGCATCACAACATACTTGAATTTTTCCATTTTTTTTCTAAATTATATGTTTTAATTATATGTTTCTGTAATGTAAATATTGCAACATTGATAAAATATTACAAAACAATGTGTTATTACTGTTTCCTATTATGTTACCAAACACAGGGCATTAGCAGTTGCAGCGATATTATTTTTACCCAAATGCCACTCGCATTGTAACATTACATGTTACAAAGTAATATCTTTTAAACATTTATGTAACAGCATTTTGTACAGTGGGGGTATGCGTTAAATTTACATGCGTCGAGTAGTTCCGCGTTCAAAATGACGTTTATTCATACTACGTACTATAATATTCTTTACTATAATTATTTTAAAATAATAAGTAAATATTCAATATTTTTGATATGAATAATTATTTTTTTTAGATTTTTAAAAAATGTTGTGTTCTTATCGTCTACATTTTGTACATCGTTTTAATAAAAATTGGTTGTTTTGGACATTTTTATATGTATATTTTTCTTATAAGAATAATATGTTTAAATATATTTTTATTTTGGACTTAATATACGTATAATATAATATTATACAAGTGGACGTGATTATTGTATTTCAAACATTGCAGGGTGGCCGTAGAACAGATATTTTTTTTACTTTCATTTCAACTATTTATATTGAAGGTGCTTAAATTTTCGAATGAAGATTTAACGATAAAGCGATTACCGAATATTATAATGTATAATACAATGGGTGTTCATCTATACCTATAATATTATTCAGTGGTTCGGAAACCAATAGTTTTTTTTGTCGTGTAACAGGAAAACAATAATATTTCACAAACATTTTAGTATTCAACCACATCATATAGCATTTATTTCTACGGACGTGGGTCCGTATTATTAATAATAATTGGACATATTATTCACGTTACCTTTATCGCGCACCGTTTAAGTCTTTCTCGAATATGACTTGTATGAATAATAATATTAATAATAGCATATTATAATATTATTTTTATAGTGGTCTTTCATCGTGTCGTTATTATTACTGCACCGGTCGATTTGATTGCCTTAAATAGTTTTTGGGTTTTTTCTCACTCTACATATTCCTTCCCATTTCGGACATCCCTCAGAGAAGGTAGCCATCGGTCGGGGCAACATCATCGCCATTCTAAATACTTAATTATAGTCCGAAACATGACTTGTTAAACAAAAATATTATATTATATTATACATGGTAAATAACAAGGTGCCAGGTGAACCGGCACTCTGGTCAGGTCTCGTTAGCACGGTATTTATTAGCCGGGCCAAGCACCTTCCACAAACAAGTCTCGACAACCAATGTATAAATATACAGATCCGGCGTTTAGTTTATAGTCATTAAAATATCCTGCCGAGACGCCTATATAATAATAATAATAATAATAATAATAATAAGAATAATAATAATTTTATTCTCGAAAATTACGGCAATGTTTATATGTACAGGTATATACTCGATATAGATAATATTATAATATAGATAAGACTTATTATTTATATATTATATAGATAGATATAGATGATATATATATTATATAGTAGGAGGTGAGAAATAATAAAAAAAAAAATATATAACAATTAATATATATTTTATATATTTAAATTATATGTTTAGATTATATTATAATTATAATATAACGTATAAATCATATGATTAAAAAAAAAATACGACATTTTTCTGTCGTGGCGCACGGAAAGATAGTTTCTCTTCGTGCGATAAATTTTCACTAGAGCAAAGCGCTTATACATAGGTATACGATAGTGTATAGGAATAAACTATATAGTGTATCTATACCGATATATGTATATAAATTGTCAAACTTCTGCGATTTGAATACAAAATTAGAGAAACAAATAATCGGACGTTATAAACACGTTTAATTAATATCATATGTGCTCGTGTATAATATGTACTCGTATAATAATATAGAAGAATTATTCTCGCCGATAAGTAATTTTCGTTGTTTCAGTATGTACTCGTATTATAACGTGTATAAATTATACGACGATGTAATAAACGTTTTGTAACAATATTATATAATCTACGAGTAGGTATATATAATCAGAATATCCAGGGTTAGTATTATAAGAATGATTATTGTTTTCCATTTTTACATACTAAACGGTTATCAATTTAAGTTTTGAATTTTGTTACATTGTACAGGTACAATTTTAATTGTACTAATTATTAAACTGCTTTGGGGAGTAATGTCAACATAATTTTATATTTCATCTGGATAATTAAATTTGTTGTGATGAGAAACTACAATAACGATACTAGGCGCTGAAATTTACAAATATAATTTATTCTATATAATATAATTACAAATATTGTCAATTTCTGCACGTTTGATTCGCCTATTATTATATTATAATTTTATAAATTATAATAATATATTATGTATTTATATGTAAACTACTCAATAACACTCGTAGGTCTTTGTACGCCTCTTATAATATATTTATATTGTGTGCAAATCGGACCGCAATTAGTCGACCAGACCGCACGTAATATATAATAATAATATATACTCCTGGATTTGTGTATATATACGCATACGACTTTATGCGCGTACGAATATAATAACGAGGATTTGTCGAACGCTAAATGCATTCAAATGATATTCAAAAATCAAGACAAGCTGATCGCACAGCGATTGCAACGGATAGATCGAATATGATGACAAACGCGATCGATTTCCGACGGAGTTTTTCGCATTGTCCGCGTGTGCAGTTTGCGGCGAACAATAGTCCGGTGGCGAAAGGAAATTTATGTTCTCGCGCAATACGTACATGTTATTATATAGGTTATATACCTATGCTGTATGCACAATGAGAAGTTAACGACAATTTCCATACGATAGTTATACATTATAAATTATTGTAATACTAGGAATATAATATACGAGCGGTCCCGGGGATATTGTCTTATCCGAGCTGCTGCAGCAGCGCACGTCACGAAGTTATTCATAATTTGATCATGAATTGCATATTGTAGAATTACGCATTCCATAATCGTATATTTCGATGAAAAAGTATCGCCGCATTTATTTTTCATAAAACGCGAGAATCGTTCTTTTTATAAACATAACTACGTATATTGTATTTGTAATGCGGCTAATATTGTAAATATTTTAACTGTACCTACTGTATAATATATTGCAATATGTGACATATTTTCAATGGAGAAATATATTATACATATATTATTATGTAGAGGTTCGCTTGCAATCATTGCTCATCGGTTTTTATCGTTTTTTTCTTCTAAAAAGTAAACGATTTTGACTACCCTCATACTCAATAAGATAATATACATTATAATATATAGATAAATTATAAATATTATATTTTATTATGATAATTTTATCTCATATAATTATTATTTTTTTTTTAATAAAATACATTTTCAATTTTAAGTGTTTTGTTGCGCACAAAAATTGTGTAATATGTGTCGTTCCAAAACTTTTTGTACGTTTGTTGTATATATACATATACGTTTATATAATATATATTTTGGTACGTTAACTTTAATATTTAAAAAAAGTTTCCGAACTACTCTTTTATGACGATGATAAAATACTATTCTCGTTATAATTATTGCACATTACAAATGTATTGAATGCAAATTTAATTGTATTTTTTCAAAACTGGTTATATATTATAAGTATAATATAAAGATGTGTATAAGTTTCAAATCATGTGTCCGAACATATAAAACGCGTATTATAAACATATATTATACAGGTATATTAAGATAGTACAATACACGTATAATCTCATACAATAAAATAAATTATTATGCATACGTTTCGATATTATTTCTACGTTTTTATTAAAATTCACGTTTATTTATTTTAAATTTATTATTTATGTTTCGAAAATAATATATATAGGTATATATGCATTTTACTCGTATATAGTAATAATGTTTTAATAATATTGTTTTATTATATTATTATAGTATTTTTCGAACGATTTGATTTTCTTTGTTATTGTAGTATTAATATGTTTTTGAAAATAAAATTTGTGTACAATAAACGTTTGCCATTAAAATAAATATAGTGTGAGGTAGACCTCTCAAATTCCGTAGGTTGATTTTTTTGTTTTGTTTTTGCCATTTACGTCTCTTATAGTAGTCCATAAATTTCACCGTCCTATAACTATACAAAATACTGATGACATTATCCGATAAAAAAATTTTTAATTTGCAATACAAGTTTAGGCACTTATTCTATGTAACACACATTAGAAAAATAATTTTCGGTAATAAATATATATATTTCGACGATTGTTTGGTATTCGAAATTATTAATTCAGATTTTATGATAATTATATATTTATAAGTTTTGTTTTGTTTTTATTAGATATCTATATGTAATATATGTATTTATGTTCCATTAAGTAATATATTATTATGGACCGTGTTATATTAATATTATTGTATTATTGTGACCGTGGTAACTTATAAAAATATAAAATATATAGATACGAGTATATATGAATAGCAAAACAAATGCAATTAATAAATGAATATAGATAAAAATCATAAAAAATACCGTATTATATACAATGTTCTTATTAGAAATTGAAATTAAACTATAAATGTTACTTGTATACTTGGTTACATATACTTACATTAAAATAACTGTAGAAGTTCTGTAGAAATTGTGTTCTAGATTTAAATACGTGATATTTTTAATAAAGAAAAAATAATTAAATTATCAATCACTGTATGCTTATATATGATGAAATTGATTAAAATACAATACTCTTCAATAATACTTAAAATATTACAATATTATAATATTCAACGAAGCACTCCGTATACATAAATTTACCGAAACTGTATTTATACATATACAATTATTCCTGTCGTTACCATATATATAATAATTGAATTTGCTTATAATAATTTAATATAAATTACAAAAAAGGAAATATCAGTGTACAATTATATACGTATACACATGGTTCCAATAGTGGTTCATTTCCTTTTTTTAACGGAATTTATTTTTAATCACATTTTGTATCTCTCAGAGACGATCGTAGAAGAAAATTATCTTGTATTAACTATCATTCTTGAGTGTATAACGAAAAATAATATACGATACACAAATATGAATTCAAACATAGTGCATTGTTTATCTGATTAAAAGGGATTGTACTTGCTGACTTGTAAAATTTTCCTATAATATAATATAATACATATATAAATATTACATATAGGTAAATAAATACATATAAAGTTTTGTTGACTTTTTCATTGCCTGTATTGGGTAGGCATAGATTATCGAAGTATAGATATTCAAATATAATAATATTGTGTATAATAAAATGACTTGTTCGACAGCTGCAAACCGTCAAACAATTTCGTTTATATTTTATTACATGTATTACTCTTATTTTTTCATCTAGTATACCTAACTTTAATTTAACCCGTATTATATCGTGGCTCAATTGAGGTCATAAAAACATAAACCACCTTTCCACCACCCAGCGAACAACATATGTCAAGCGCCCTTTTTCCGTTGCATCTGAAGCCCCCGGCTCTAAAAATCCACATCTTTTTCTTATTATTGTGCGCTCAAACCTGTAATTAGCTTCACTTCGGGATGTTAATCGCATTATAACAAGGTATACCCTTGAACAAGAAATATATATATTTTTTTTTATCATATTTAACCCTATACTTAAATGTTATAAATACGTTATCTTATATTATATATACCTATAAAATGCATACACGTGAATATATATTATATACGTCATTATTTCTCATCTCGTAGTGATCTTTCGGTGAAAATTACTGAAATAGCAATTTTAAAGGTTGCATATTATAGAAAAATAAATTATCTAAAATAGTATTTATAAAATATAATATCTCCCACATCAGTATTTTGTTATGTCTTGTTTTAATATATTATTATGTCTATAATAGTAATTGTTTCAGAATTTATATTTGTTTTTGCGTGTGATCGTGTTCATTTTATAGATGTTAAAATACTATACAAGGCATTATATTTTTAAATTTCTCAGAACGTGTATAAACTTAATTTTGTAGTGATTTAAAAATTATTTAGATGTAAACAAGGGTTTCATTCAAGCATGTATTCAGGATCAATTTTCGGGGGGGGGGGGTTGGGGGGGGGGGGGAAATGGGGAAAAGTTAAAAAAAAATTTTTACAAAAATTTGTTGTTTGTCTTTGTTTATATTTAAACCTTAAACTTCTTAAATAAGGGGGGGGGGGGGGGGGGTTGAACCCCCACCCCCCCCCCCTGGATACGGGCTTGGTTTCATTGGACATTATCGATGTACCTTAAATTAATAAATACCTACGTAATATTAAACTAGTTGCATTTCATCCTTGCTGATTATTGAAAATATAACATTAAACATCTAAATTTTAATATTTAAAAAAATAATCCTTCATTACATGAAGTAGACCTGTATTAATGCATTTGGTTTTTTCGATTCAATTTGATAGGTATTAACACTACTGTGTAGTAGGTACTCTAATACTATTTAAAAAAAAAATTTTTCAGAAAAATTAGGCGTAGAAATTTTTTCAAATCATGTTTAAAATAAAAACAATTTTAATTATTATATTATACAAAATACACATATGTTCAAAGTGCACGTTTGTGATTTATGAATATTATAATTTTATTTCTACAATTATATATGTATATATAATGTCATGATAAAAAGGTGATAGTAACAAAGAAACATTGGAAACTGCAATTCCCATTATTTTTGTAACATTAATTGATTTAATCACTATCTGTATATTATTGTCGGATTGTTGCATTTTGCTATTTTTCATCTTTTTGCTGTTTGACGGCCCAACAAACTCGTTTTGCGAAGGCGTATTGTTTTTCATTTTTTTTTTTTTTTTTTTACCGCGTTTAATCCTATGACATGTCCGTTCCTTTTGCACGACAGACAGGTCGGCGGCTGCGGATCTAAATTACAATTACTTACTTCTGTTTAATTGATCTGTCATTGGACTGTTGATTTATTATAATGATCCTATCCATAATAATAATAATAATAATAATAATAATAATAATAATAATAATAAT
>JAIUCT010000022.1:8757812-8819119 GCA_021307375.1 Tetraneura akinire | reverse complement strand
ATAATAATAATAATAATAATAATAATAATAATAATAATAATAATAATAATAATAATAATAATAATAATAATAATAATAATAATTATAATAAAATTATATATTTTTAATATATTATACATTATATAATTATTTAATAGTTTTAGTTAAACAACAATATGTCATTCGCAAAAATAATATTTCCGCGTTTGGTAACGGTAAATCATTAACCATAGTCCATACAGAGATTGGCCTTCATCCGGGCTTTCTCTGTTGATTGCATATTTTACATTCGATCATTGTTCGATCACGTTTTATATCCGATATGATCTCCATAACAATCGTCACGTTATAATAATATATTATTTTTTCTCGAGTTCTATAAGACTGGACGCATAAATTATTATTACTTATTAGTATAGGTATATTGATCGTATTTTCGCGACGAAAGGAGAACGAAATAATTATGTGCTGGACTTATATAATAAGAATTTCGAGTAATAATTTGTAGGAAAAAAAAAATTATATTTATATTATAATATATTAATATATACGTATTTATTAGTTAGCGGGGGAAAAATTCATTTTATAATCTCTATATAAACAACACTCCGATTCGTTCGATTGGAAATCTAAAATAATAATGGATAATAATATTTTCTTGTAATATAAATTATTATTATGTATAGAGACTGGTTTTTATTTTTATAAGCAATAATAAGCCCTTTCTTTTTTCCAAACAATTTATCCGTCTGAAGATACTTATTATAATATACTTCATATTAAAATTAATAAGAATGATTAATAGCCCTTTCGGAGTTTTCATACATTCACACCTTTCCTTAGTCCAATAACAGCTGAGTGTAGAGTACATGGACAGGTGCAGCCTAAATCTCATAATATAATAATAATGATTATAGTAGTAAGTAATAACATTCACGGTCGCCTGTGACCAATAACTAATTTAGATATAATTATAGGTCGTTTATTTTTAGGCTACAATAACAAAAGTTGGGTGTTAATTTTTGATGCGCGCGTGCCTTGAATAATATATTATGAAAATATTATCATATCGCCTAACAGATCAGATAAAAATAATTTTATCGATATTAGTTTAAAAAATTTGATTTTTCAACCATATCAGACGTCATGTTTTGTGAGAAGATTTCTTGTGGATATTTTATATACTATAATAAATAAAAAACCCAAGTCCACAAAAAATGTATTTTATTATTTTAGTAAATACGTATTTTGACAACAACGTTATCATCTTCAGTACTAAACATAGACATAAATAATTTTAAATGCAGTATGCATCTATGTATTTGGAAATTTATTGATGCTTTGAAAAAAAGATAAAATAAATCGAATGAAAATTCATCAGGAAATAATCAAATATGATTCGGAATTAAAAAAAAAAAATCAAGAATTAAAAATATTTGTGAGTGGTTTGAGTCAAGATAAAAAAAAAAAAATTTTGAAATAAATTTCACGTATTTTAAA
The DNA here is from genome assembly GCA_021307375.1 of Tetraneura akinire. Taxonomy (NCBI): domain Eukaryota; kingdom Metazoa; phylum Arthropoda; class Insecta; order Hemiptera; family Aphididae; genus Tetraneura; species Tetraneura akinire. The sequence continues at coordinate 8,817,640 of JAIUCT010000022.1, read as the reverse complement.
TCTTTATAACTATTTTTAATTGTTTATATCACTATGTTTTTTTGTTATATAATTTCTAGGTGCTTAATTTTTTCTTGCTCAATTGTCGACGTTTAATTGTTGTTTATCCGTTATCTTGATGATAATGGCCGAGCAAATATTATTTTTGCAATGTACTTACTCAATAAAAAGTCGTTGGGCATTAATAACAACACGTAAACAATTTGTCTGTGGCATATCATATCCATTATAATTTACTTATGTAGATAAAGTTTTATAGGATCGGATGCTTATATATATAAACACAAAAAAATAAAATAATTTAACGCCTTATGCTTATATTTTTACGATTTGGTGTCGACATAAACAATTTTTTATATTTGTACATACTTTAACGGCGTATTTTCATTTCTTTTTTATACCCCCTAGATTCACACCATTGTATTCAAATATTTGTGCCGACGACAATGCAAATTAAAGTCATACGCATGAAATGCTCTTCGTTAGACTGAATTTTTCCAAGACATTATAATATAATAATAGATATAATATTATATAGATGTTATATATTGTGTAAGATGTCGAAAGTTCAATAAAATTCAAGTCTTTTATCGTTTGAATTTTCTTGACATTTCATTTTATATTGACATCTAGTATACATAGGTACATAGTACCACTCGACTGGAAAATTCTCTTTTTTCTTTTTTTCTGTTAAATCGGATTTATTATTCCCTTTGACATATATATATATATATTTTTTTTAATATTTTATTTTGCTTCGTGCACGCACTTTTATATCACATGTATTTTGCTATAACGTCATATGAATATATGATCGTTTTGTAAAATGTCAACTTCGATACGTATTTGGATAAGTATATTTAAGTGTTTATAAATATTTAAAGCTTTAGAGGTTTTTGAAAAAAATTACTTCATCGTACAAATTGATTTTAAATTTTGGTTTCTTTATAGGTATGTACCTTTACATATACGGTAATTTTCTGAAATACTGCAGTATAATACAAAAGTTAAATCGTATAACTATAGGAAAGTTAGGAATAAACAGAAAATGATTAATTATATTACGTAATATTGTAAATAGTTGAATAAACTGCATGATTCGTAACTATTGATCAGTTTTTTGTTTTTAAAATCGTATACAATTTAAAAGAACTTTTAAATGTAGACGAGAATGGCATCGGTGTATTTTAAAAATTTAACTCATTAGTTTTGGCGCGGGAAAAATACTATGATTCGGTCGATCGTATGAGTATATAAAATATCTATATGCAATGTATCTACATTAGAGCATATATGCAGTCTATAGTGTAAGTTATATTTCATAATTAATAGCATACGATTATACTAATGGTGGTGGACACTATATCCAATATGTACAGTCGCTACCGTATACACATAGCATAATAATATATACCTATACGGACGATCGTCGTGGGTTAATAATTATTCATTATCTTAGGACTCGGCGGAATCGCATTTTAATTGAGTTTCGTGGCTATAATATTTATGTCATGATGGGTTTAATCGAACGAATACCGCTTACTCGGTTTATACCTATAATGTAGCAGCAGCAGTTATATAGGGTCACCGCGGTTGTATAGTTAATCATCTTGACAATCAGACTCGGGAATCTGACGTAAAACCAGGGAAAATTCTCCTCTATAATATCGTGTACAAAATATACATATATATATACGAGTCCGAGGGCACCACTCTGACGTCCGAAACCCGATACTTTAATTTTTTTTTTATTTTTCACTTATTTTTTCAGTCATTTGTTGGCCAGACGTATATTAAAATTACACCGACTATGATATTATAATATATACAATACACACACACACACATAAATATATAGGTATCGCAGCAGTAAAATAATATAATAATATTATACCAGCTCGCGTTTATATTGCCCACGACTGATCGTACTAGCGATAACTCGCTCTGGTCGTCGGTGGTTATTAATCCACTTCACAGTCAATCGGAATGAAAAAACACACGTCTCGTTCGTTTATTTTATATCGGGTATACACGTAAATTAATTATTATATATACGATGAATACTTTTATAACATCGTGAGCGTGTGTCTGTTTTATACTTATATATAATATTATAATGTTGCGGTGTTATTTGTCAACCGGTCGAATCGAGAAAAGGCTGCTGAAAAAAAAACACTATTAATTATATAAACGTATGCGTTTAAAGAACAATATTTTAATCATTATAATGTCATCTAGGAAGCTATATTATTATTATTAATAATATACATACATTCTTATACTATTATACAAAATACAATGTACCATATCTACAGATAGTGTGTAATAATTTAAAAAAAAAATATTTTAAAATTTAAATTTAATTCGAACAAAGTTGTAGGAAAATAAATAATTTATATTTTTTTAATATTATGTTTCGACATTAATATTTGTCATATAATTTACTCAACGCGTATTCGCGGAGGGTTACAACCTGCCATATACTCGTATGTTATAACTTTAAACTCGATAATTATAATATATATAAATTTTAATTGACGTACGAATGCGGATTGGAAACCTTTGTTTCAAATATCGTTTAATGATTGTACGAATAAAATAAGTTATAATATCTATAAAATGTTATTTAAGTGTATATAACGCATTGACAGAATATTTTGCTACAAAAATAATAGATATAATATTGGAAACATGTAAACCATTCGAACAATTTTTGTAACACGATATTCTGTTCAGTCTGTATTCATATAGTCATAAATTAATGTTTGAATGTACTCACGGTATACCCATCACGTTATGTAGAGAGAAATTATAATATAGACACGTTTTAAATGATTTTTCATTTTATATACCTATAGTTAAATATTAACTATTTTCATCTTCTCATTTTGTTTCGAAGCTTATTATGCTTATTATGCAGTATATTATGATAAAAATACGATATACCTACAGCTGAATAATCAAAAATTAACATTACATAATTCAGTTCAGTGTAATTATTGTAATTTGCAACACAAAATTCCGATCACCCTGTCCCTGTACAAAAATGAAAATTATTTTTGGTAATTTAAAATTTATTTATATGATAATGAAATTTCGATTAAATAAATCAATTTGAGTAATTTTTTTAAAAAAAATTGTTTTTATTATATAAAATATATATAATTTTATAGTAATACTCGTATATAATATATGAATATACAAGTATACGTAATAATATTACAAAAATAGCAAGACGTCCGTTGACACCGGTTCGGGTTCGGAAGTGTGTAACTTAAAGTTGTTTATTTTTAAATTTGAACACAGGGCGTGGTATACGTACGTATATATAATGAGAATGCATTTGCATTGATGTCGATCAAAGTGAAAATAGCATAGATAAGGCGTTAATTTTAAAACATAAAATGTGACATTATCTCACCATGATGCAAAACATATATTATATTTTTTTTTATTTATTAATTAATTTATTTATTATTCTGTATTACATTTTCATAGTAGATACAAATTATGCAATTATATTTATAAATAAATGAATATATATATATATATATACATATTATATAACTTATACATTTAGAAATCTAAACGACTTGACGTTTTTATATATTATAAGGAAATATATTTTTGATCGTACATAAAATAAATATAAAATAATTTTTAAATAACGGTTATTCATACGTAACTGAATTGAATTGAAATTAATTATTACATTTTATCGATATTATGTTATTTGGTTATTTTCGGGATCATGAAGTTAATATTTCGAATTTCGAAGCGAACATTATTATCATGTATAACATACGAGTAGATTATAGAGAAATGAGATTTAGATTGTTTAGATTATGGGAATTTTCACGTTAAAATCTTATTTCTGCTTTTAAATATTTCGACATTAATTATATTATAATAGTATTTTATTAATTAGTAATTACAATTGACCAAGACTCATAATGAAATTAATAATTTAATAATAATAATTTTTTTTTTTTTTGTGGGGGGGAGGTTATTAATTAGTTTCGCTTGTGATTTATGGGCGAATGCGCGATTTTCATTTGCAACTTAAAATTGGTCGCGACTGACTGTCGAAGAGGTGTTGACCGGAGCGAGAGACTATATAATATACGAGTAATAAATAAATAAATAAATAAATATTATTTTATAGTCGTTTGTTTTTCAAAGTTTGCGTGAAGCAATGTTAATTGAAAAATATTCATAACTCGGGAACGGTCCACTGATAAAGTATGAGGTGTATATTCATTATTATTTTTATTACGATATTTATTTATGTGTGTTACCCATTTCTTAAATTTGTTTTCTTTTATTTATTTTAATGAATAGATCGTCTCAACGAATAGTGATCGTGTGTCGCCATTTGTCACGGGGCGCCTTCGGTGCAGCTCTCCCGCGGTGACGTTTGCCTCTGATGTGTTTAATTTTAAAATTTAATTTTTTTTTCTTGAATAACTAAAATATATAATATATACGAATAACGATAAAACGCTTACATAAATAGAACCAGAAAAAAAAAGTATAATATAATGTATGCCACGAGAAAAGACCGCCCGCGAGTGTCCAACAAGTTTATTATGATTATTATTATTCAACCATTTACTCCAACCACCTTCTTCGTGTGGTACATATTGCTCCTATGATAATAAATAATAACCTATTAATTACGCGCGTTTGACCGTGTGAATAATTTTTTTTCATTTAAATATAAACGGTTTTGCCGTCGAAACTCGAAAAATATATTGTTTACACGTGTGACAATCTTATTATAATATTGTATTATGTATATTATATAAATAATGTGCGACGGGTTGCAGTTTTGTATAAAATAATATACATTTTTATTTTGTAATATATTAATATTTAAATGTTAATTGAACGGCTTTAAAATTATCGTGTTCTTGGTTTAAAATATATACAATCCAGTCGTTAAATATAATTATTTAATAATAATATTTTATAAAATTCAATATAACCATATAGGTAACATTTCGATGTAGGTCAAAATATTATTATTGGAGAATAAAAGAAGTAATAGATCGATTAGGTACTGATTAGTAGGATCCGGATTTAAATGCATTAAAAACCATACAAATATGGTCTAAAAAATATCCAAAAATGACCTTAAAATGCCTGATATATTTTTTTATTCAATTTGTAATTTACTCGTATAAATAAGATATAATTATTATTATTATTTTATTAAAAAATAAATTGAAAATTTTAAATGATGACGCTTAAATGCATATAATTTGGTCGTTTTGGAGAAATATTATTCATTCTAAATCTAAACATACCAAAATAAATATTAAAAATTTATGTAAAATTAAAATTCTAAGAAAGCCTATTGTACTTACTAAATTATAAGAATTGTATTGAACGATAATAATTTATCGTTATAGGCTAAATTGTATTGTATATTGAACAAATACTCATTAAAAAGCAATAAAATGATCCAATAATATTAAAAATACTCTAAAAATGAAAAAAACGTCGAAATATGAAAAATAAAATTTGTAGCTTCGAAACCCTCGTTATATGAAACGAATTATGTACTTAGAAAGCATTGTGTAAGATAAACCAAAAAAAATATGCACTTTGCATTGAAATTCAGGCTCTACTGATTAGTATTTTGAATATAATACGCGTCCTATACAATATAGGAGAGATCACGAATAACGTAAATTATACTTTATTTAAATTTCTGTATAATTTTATCGACGGCCTTCGTAAATTAAATTATATCGTCCGAAATAGGTTTTGTCCGCTACACGTGCTACAGATATTTAATATTTCGTCGACAGGAAATTACGAATCGAATAATGATAATCGGACCGGACACGTAAAATAAGGGTTGTTTAAAGCGTGAGCGCGACTGGCTAATTTCCGCACAAAGCCAAAGTTATATTTTGGGGTTATTATAATATTTTAATATCACGCGCATAGCTAAGTATATTATAAATACTGCGTAATAATCAGAGATTCAGGCTATGAAAACCCCGTAGGATTTACACGAGTTTTCACAATGTCGCCGCCATTATATAATTTTGTAATCTACAGTTTTTCGATCAACCCCAACTGACACGAGTACGATGGCTACGGATAAATAGTTTATTAAAATTTATATAGTTGATTTGCAAATATGAACACAAGGAAGTTGCAAGTTCGATTTCGATTTCGAGTTATTATTTTGACCGCGAGAGTCAGAGTCACATTGTCCAGCGAAATTCGAATATTTATATATTTCGTTCAGTACTCTTCTTCTGGTTTGTTGATCATATAATATCTTTAAATTTATTATAGATGGTTCTATTTGGATTGTCCTATGTTTCTGAATTCGATTTATGCCATAGTGGTGTCCCCGCGGATATTAAATTATTTTAGAAATATCCAGGTGACGGAGGCTCCTTTTGCAAAATCGCTAAAGACTCGTATTATTAGGAAGGTATTAAATATTATATTAATTTTTGACCGAGATGAGATTTTTAACCCCATAATAATATTATTATGATAATATACGGTATGGAATAATAATAATAACAATTTAATAAACTGATACCGTTGCAAATTATATAGTATAAACTATATTTGAATATTCTATAATCAATGTTGATAACCTATATATAAAAAAAAAAAAAAAAAAAATAGCGTATAAAACTTACGTTATTGAAATAACAAAATGTATATTATATTATATAAAAATAGAATTAGACGTTAAGAGTTAATTAAATAATTGACATATTATATAAGATGTATAATTTAAAACTGAATAAATACATATATACATAGGTATTTATTATATACAATTATTTATTCATATTTTTTTTTGTACAAAATATTATAAATAATTACGAATTATAGATTTACAGGTATCATATTAATATTTTTTTTAACAATAATATTATACACCTATATTATAATAATATAATCTTCATCATTTTGACATAATTACGTATGAGTATTATAATTAATAATAAAAAAATAATGCGTAAAAAATATATAACGAATAAATGCTATCCGTTGTTAATAGTGTTTTAAATTATTATAATTAGGGTTAGGATGTTTATGACCTAAAAAACACTAAAAAATGCATGCAAATATGCACAATAAATATCAAAATATGCCCTTAAAAAAATTAATCATGTCATTTTAAAATTTTATTTCTAATCTAAAAATGTATTTTAAATTAATTTACAACTTTTTTTACAACTTTAAACTTAAATACAAATATATAAAAATATGATATTTTGAAATTAAAAACATAGGTACCGTATATTAAAATAATTCAATAACATTACAGTCTACACTACAGTACCGATCTGTGGTACACCATACACTAAAACTAAAACTAAACTAAAGATTTTATAATGTAAGTTATTTTGTCTTATCGACACACTATCGCAATCATCGGTCTTAAACATGATTAATTGATTAATAAACGTAGAGTTAAAGTTAAGATAAGTAAGTAATAAAGATAAGTTAATTTTGTACTACAGGTTTCATATTTTCTCATTTTCATGAAATGTGAAACCTACTGTGCCTAACTATGGGTTTTTATTGAGGTTTATATTGTATTTAAGTTATTTTTTGGCGAAATATGCATTTATTTACAATTTTTTTCAAAATATGCATTTATTCATAATAATCCCTAAATATGCAAAAATATGCAAAATAAAATTGAATGTATCTGATTCTATGTCGCACAAAACGAATTTATAACTTGGTCTGCAATGTGCACGACTAAAAGAAAAAATATGCAAAAGTCATAAACATCCTAACCCTAATTATAATATTAAATAGAACTTTAAAATAACATTTTATAATATAATTATCCTAACTTGCTTAGTAATGTAAGTACCTATATTTATTTTGTACTATAATATATAATTGTTATTTTTATTGTGATTACTATGTATTCGTATAAGTATACACCTGCACGGTGTAATAAATGTAATATGTAATTTCTTCGATTTTCGCCGATATCGTATAAAACGATCTGTCGATTTCATATCTGGTAATTTATTATTTTATTGAAGTCATTGGAATCGCTTCTGTTTCATCGGCTTTTTCCGAGAATTAGAGATACCAAAAACGCAACTAAATTTTGTCTTAATTAGTTTCGTTATAATAGATAGCACTTTTTGATAACTTCACCGCCTTTTTTGGCGATAAATTGTCCGACTGTGAATGCCACGCGTTCCTTATTAAAATGTTTTCATACATTGGACACCCGTGGTGTTCGGTGTATTCTTATTGTGTAAATATTATTTATTGTCCTAACGTCGATGTTTATTCTCAGAAATTTTAAACGGTCCCATTTTTACGATTATTATATATATTTTTTAATCTACATCTGTCTGAAAGTAGCTGTCAGTGGTTATAATAAATTCATAACTGTTACTTCGAAGAGTCGGAACGTCGTGTTCATTTTAAAAGAAATCGAGGAAAATTTAAAATTAAAACTTCTTTAGTGAATTGTGGTATTAATTTGGTTTATATAGATATACTCGTAATCTATTAAATTATAACTACCTATAGTTAATATTATATGTCCGGGAATGGCTTATGAAGTACATGGTGTTATATTAAATTGTTACACTGTCGCAATGTCGCATTCGATTTATTAAAGTAATTATAATAATATATATAATTTTGTATTAACATAGACGAGCTGGATCTAAGAAACTATGACTGTGCATGACGACTGCATGTGTCTAACGATCTGCAATGGTTCGCATAGAGGGTACATTTTTATTAGAAGCGGTTTGGATTAAAAAGGGGGTGTAAATTGCCTATTGGTTATAAAACTGCGCCAGCGTCATTTTCGACTCCCTCGTCGAGCAATGATTTAATCAACCGCGGGCGTTCATTTCATAATATATAACATAAAATCACCTCTTGTACTTTACGGCAATTCACTTTACTTTCCGGTCATCGTTGCATAATGCATGCTGGTACTAACTCGAGAGTACTAAACTATTATCGGTACGACACTGTTAGATCGGATGACAATTCTCCCTGCAGGCAAAACGAATGAAAATAAATTATACTGAATCGCACGTACTCTGCAATTTGTTATAATTATACTTTGTGCCGGATGACTATTCTTTGGGGATTATAATATTATCCTTGTTCCTCAGTTCCTTGCCAATTTTTATTAGACAAATTTAAAATTATGCAAATTAGTGATAACAATAATGGAATATTGATGGTTAGCATTAAAATTCCTTTAACATTATAGTTTATTATAGATCGTTGTACCATCGAGGCTTCACGCATTTATTGCATGTTTTCGAATGAACTCCACGGTTATACTCGTAATTATATAATCGGAAAAGTGATGTTGTATATTTGATTATACAATTATTTTATTTTAACTTATGAGTTTTATGAAGAAATGTATGAGTTCTTAACATGATATATTTATAGATAATAATATAATATGCATATTGTATCAATATATTCGTTTAATTAAAACTTATAACTTACGCAAATAAATAATATGTTTTAAATTTAGTCTATGTTATTTCATATATCTACTATGTTAAATTATTAGTTGCTTGATTTTAATTAATATTTAAATTTTATCATATGATGGATAATTATTGATACCTGCACTTAATATTTAAAATTGTATTATAATATACTTTTCTATGTGAGAGATTTAAGTTGTATATCATATCATAATGTACATTATTAATTATTAACACAACTAAATTAATAAATAATAACTATTTTAATATTTATAGGTGTTTTTTTTTTTTTTTGACAGCCTTCGGAAATAGTTTTATTTTATTGTACATTTTTTCTTTCGTTGTACCACTTTTTGAGTTGATGGACAAATCACTAAATTAATTTGAAATATATATGTATACATAAATATAATATATTATAAAAATCTCTTGCAGTTTATGTTTATGTGCATACGAGTATATTACTTGAACGTTTTGGCCTAAAGTTTGTCTAGGATCGTTTATGGCATCAATAATTTCGTATAAGAAACCGGAATGATGGTCGCGGTGGTAACTTAATACTTTATAAACGCTAACCGACAAATATTAATATTATTTAAATAATGTAAAATATAAAAATAAAATAAAAATAAAAATACCGTCCACAAGTAACGATGATCATTAGTTCACGTACCTAATAGTTTTAAATCTGAATTTAAGAGTGTCCCGCTGCGAAATCGGATCCGATTTAGTGTATACGTATATATTATATAATTGCTAAGTATGATTGAGTCGTCTGGGAGGTTTTGTTGGCTATTCAGTCTTTTCGTCAAATCGTTACGGTGTAAAACGTCGGTATAATTTATTTACGTAAACACAACGTTGATATTGTTATGTGTGTAAATAAAATATTTTCTCGAGATTAATAGAAAAATGAAAATCAGTATAATTCCGTGCTGTTTTGAATTTAAAAACTTAGACTTTGAGACCTTGTATATTTAATTACATGATTATTTACAACAAAATTATTATTATTTACGAACTACATGTATGTATGTATATATGAGTATATGATTGAAAACAGTCAAAATGACTTCTATACATCTGGTGTATCTTATCTCTTTATAATATATTTGATTATAATATGATGAATATTATAATATATTCTAATAGTTGAATATTTAATCGTAACTATGTCTTGGTAATGCTAGTTGATATATGAAATTATCAAATTAAAATCGATGACAATACGACATAATGACGTATAATATTGTACCTTAGACAATTGTATCGATCGAAGGAAATACTTATATATACGCGTTCTTTTTAGACGAATTTTTTAATTTCTCTTAACGCGTAGTATACCTATATGTTATTATTTTATTAAGTATATGTCGTGGAGAATGAATGATATTTTAATGATGTGCGTAATGATTAAAAAGTATTATCAAAAGAAAGTACATGTGCCTATTATGCGGTTAGAAACAACTATATATACATATTATAATATAGTAATTCTTTAGAATATATAGTCCTTATTTGTAATTAAGTAATATTGCATCTGCGTTTATTATTTTTTACCACACTGATACGAAAAACAATATTCATTTTTAATGATTTGTTATTTGTGGATTATATTTTCTATATTCTCTTATATGTATTTCATCGTCCATTTAAATTTAAAATAATTATGACTTGCCACGCATCGTTTTATGTATTAATATTCATTTGTGAATAACAATACGATCGTTTTCAGTTTATAAACTATACGATATATTGTATAGTTTATATATACGTATGAGCATACATCGAGTATATTTTCATACAAATAAATCAAATCATCGCGTGGACTCAAAAAAATAAAATTTGGATACACCGTGACGAGCTGTTTATTTTATCAACTGACTATTTTTAATATTATTTACGCTATAAAACCTATAATGTATACGTAGTAGTGAATTACAATAATAATTATTGTACCTATATAGTATTTGTACACGTTAATTTCTTATTTTTTAGTTTAAATCGATGTGGTAGTAGTGTTTTTTTTTTATTATATTATTATGTAAGACTGTACACAAGTATATCATGCAATATATAATATTATGTATAATATGAATTACCAGTTTATAACCTTATCCGCTATACGCAGACGCGGAACGATACTCTAAGGAGAGGGCGCTTGCAAGGAAAAATATACTAATTTAAATTCTCAAGTTTATGACTCTTTGCTTCCATATATAAATACATACATTACATATATATATATATATTATATTCAAGTTTCACCTGGGTTTCGTGCTCGTGATTATATGAATATACATGTATGTATGGTTTCCGTGATTTCCCCTCTTTCGCCACGAGGCGAAAAATGCAATAATATTAACCACGTGGTGGAGCTTATTATAATTATTACAGCTATATAACGTATGCGCGTTAGAACAATAGTCCAAGTGTCGGCCATAATGAAAACGCCATAATAATCGGCCAATTAGATGACCGCAACAGTTGGTTTTATTTTTTCATTTTTATTTTTTTTACGGGTCTTGACAACCGTGTTCGACCCCGTACGAAATGTCACACCGATAAAGAAATATCCGTATATTTATTTTATTATTATGCAAACGTTATTTAAACCTTACAATATATTATATATTTTCACGTTCTATATTCGATAATAATATACGAGTACATATGAATGTATTATTATCATTTTGTTATGGCGTTTTTTGCATATATAATATACCTAATACGTTTCTAAAAAAAAAATATTTAGTTTTCACTATAATTTACACTTTTGGACATCCTGTATACCTGTATATTTCCTCAATTCTGTAGTATAAGTTATTATAACATACGCAATATACATTGCCTTATTACTTTTTCTAATTTTTGATTTTATTATACAGAGTGATGGAAATTTTGAGTAACAAAAATACGTAATAATATGTCCTACGAATTATGATCATATTGCTGTAATATAATATAATATAATAAACGTGTATAATGTATGACTTAGGTCTTAGGTGATCGCACGATGAATAATGATGTTGCGAATATTGTTTTATAGCTCGTATATGTTTATATATTTATAATATTCATTATTGTATAAACGCGTTGCGTATGTAACGTCTCATTAAAATAATAAAATAACCAGCGTATAGGAGTGCGTTTGAATGTAACAATCGTTATGAAAGTCTAATAATTATATATTAATCGTTTAAAATATTTTATAATTAATATTTATCGTAAGCGTAAGTTGAGTAGTGTAAGACTGTACTTACACTGCCTGATACATATTTTTATCGCTTGTAGGTATTATATATATCTGTATAAAGAAAGTCATCATATAATTATGTCGTCACAAATATTATTTGCTTTGCTTATATATATATATATTTATAATATGAAATGTTACTTCATCGACTACGGCAAAGAACTAAAAAGCTAAAAAGTTCAGAAATTGACTACGTTTACTATACGATGATTGTGAAACAACAGTTATTATATTCACTAAGAGTTATAGAAATTTAAGATCTGTTGACATTTATTTACCCGTCTAAAAAAAATTTAACTTGTCATCAGTGGTTCCTAAATGTAAAGAGGAATTTTTTGTGATAAAACAGTGTTCATGTTATGATGGTTACAAAAGTTATAGACGTTTATATACTGTTCGATGTGGCGCGTGTTAAGTGAGAAAATTCTTAGAAATATTGGTACAAAAGACATGATTTTATTTATATTGTATAGATCGTTTACTCTATGTTTATATCGCCAGGTTATAATAAAGTATGCATTTGTGTTATGTTTTTTGCATTTTTATATGAAATAGTAATACACAACTATCCGTATAACTCGATCAAAAATGGATATATCACTGCGTCTGAATTCTTGAAGTACGCAGATATAAATAAATATAATATATATATATACGGGTACATCCTAGTGTAAAGGTCACGTATTATATATTATTATAGATCGACGACGACGAAGAGGCGAGTATATTTATCATATCGAGATTTACAATACTGTATTGTTGTCAGGCTGTAGTGCAGTTATCGGGTTACTCGGAGTATTCGTATATACTTTGTTCTTTATCCTTGTATATGCTGGGATACTGCGAAGGTAGAGATAGAGAAAGAAAGATAAAGAGAGAGAGAGAGAGAGAGATCCATACCGTAGAGAACAAAAGATTTAGCGAAAAAGTTGCATATTATATAGAAAAGCGAACGAGCGAGAATTCTTGCTCGAGACGTCATCGGACGTTGGGTTATTTATGAACGAATTGTACGGAGCGCGTAAATTAAACGGACACATCGCGAGGGGTATCATCTACAAGATTACGATTTGTTTACTTTGTAGCTCTGTTTTTGAAACATTCATCAAAATATAATAGGTATAAATAAATTTAAACGAACATGTACGTTTTTATAGAATAGCACACGTTCACATAAACAACACTTGTATAATATTAGTTATTATAATATAGGTACTTATTAATATTCAACATTACTATTAGGAAAATTGAAGAAATTTAAAACTATTACATAACTGGAAAATTCTCATAATTTTAATATTATTACATTTCTGCAGGTGAAAATAATAATTAGTATAATTTTTTGTTCTTTATAATTCAATCCAATCAATTTGTTCATACCATTCATCACTTTATTCTAATACATAATATAAATTATTTATAAATATCTATAGTTGTATACTCCACGCAAGAGAATTTTCAGAATGATCATCAAATTGATGAACAATTCATATCGAAACAATACAAATGAAGAAAACATTTTTATGCCGGCCCAAATAATAATAATACATTATAAACTGAATGACCGTTGTTTAAAGTTAATTGAACAAATGATGCACTGCAATTTTTTTTATAGAATATAAAATATGTATAATATATTAAATTATTTTATTTATTTATTTTAAAATCCATTATTACGAAAATCATAGCCCAGCTGTTTTGTTTATTGCAAAAATAGCAGATTATCTGCCGAGGTGCATCTCTTCCATTTCAATATACTCGTATTATAATACATTTTTATTTTATTTTTCTACCCCGCCGAGGCAATAATTGTATATATATATAATTGTTGCACTTCAACGCGTACCCAAAAACTATATACGATAAGCATACGTAGGTATATTGATTATATATATAACGAACCGAAACATCATTAACAGAATCTTAATAAATCATTCGTATAAAATATATCTAAAAGTGTTTTTGTCTCATGTCGTTTTCGAACGTGAGGATCGATTTGTTTCGTTGACCCCTGTAGAGTTTAGTTTTTACACCAGGTTTACAAAGAATTTAAAAACAACCCCGTCTTGAATATATATTTTGTACGTATAAAAATTGTACGAATCTTTCAGTTTATCTTTCGATTTATAAATATGTATATGGACAAAATGTGTTTAGATCGATGACATAGTATAAACCGTGTGCAAACCAATAATTTATTAGTCTGAAAATATATATATATATATATATAATGTATATAGCATTAGCAAAAACTGCCTTTATTAAAAAAAACACAAATTACTCACTTTAAAAAAGTTACATCTCAATATCAAGTAGAGACTTATTAAAACATATGTATGGAATATTGCAACATATGGATGTTAAACGCGGTTATTAAATGATACCCAAAAGAAAAAGCTACAAGCGTTTAAGATGTGGTGTTGGAGGTGTATAGAGGAGATAAGTTGAATGATAGAGCGTAAAAAAAATGAAGAAGTACTCGGTACTGTGAGATAAAACGTGCACTCATAGATGCGATTAGAGAAACGCGTTGAAAATGGTAGAGATGAATAATATAATTTTAGAGGGTACGATAGAAGAAAAGAAGACTGCAGGACGTTCACGAAACTTTTATATAGGACAAATTAAATATAATGCAAGAGTCAAAACTTTTAAGGATCTTATAAAGAAAAAGCGAGCAAACAGTCAGAATGGAGAATTGGAGTTGTAAACCAACCTTTTGGTTGAAAAAAAATTAATAGAGATATAAAATAATTGGGTTCATGCAGGGAATAGGGTTGTTATATAAATAAATGTTTATTGATGAGAAATGCCATAAATAATGTCTCGTCGTTATTTGGCCAAAAACTATACATACGAGTATGATGAATATTATATATATAAAATAATTTGAACTCTCAAAAATAATATTATTACTGGATTACTAAATTTTTATATTATATTACGTACCTTATATTTACATTTTGATAATCCACATTGTATGGTCATCGTTATATAGAGGTACCTGTTGCTATATACATATATCATTTAATATTTTAATTATAATTAAATAATAATTTGAAATAATTGAAACTTAATGTTCTAGAGTTCTGATTCTAAAATATTACTGTATAAATAATTACATAATTTATTGTAAAAATTATAACAAAGGTTTAACGACAAGTATAAGGTAGTCATAGCTATAATTAAGCCAAATTATAATAGCCTAGCTGTATATTATAGCTTATACCTAGCTGTATATTTATTTTAAAATGTAGTTAGAATTACTATATATTTATTTATATATAAAATGAGGAATTAAATTGTTTACCACAAATAATTATTATTTTGTTACTCTTTTCATTTAAAGCTATATAATTTTGATATATAATTGCTAATTACTAATTAGTAATATTTTTAACGAAAATAATATTAATTATTTAAAAATTTGTTATTCCATAACATTAAACAGCAGTGTACATAGTACATACTATATTATCATATTTTGAATTCTTGTTATTTGACTAGAATAATGTATTTCATAATGAATTTTGATAAAATATAATAAGACGTGTTATTATTAAACAGGTATTTTTAAAAAAATATATATTAATGGGATTAAAAGCGGCTATGTGTTAAGAAGTTGTCTATATTCCTTTTCATTATTTTTGGTATTATCTATTTATTTTATTTTTAATTGCAGTAAGCACCTATTATTCTGTTTTCATTGTTTTTAGATGGAATAGAATCTATTGTTATAACAATAATTAATTTTTCTCAGCCATATAAAATCTTTTAATTTCTTTAAACCAACATAATATTATTATTAATTTTGGTAAAATTTAATTACTTAGTCATTTATAATTACTTATTAAAATAGTTTTTTAAATTTAATAAGAATTGATTTGCAGTTATAAATTATAGTGAAAAAGGAACTGTTTTTTTTTCCGATCGTAATTCCAAATAGGTGAACGCATATTTGTAATTATTATTTCTCGAACTTCATACAAACAAATTTTAAAATTTCGGTTTTTCACTTCATAATTATACTTCTACACACATTAAAGTAAAAAACTTTACGTATGCTACAGACGAGTGAAAAATGTGTAATTTATTATAAATATTAACGTTTACCCGCAAACGCATTTCATTGAAATTTTTCATTAATACATTATATAAATATTATTAGTAATTTAATATTTAAATTTATTTTTAAATCACCTATTTTTGTTTGTCAACGACAATTTGTACTATGTAATATAATTTGTCTCTATATGGCGCTATATGCAAATGCATATAATTACTCCTTTTAATTATTTTTTTTCTTCTTCTTAAAAAATATCGTTATTTGCGAAATACCGTTATTTATAATAATACGTACTTATATATATATATATTTTTTTTTTTATCGATTTGACGTGATTAATAATTATACATAAGTAAATACATAATTAATTTTTCGTAGTCATCATATTAATTGTATTCGGATTTTTATAATATACCGTATACCGCGTATTATAACACGAAGGCGAATCGAATAAATACCGCGGTATCCGTAATTTGACATTGTATCGGGGAATCGTGACCGTGCACTAATGTAAATACACCAATATAATTTAACGTCTGGACTTAATATACCTACATTCGTATATTTATAGATGTTGCTAACTGTATCGAAGAGAAACTTTACGTGTACCTATATAAAATATAATAACCTCTTTGAGAACTAAAAATGATTTATAAATACGATAAGTACTTTAATATACGCCGTCATAATAGCGCAAGTAGATTTTAATTATGCGGCGTGTATTGAATACATAAACGATGGTTTATTAAGAAATATAAATATATAAATAATTTATATTATTATTTTTTATTATATCATATACATATTAATACCTATGACTAGCTCGTAATTATAAATTATAATGATGTATAATTAGGTTACATGCAATTTTTAAGTCGTAAATTCGAATTTAATTTAAGTTTTTAATTGTATAAAAATTAAATAAAATGGTGACCGAACGCGATAATAATATAATAATTGGTGGAAATTTTCGTATATCTCCTTCCGGAGAAATTTCATAATATTATATAATAGAAATAAATAATTTTTTTAATTTTTTAATTTTTTAATTATTTTTTAAAAATAGTTAAAATTAAAATTTTAATGTTCTATCAAAATTTTTAAATATTATTTTGATATTCTTTAAAAATCGTAGACAAATATATGCAAAAAATATGCTTTTATATGCAAAATAAAAAAGAAACATATATACATATTTTATATAAAGAAGAATACTCTGTGTTATAATTTTGTCAATAATAAATTAATAAGACAAGATATATTAGATAAGATTATATAAGATATATTACAATATATCAATATTATTACCTCAATTGAGTTAATCATTATTAATATTGATTAAACAAATTTTGCATGCCATGATAATTGATATTAAGGAACACGTGTGATGCGTCATAAATATAATTTTTTCAATAAATTTAAAAAATTACTAAAAATCAACATTTTCATTAAATTGGTAGGTCGACACATTAAAATTATCATACAAATAATGTACTCTTTAAACTGGTCCTAAAACTTCATAAAACTTTAAAAATAAAAAGTTATTAATTTTTATTTTTTAATAGATGTAAAAAAATACCTAATTGAAGTAATATTATAGTCCTTTAACTAAGAAATTTTTTTTTAAAAATCTAAATTTAAAAAAAAATCAATTTCATACTCGTTTTTGTATGATAAATAATATTTTTGTAGTTATTTGCAAACGATTTGCGTTCAATAATTATCCGATTACGGTTATCGAATCGTATACGTGCACGTGCGATATGGCATTTTCGCGTAATTGGATTGCTATCATTATTATTTGGTCTATTCGCGTTTCCGAAACTTGTGGGCAACGGAATCCCGCGAGACTTGCCTCCATCCTTATTACGAATTACGATTACCCATATACATATTATTATAATTAAGGTATCGAAATCGTCTGTTTTTATGTGTCTTTTCGTTATTTCTCTATAATATATTGTTCATTCGCCACAGCGCGTTTTCGTCTGGCAATTCGTGCCCCTCGCCTACGGTACACGACATATAACGCACAATAATCGTGTTTCGTTATCCGCAGACCGCATTTTATATAAAATCGTTTTCCGATCGGATTTCTGAGACGGTTTCTCGAACCATCGAAAGTTCCGGAATTTTAAGTATCTAATTATTATTATTATGTATAATATTATTATATTATAACTTCCAAATGATCGTGCGCATCCAAATATATTTTGTTTACAATAAAGCGTTATATTATATGTATATCCAATAATATATCCAATATAATCGTGTTTGTTATTTGATTTTATAATTACTGTATATATTTGATTTCTCGAAGAAATAATAGTTTCTATATTTAATACGTCATAGTGCGTATATGTATATATATAATATTGATTTACATGTTAAATAGCTCATTTGAATATATTATCAAGGGGAATTTCAGCGTTATAATAACTGTAATAAATGTTGGGCGAATTGGCTGCAAGTGAATAATATTATAATATTTAGATAGGTACGATAATATTATACAAAATGATCCGACGAACAATTATTTATGTCCTGCCGCGTTGTTTAATTAATGTAATAATATTCTGTGGGTTCGAGGAAAAAAAAAATGGTGGAATGCCTTCATTTTGAATCAAGACGCGTCTATTATAATACCCATCATATTAACATATTATGATATAAGATATCCGGGTTGAAACTACAACATATTATATTATAATACTTAATTCTCAAAATAAAACCTCC
Organism: Tetraneura akinire; assembly: GCA_021307375.1. Lineage (NCBI taxonomy): Eukaryota > Metazoa > Arthropoda > Insecta > Hemiptera > Aphididae > Tetraneura > Tetraneura akinire. Next base: position 8,798,097 of record JAIUCT010000022.1, on the reverse strand, counting down.
ATGGTTGTTTTTTTCGTTTCGTTTCGTATTGTTCATCTTGAGAATCGAAATAATAAAATAATAATGTTCATATTTTGTACGCGTATTCGTGTATTCTTTTATTATAGATATATTTAAACAATTAATATATTATACTAAAATACTGAATTCCATTTTTTTCCTCTGGCCAAGGAAGTAAGGATGTATAACAACGAGTTTATCGCTTCTATCTGCGGTATTTTTTATCGTTATATTTTTTTCTAATCAAATTATAAAATATTATTATCATTAATAATTGAAATTTTCAAAATTTCGTTAATGCTAAGGCTAACTTACAAGTACAATAGTGATTTATATTTTATTAATAGGATTCGGGACTTTATCATTAAAAATCATCAAAATTAATACTTTAAATAGCGTATAGAAAAACAAAATTATACTCGTAAAGTTGTAAGTACTTAACATTAAAATTATGAATAAAACATATTGTAAAAATTGTATAGTACATTTAATATCTGAAATATGTTCATAATTTATGTGTAATGGCATTTCTACTATATTTATCATTAAGGTAAACGATAATATGAGGATATACCTGCTGTAGTATGCTTATAAGAGTCTTGAGCTACGTTTATTTTAGCTGTAGGTATAACATAATATTTTGTTTTAAACATAATGAGCATATTATTAATTATATTATAACTACATAATTATAATATAATTAAATAATATAAGATATAATAATAATAATTATAATTTAAGTTAAAACTATAACGTATGAGATTTTATCATTTATAAGCATTATTACAATGGAAACACGCAATGTTATATACATATAGGAACGGTTTTCAAATATTATTATTAATTGGGGTAAAAAATGATTTCCTAGAGTACATTTTTAATGTGAATTCATATCACTAAACGCTTATAAGTAATTACCCACGAGTTCATGACACTATCGTATGTGTGTTTAAACAACAATAAAAATATATGATTATATCTCTTATGTATTTTTATAAGAATACGACGGATGGAACTGCAGAGAGAAGACAAAAACGGCGTACGCGTGAAGTTTATAATATTGTTATACGTTATATGCTCGTGCTGATGTGTGCGACGATCGTAAATATTTTATTGGGGTGATTCAAATTAGGGACAACTCGTGTATGTACATTTTTTCTTTCTTTTTTTTTTTTTTTTTTTTTTTTTTTTATATATTTTTCAATGAATAGTGCGTGGTTAATGCTCATTTGGGGGGTCTTTGATCGTCGTACACCTAACCACATTTCCATTGCTCTTTTCATGTTATCCCGCCAATGCCGCCGACGATTTATAGTACACAATAATACGTACCTATACGTACAATACAATATTATTATTGTGTGCGTGTGTGCGCGAGTATACACGAAACGACGAATCCACATAATAGGTTAGATCAGAGGATTTTTTTCTCCTTTGCGTATAAGAACGATGACACTACGCCCGTTATATAATAAATACTCGTTTCGTAATAATAATAATAATAATAATAGTAATAACAATGTCACTAAAATTTATATTATATTTTCCATTATTTTCATAATTTATTTTTTTTATTTTTTGCAGGTACGTACAATACTCAAAAGATACTATACTTTTAGAAACGTAAAAACGTGCGCGACATCCTTTTTTTCCTTCATAAAATGTTATGCAACGTTATACAATTATGTGTGTATACGTGTTGATGAACATTTCGTCGAGACCAAGAGGATGCCGCTTATTATTATATTATGTCCTTTATAATAATTTATGATATTGTATTATCAATACCGCGCACTGCACAAAAGGTAAATATGACCGAGTGTAGTTTTCTATATTAATATAATATACCTATTTACGATTATATATACGTATGTAAAGTTATAATATATATACTATATACGTTCTGCACGTACATTATAGGTTAAATTTTGAAATGTTGCGACACATTTTATGTGAAAACGTTCGTTTAAAACGATTCAGTTCAAGCCGTGTGATTTTATTCTAGACACGTCATCATATTATAATATATGCATCTTATTAACGATCGATTACAATTTAAGTCTGTATAGTAATGAATTGGTTTTGAATAATCCTGATTCAATCAATGGTATATTATAATATAATAATTATTATGCATATTTTGAAATTAATGCCGTTTTCTACGTATTATCTGCAATATTTATGGCATTTTATTTGCTTTATTTTTATCAAAACTATTTAACGACGGAAGGCATAGTAATAAATATTAATTTAAACGTAGAGATTAAGTCTGTCTTATAGACATTTTAAATGAAAACAAATAATTTAATTTTAGATTAATTTTAATATAATATATATAGGTACCTATTATAATAAAATTGTTCTTATAATGTTTTAATTGAGTGTATCTGTACTATAATTAATATTCTGTACCAGCTCGGGGGCGATGTTTTAACCGAGTTATATCGATGCAGATTATCACATTGTATTGATATCGCTCTTCGTACGGCTTTAAACCTCAGTGAATCGATATAGCTTATGGTCTACCTTGATGTGGGTTTATGTTGTAATAATAATAGCATATAAATCGACACGTGCGGACGCTGTTTTATTATGAAAACTTCGATCTATTCAACTGTTTTCATTTTCTTTTTCTCAAATTTTTATTGCACCAAGGAACATTCGTTGTATGTAAATAAGACCGAATTACCATAAGTTATGACAGACATTAACTTGTCTATATCCTGTTCTGTATTATCTAAATTTCATGCACATAAGGCCATAACGATGCGTTTTAACTTTGACATTAATTGTACTTTATTGGATTAAATTATCCAGGATAATCGAATTTCAGACGATAATCGACTCAATAATCATATTCGTGACGCAACCGATGTGTAATCATGTAGGTTGACAGTTGCTAGTTGAATGTGTTTACATCGTAAACGAGCATAGGCCGGAAATTATTTTATTTTATGGAAAATTTGAAACATCGTTTAGAAAAACACTTCGCTGTTGTAGGCGTGTTTGACACTCTTATGATAGGTAATTATTTCCTTTTATATTAGATATTTAAAAACGTATAAAAAAACTACCGTTTTATTATTATTACACACGTTTTTTAGTTGAATAATAATATTACTGATTTAAATATAAATTCATAACTACTATAATCACTATATATATATATTCCTGTGTTTTATCGATATAGTTTTATTTTCGTAGGTAACGAATAATGATAATATTGCACGTAACCAGGTATAAATTTTATTTAATCGTTATTTTACGATGAACACTCGGTATGCTTTATTATTATCATTTTACAGATATATATTTACATAATATTATTATGTGACGCGATAGTTGATAGACAAAAGTTGAAATTCGTTCTTCAGTAATAGGTATAGGCAGGGGCGTCATTTCAGATTATCTTAGGGTGGGGCAAAATTTAATTGGCCCAATATTAAATCTTATAAAAATTTACTGCTTGCATTATAATATCATGCAAAATATTAATAATTAAATAAAGCAAATAACAAATGCAGTTTGAAAAATACTAATTTTAATTCAAATTACAATGTAATGTTATTACATTTCAATTATACGAGTATAAAATGTAAAAAATGAAACATTTTTTACGGCTTACGTAAAATTTAGGGTGGGGCAAATGCCCCAGGCTGCCCCCCCCCCCAAATGACGCCCCTGGGTATAGGTAGGTATAGATAGTATAATTATTGTATATTTGGAAGTTTATAAACTAGCGATTGTGCACGAATAACGCATAACGTGATTTTTTTTCCAACTCGCATATTTGCATATAGTCAAATTTTTGTAATCGTTACGTAATCGGTTATTTGTTAGGATACGAATGATATTATTATGTATATAATAATATATTGTATTCTTAAAATTTGAAACGTTTGCTCGAACGCGACGCACGTTTTCGTTTTTACTTCTTTTATTTGTTTCTCACAAACAAATAAGAAAAACGTGGAGATACTTTCTTACATTATAATATTTCAAATAATATTATATTTACGTAACATACAATAATTATATCTTGCGCGCACAGTGTTTTTTCTTCCATACGTACAAACACGTTTACATAGCGCAGGACAAAAATTAGGTCGGACAAAAGTATAGTAGGTATATAACTGTATAATACAGTGGATACCGCGGTTATCTCGCGTGAACCCTATATATCTCCTAATAGTGTTACGATGGAAAAATAAAAATACTTAACTAAACCGAAACGCGGAAGAGAGGAAGAGGAGAGAAATTAGAAGAATCCTCCCGACCGTGCACTAGTGATGTGACCCGAGTTTGCTATAATAATAATAATAATAATAATATTATTATTATTATTATTATTATTATTATTATATATTATACGGCCGATGCGATTCTATTGTGTATCGGGTCGATAATCACCTCCGCGGGGTTACCTATACCTATATTGTATATTTTATTATTGTTGTCGCCATACTCGCGCGGGTTGTAAAATATAATATATAATATTATATTGTTTTAATGTTCATAATGAAACACGTATAGTAGTTTTTAATTGGCATCGGCGGCCAATGTGTTCTCATGCGTCTATTAAAAATATTATTACATCGTGCAGTGCATCGAGGGCGGTTGTTTTTTTTTTTCATTTTATATAATATATAATATATATTATTATTATTATTATTTTTATTATATTATTATCTTTTGTTTTCCGAACCGAATTTTTATCTCGTAAACTCTCACAATCACGTTGAATTAACGAGGACAAAATCGATGTTCTTATTATTATTTTTTTTTTTTACGCAAACATTGCCGTTTAATCATATAGTTCTAAAAACATATAGGTACTCTTGACTCGTTAAACGTTGTAATATTATTATTATTATTATTATTATTATTATTATTATTATTATTATTATTATTATTATTATTATTATTATTATTATCCGTACATTATACTTACTTGAAGTCGTATATCTCGCTTTTGTTTAAATTTTAAATCGAAGGGTATAAGATAGCTCTTATTATATTATATAGATGATAATATATAAAGATTCGTAAAGTACTTATATAAGACTATATAGACCGTGATGAACTCCAGAATGTATTTTATTTTCTGAACTTTTCATATTGAAATTAATAAAATTGAGATAATATCTGATTTAGTTGTAAGTATCTGTATCTCTCAAATGTGCATTCGGTGCTTGCACTTCCTAGTTATCGTGTTATTATTAAGATCATAAATTCATTTCGTTCGAAATCCAAAAATATTGTTTTAATTATCAAATCGACTCAAATAGTTTGAAATATTTTACAATCAATGAAATCCTTCTATGATGAACAAGAGATGCGATGCACTATGGAGTATGGATAGAAAAAAACTATTGACGGTTAAAGAATTATTATATGTGTCACATTATACTCATTTACCACATGTTTGCAAGGCTGCAGAATCCTATTACCAAATATTAGATGACTAGTAGATTTATTGCGAACTAAATATGTACGAAATCAACATTGTCATTTGTGACAAGTGAATTTGATACATATAATATATAAGTTTAGTGAAGTTTATAGTATTGCGAATTGTTTTCTGGTAGTTGTTTGAAACGTCTGCAATTAATTAATTTACGAGTATATTAATTATACGACAGTGCACTAAACTAATAAAATTATGAGATTATATATTATTTGATATTTATCTACTTTTCAATATTCTTAATTAAAAAAACATTAATTCTATTAAAAATGGTTATAGTAGATGAGCCAAAAATAAATCTTCATTTTCCGTAGTATATTTAATATAACCTTTTTTTAGAAATTATTCTTGTTTACAATATTAATATGACGATTAAGAGTATACTCTCTTGTTATTCATTTCGCCATATGGAATAAGTAAAAATTGTTACTAAACTAAACCTATATTTCTATGTTAAATATTAATTTTTGCGTTATATTGAAAATATTTTCTCATGTTTTTACATTTCATTATATTTTATATTAAAATGTACTAAAACCACCTCATAAATTTCATTTAAATGTTATTTATCTACATCTAGTAATAATTTTAAATGTAGGGATTATGTTTTTGATGATGCGGACATCCGTTTACATTTTTGTTTTTAAATACATCACATTAATATGGATAAATAGCATACCCGAATTATACACGCATATCATTATAATTATCTATTAGGTTATACGTCTATACGTTTGTGTTTATAAGGAAGGAAACGCACCGAGATTCGAGATGTCGTGTTATAGTAATATAATTTTTTTGTCGTCGTATTTCATATTGCAAACGTATATAATAACGAGTTGGTGCCAGGACAGTATCGCAAACCGACTCACTGTTATATATTGGTACTGGTTTGTATAAAAGTAGTGTATATCATTCATACTCGTAATATTTATCAAGTTATACTTTATAATTATATATTATTATGTATGTGAGCGTTTGGTCAACCTATAGTACCACTACTGGGGTTACGTTCCAGATGTGTCATTCTCGAGGCACTGCGTATATAAAAATTATAAAATATAATATAATGCATAATGTGATAGCGGAATGAAGGAAAAAAAATACTCGTTGATTTATGCGCCCGACTTGCGCAACGTCCAACGGCGAAAGTGAGTCGCACGAACAAATGATAGTGCTACATTACACAGATATACATCGCGATAACATTCAATTTGTCCGAGTGTGCCGTACTACACACGTACGAAAATAATAATAATAATCACCACACTTTATACGCTATACAGGGTGTTCGAAAAGCGTCATGGTGTTTGTCAGCTATATATTATGAAAGTCCGGCGAAATCGATATGATAAGCTCCATATTTGGTTTGTTTCTTGATAATATATATTATTATATTGTATTACATCTCTATTCGTTTGCAAGATGTTCTCTGTATAGTTTCGTCGAGATTAAGAAAAGAGAAGGACGGATGCGTGAAATCACCAGAATCACGTTTACACGTATTTCTATTTGAGGGGATGAGGAATATATCAGACCCTCGATCCTAGAATAAAATATTTATAAGTGCTGACGTCGGAATCGAAAAATTTTTCATAATTTTAAGACTTAAAGGACTTTAAATCTAAAGGTATTAAAATTTGACCGCTACTTTTCGACCACTTCGTATATTATATAATATTCATATTATATTTACAATAACAACTGGTTGTCCTTTATAATGGTTCAAAACGGGAGCGTATATACAGGAGAATAAAACGGCGGCGCCAACCGGTATTATATACGTATAATTATTGTGGCCGCGGGGTTCCGCCGGACTGTTTGGTAACACGCTACATATCCAAAGAACCTGGCAAAGAATCGATGTGTTATCTGCTCTAGTTTCGCAATTGTACGATAATATTGTATTGAATAACTTATTATTATTATGTGCCGCATGTGCGAGTTTTTACTTTTAATATTTTATTACTGGGTTACGCCGATTTTCGCGTGCCTATTATATCATTAAACGTAATATCGGTAGGTAGACATACACCTATTATAATATTATTTACTCTAAATAAGAATATTACAATATTTCTAAGCCCAAACCCGCGGCCGTGGTCACAATGTTACTATTAATGAGGCTATATGCGTTAAAAGTGAAAAGTGACCAGTGGTCACTGACCACGTTACATATTATATATATATATCATATTGTCACTGTGATTTACACAGACAGGTTATAAATTTATATATACACCCGGTTATCATTATAGGTTACCGCGTAATGCAAATCTTGATGCATATAACATATTATGATTTGTTCTTAAAATTTAAATAGAAATTCGCTAAAATTTGATACAATAGTATTTATAATACGTTTCTTAGTTAACTGAAATTACTGAATCGACAAAACGTCCTTAATATATATTTCTTTTATACTTACAACTTCTAACCTGTATATTAGTTTTAAATTTTTCATAATGGCATATTAGCGGTATATATGTGTAAATATTAGATACAGAAATGAACGAGAGATAAGACTATTCGTTTATTGTTGTTTTGTTTAAAAGTTTTTTTAGATACTTACTATAAAGACGTAACTTTAAACAATTTTAGAGATATTTATAAAATTCTTCCATTGTTCATCGTTTCCTATTCATAATCTGTATTTATAAATGGATAAAATAAAATTTTAAATACATAAATTGCGTCTTATGTGTATCTAGGTATAGACACATTTTGTAGGATAATGGAAATTAAAATTTTTTATTTAACCACATTTAATATAGTAATTAATCATTATTGGGTCTTCTATTTTATTGTTATGTATAATTTATATTATAAAAAATTAAAAACTCTTAATTATTTTTAGTAGGTAGGTATTAAAATAATTACTAAAATGGACTGTCGTCTTCGTACCTTGAGTTGTTAATAATAAAAAAATACAGAAAATGAAAGTTAATAAAAAAATTAAAGGATATTGCTGCAATTTGAAATTTTAAAATACAGAATAATATAGTTTAAAAATAAAAAGGTTAGTTAACTATTTTATTCCAAGCCAACCAAATACTACATACGAGTAATTTTATATTTAAAATAGTACAATACTATGATGAGAGTATAAGAGATCATAATAGTAATATCGAATATTTTAATACTCATCAACGATTATAATTAGCACATACCTATGTCGTATATACGGTATAAAAATTATAATATAATACGTAATATTCGATTTTCAAGGAGATACTGTATATGTGTATTGTGTATGTTTTGATACCCACCTATATATTTGACACCGAATATACTGAAATTATATCGGAGAAAGCATATATTAGTAGTTTATTATATTAGTAGGTCAGTGTATTATATTGTATATTAGTAATATTGCGACCGTGTCTATATTAGTTATATTATAATATATAGGTAGTTATATTAATTGTGATCTAACATAAGTAATTTATCATAGTGGTGATTTGTTTTAAAAGAACACCCAGCTGAGGTGTACGTTCGATATAGACATATTGCAGTTATATATTATATAGTCTAGGTATACCATATATGATATAATATAGTATTCAATAATGAATAGACTGTGTTTCGTTAGCTGCTAAAATTTATATACGTATACTTGTAATAGTAATTATCAACAATTGTTACCTATCGAATCTACACTGAAATATTTTTATAGTTTAAAATCTTAATTTATTTTATATTGATAATAATTTATAAAATAATTAATTAAAATCCAATTGTTACATACAATTGTTAAAATTTAATACAAATGATTGCCTTAACTATGTTTTTCTCCTATAATTTTTTACATTTCAATTTTTTTTAAGTTTTAAATTTATATAGTTTTATTTCAAGTAAACAATATAGTGTACCTATATATAAATGTATATAATCGATTTTATCAAAAATATTTTAATCAAACATTTGTATTAAATTTATAATTTCAGTTAGATTGGTACTTAATTTAAATTATTATAAAGTAAAAATACTATTAAAATATGTAGGATATGTAGGATATAAACACTATAGGAAATTCCGTGTTCTTGTATTATCATATTTTATATCAAGTCATTTTCTATTAAATTTTTTATTTTTTTGTTTATTTAAAATTTAAAATTTATTTTTTTAATTGTTTATTTCATCCGATATATCTAATTATTATATCAAAAAACGACCATGTCTATAGGTATAAATAATTTATGAATTATGATATATATTTAGAAATTCTTTTGATTACTAAGTAGTCAATATTTATAAATTATATTATTATTAATAACGACTCGATGTAAATATTAAAAAAAAAACGAAATCAATAAGTCTGCTAGCGGGCTAGATGGCTAGATGCTAGATGTTCGATCTGATCAACAGAATATAACGTTTGATGTTGCGTAATATTTGCGCCGGAGGTGGACAATGATTGCTGTAATAATATAGATACAATATACCGATACGATATATATCTTATAAGAAAGACTGGATTAAGGATTTGTACCTAACGTCTAATGGTTAATTTTTTTTCTCTTTTTTGAAGCTACTAGGTTAATACATATCTCCTGGACAGTTTCGATGTTGATACACAAACCTCAGTGGGAGCGAATCAGCTAGAGGTAACGATTGGTATACACGCATATAATACTTGTTAACTAATAATCGCGTTTAGGCATATAAGTGTGGATTGTTCATAGATTATAATAATATATGGCCAACAATAGCTCGCATTAAAAAAAAAACGTTAAAATTACATACAGGTATACCTATTATATATGCGTTTTCGATATTATCATGGTACATTATTTCTATAATATGCAAAACACATTATTATAATTGTTATTTATTATAGTATCCAATGTCCGAGAAAATTTTTAAAATATAGAACTAACTTTGAAGAGAAACGTTTTCAAAATGTTCGACAATTGTGACATTATTACTTAAAAAAAAAAAATTTACGTGACAACGGTTCAATACAAGACCGCGGTTACTACAGGTACGTCACTATTATATTACCTATATTATATATATATAATATATATATATATATATAGTCATAGTGAAACGTGCTATAGTCGTTAAACGTCTATTTTATATTATTCGATTATTTTAAATTTATTCCTGTGACATTTATTATCGTCCAAAATTTAATTATATTTTTATATTCGGTTTTCGTTTGGACAATTTAGTGTTATCAAGAAACATGATACGACCGTCGGATTAATATAATATCACGTGGGCATAGGTATTGAATTTCTATATTTTCATTCTATATTATATTATTAAGAGGATTACAAGTAAATGCCGTGTTTGTTTTGAAACTCGATTTACATTTTTCGTCCATTTAAACGTATATAACATATAGATAGGTTTATACGTACAATTATTAGAGACATTATTTTTTATCATCGATCGCTGATTATCTGGGTCTAATATTATAATTATTGTCAAGTGTCGAACAAAACGTATTAAAATTAATATTATTATAATTTACGTCACGCGCCATATGATATTATGGTATTATATTATTGGAGTTATGTTGAACCATTAACCATTCGCGGTATACCAATGACAAAATATCGTATATTGATATAAATGACCACGTATTAAAGTCCTTATAAGAAATAATAATATATTATGTCCTACATAACACTACAATAATATAATAGTGTAGTGTGTTGTCTTATGTAACGCGCCAGTTGCTCTTGTGATATTCAAGTTATTTGATATAGGTATATAGCCTTCTATTATACGACGGTTAAAAAAAAAATAGTGTCCCAGATTTATTTAATTATAATTGTAATATCTCCGTGAAATATCGAATGCGGTTTTTTTTTTAATTATATTAGCTTGGTAATGGACAATAATATTGATTTTATTTCTTTTTTAAATATTTTTCTTTTTTACTTTTTTGTGAAATATAAAGATAGCTAATTTATAGAGTACAATTTTATGATCAATTTGGCGGGTCCACCAATTTTAACAAGATTGAGATTTTTAAGATTTTTTTCATTTATTGAATAAATGATATTTTAGACGTTATTACGAGTATTTGTTATAAATTATACATTACATTACATGATATACCAAATTTTTTTTTATGAATGTCATTTATTTGTTATAATTATTACTTATCAGTTATCACTAATAAATGTTTTTCGATTAATTATCACAAATATCTGGTTATGACGTCAAAAATATTCATATCATTTATTCAATAAATAAAAAAATTCCTAAAATCATCTTGATAAAATTATAAAGTGTTAACCAACCATAATAATATTTATCAAACAATTGTGTACTGTATATATAAATTCTTTAAATTTGCATTTCATAACGATATGTTTTAATTTAAAAAAATAATAAAAGCTATATTATAGTCCGTTACCTAACTAATAATTTTTAAAAAACAGCATTAACATTTTTTAATTTTTCAAGGAGATATTAATCTTATCAAAAATCATTCATACGTGTTACTACACTTGTATATATTATATTAAATTATATAACATACAGTTGTACAGTTTTTAACGAAATGTTAGCCATTTCTTCTCAATTGTGCATCTATTGTAATTTTTCTACATTATACAATATTATATTGGGACATGATCGGTAAAAATCAAAATCGTTTTATCAAATATTTGTAGGTATGCGGACTATATGAATGTGCCTTACTCCACAGTAATTTCCCATCATGATAACGACTTTTAATTAAACACGGGTATCATATATTGTTTAAAAATTATTATGATTATTATTATTATTATTATTATTATTATTATTATTATTATTATTATTATAACAATATAAATAAACGTATAATACGATCGCGCCAACACTTTGTTTTCCATTAGCGAAGAATGCGCGTCGCGTGTACCCCGACGTGTAATATAGCATATATACATATTATTATTATAATCGGTGTGCATATTTATTTATTCGTCCCGAAGTTTTTCTGTTCGCCGACGACGATATATATTATAATATTATAATAAATAGAGGACTTGCAATTGCTACCGTCGCGATTAATATTCACGTCGTATAATATAATAATGTGCAATGTACTATATAAAAATGTACTTTTGCACGTTTCATATTATACTCGTATATGTAGCATAGACGCGATAAGTATAAAACAATATTAAATGTATATCATATTATAATTATTATTAATTTATTATCAATATTATAACAATTGTACATGTAGGCAGCACTTGGATGGGATATGAGTTGCACCTCCCCAGAATTTTGTTGAGGTATATTTATGGTGGTACTATTAATTTCTGTAAATCTATTTATATAACAATTAATAATTTTAAATTCCGTCTTCTGATTAAAAAAAATGTAATTTATTCAAGTTGGAAAGTAAAATATCAATATTTTATACCTAATATAATATAATCATATTATATATTCATATTTATTAGAACCACTCTGTATAATATATTTTTTATATAACTATATTATAACATATAGTTACGATATTAATATATACTTTTATACCATTCGATGTAATAAATAGTATAACGCACATGCCTATATTTAAGTATTAAGTTTGGAATTAAACGAAAAACAAAGATTCAAAATACATAAGACGCCCAAAGCAATATATGTATGTTAAATATATGTGATATTATACATGTATTGTTTCTTTGCCTATTATGTTTAAGTAATTCATTGAACGCAAGCCAAGTGCCAACACGATGACGTTTACTGCAAAAAACATTAATTTGGAAAATTGTTTATTAATTAAATACATATAATAGATGGTGTTTTCATTTGATAATAATGTAACATATACACTATAGTAAGAATAAAAAACGGATTCGACAAATTAAAAAAAAAAACTCCCCGTCTTATTACATTTCGTTTTAGGTGTTATTTTTGTAATTATACGGTACATAGGTATTACATATTGATAGACTGAGCTGAACAAATATTAGAAGTTTCTAATTTTTGTGTTTCAAATCGATGTGTGGTATCATCTTAATATATTATATCAACTAGATTACTATAGTTACTAGAATATTATATCTTATCGATTATATGCGTCTGAGAAGAAGACCGTGAAAACTGCGTCTAACCGGTCGTCTCATGCGCGTAGTAATACGCGTTTAATATTCCGGTCCAAACAATGCATAATACATTAATATATAATTATTATTTGATTATACTGACTATCAGATTTCGACGTTATAATATTATATACTACGTAATATCTGATGATAGGAACTTTCGACGCGTTCCAATGATTTAAACGGAAGGAAGTGTTCTATACGATTGCAATCTTCGCAATGATTTTTACGACCCCCGCTGACGTTTAATTCTCACACGACAATAACTTGCACGTTATATTGGTGAAGTCCGTAGGAGTGACGATGAAAAAATTGTATGTGGTAATAGCTGATCGTATTACCCTTGTGCAGGGATAGAATTACAGAAAATAATTTAATCGTCCAATCGTAATTCAACCGAGGTATAGAGTATTTTATACGCCATATCGTCTTTGCAGCGATGACGGTATAAATAAATATCAATAGATTAAGATAATTGATAATAATATTATATTTGAAGGCAATTTCTGTATTGATTCTATAGAGCAAAGAAAAGAGAAAAATGTATAGTTTATATAACACGTGCTTTTTCTTTTATAATTAAAGAGTTATAATATACAGCAGTCATATAATTTGAATCTTATAATAATTTACTTGTAGATAATAGGAAAAACTACGTAAAAATTAAAATCATGTATTTATAATATTTCAATACGATCTCCTATAATAAATAATTTAATAAAATAAATGATTTATTAATATATTAATTCGTTATTTATTCAAAATATGATTTTATATTTTGCTTCTAAATTTTAATAATGATACATTATCACAAAATAATTTCATAATTTCAATACATCTCTTTATATAAACATAATAAATAATAATAGACATCATTATACATTTTTCGAGGACAGAAAAGACAAAGGATAAGAAACTTTCACCGACAGTACGGCCGGTCGTCTATTTAATATACCTAAGTGTCGTTCGTTTCTCGACGTTATATGCGAATGGTTTGTCTTAAAATTGGACGCGTTTTTGTTTTCTGTATTCTAACGACTCGTCATAATATTAATATCGTATTTAAGTCGCACGATTAAACGAAAAATTACACATATAATAGGTATTACTTGAACTTGTCCAAACGACTTGTTGAAATGACGTATTAATATATTGTTTGATTCGCAAAGCGGGTATCGCGTATTCTGATCAAATAATTTTATTTATTTTTTCACTGATGGTATATTATTATATAGAAATGTATTGACTAATAATTTCAAATAATATAATATATAGTATTTAAACGGGTGCGCATATTGACAGCAGTTATAGCGAGACCTCGAGGCAGACATATATTATTATTTTCATTCTTTCTCATATTTTATGTTATCTATTCTTAAACTGTGATTATTATTTATTGCCTACTCGCATTATTTATCGCTGCTATAGTGCTATCTCATAACAGTATCTTTCGTACACAATCACTTCCATATCATACCATGTACTCTAAGTGTTCAAGATCCTTGACACCTTTTTATGACGTGCGCGACAATTGATTCTCTATCGATTTGCCTTTCTCTCATTAAATGAATTTCTTTTATGTCTTTTAATTTTTCAAATGACGAACCAAGTATTTTACCCATATTCCTTTTTTGGTGTAAATCATTGGTAATAATACATTTATATTTTTTTAGGCGCTCAATTACATAAACGAGCCAGAAAACTTTTTTAATGAGAAAAGAAAAAAAGTTTTCCTAGAATATTCCAATGCTCGCTTTTTAAAAATCAAATTTAAATTTTCCAATTTACTAAAATATATAATATAAAATAAAAAAATAAAATATTACACTGTTATAAATGTTTTTTATAACAGTAGAAAAAATTAATTTCAGTAACATTAGATTACAAAGTTGTAAAACAATTTGTCGCGAAATTGTATATTTTGGGCATATTTTAAGACGTACTCGTATAATGCCTCTAACAAAAGCTACATCACGTTATTTTTATAGGTATAATATAATATTATTAAAGTATTAAACTTTATATCGTATTCTTTATTAAATATTTTTTTGTTAGAATTTCATTCAACTATTATTTAAATATAACTATTGTATAATAAAAACAATATTTTATACTAAAATTATGATTTTTATTACTTTTTTTTTTTTTATTAAATTTTAAATGCAACATGCAAGTATACTATTGTAGTAAAATTATATGGAATTAAATTAATTCTATGTAAATAAATACATATTTTTATTTATTTATCATAAACATAGCAATAAATAAAGAAATACTAGTATATAAAACGTACTCCTTTGTTAGAAATAATATTGTTTATTAGGAGTAATATGCCATAGGTATACTATTCAGTGTAATATTTATAGTAGAATAGTAATTATTTAAATTTTTTATCATTACAGATTTATAATGTATTATGCATAATTTATTTATTATTTTATTTTAAAATAAACATCAGGCAATTTAGATATCTATTCACATTACACTTGTACCCGTCGAATAATTTATTTATATACTCGTATATATATAATTTTTTGTTAGATTAAATAAAATATCAAACCTACGCACATTGTTATGGAATTTAAATTTAAATAAAATTATTATTGTGTAAGTGATTTAGTTGTTAAAAAGAATAAATAAATATTTTCCCCGTTAAGTCTCCGAACAGTAGGAAGCCACGGTTATTAAATATATTAAAAAATGTAAATTATGTTTGAAATAAAATACATAAAACCTTATTATGAGTGGAAAAGGAAATATTAAGTAAAAAAAAAAAAAAAAAAGAAATATTACCATAAAAAAAACTTATAAGTATATACAGCGGCTCAACGTGTACAACAATTTAAAATTTATTTATAAAATCATTAATACTAACTAGTCATATATATAGAGATTAAATTTCTTTGTTTTATCATGTCCAATGAAAATTGAAAAAAATTTAACATTTTTAGACGTTAGTTTAGGATGTTTAGGTAATCAATTAAAAAACAAATAGGGTTCTTTACTTCTTTTACATAAAATTGAATTTTTACAACGTGAAATTCTTATACAGTATATAATATAATAAATACGTTTTTTTTTTTATTTGTTGTGAAACAGAATATACTCGTACTTCTTTACTGTTTTTTTTTTTAAATATATTTTTATTTATCGGCGTTTGGGTGACAAATTCCAAAATAACGTGTAACCGTCAAACTAAATATTTTGGCAAGACAAAGTGACAAACAAATAAAAAAACGAAGGACTCGAATCTGATAAACAACCGACTTAAAAACTCTCTTAACGACCGGTATTACTAGTGTGACACGTAAAATGCTTTTGAAATTGACCGCTTACACTCCAACATCCTGGAACATTAAGACTTTTTTTTTTATAAAAGTTATTTCATCAAATCATAACTGGAAAAAATGTTTTTATAAATTCCGTCCAATTGTCGATCAAATAACATATTTTTCTATATGCAGACCTGAAGATTACATTGTTTGAAAAACGTATAATTATTTGTAAAATTGCAAATAATATTACAGGTATATGTATATATGAAATACCAACCATCGACTCAATGAAAATATGTTTTGTAGTAATGAAGATTATTTTTTTAACAATTTCTTATCAAAACTTAAAATCCGTATATGAATGTCGTTTTAGATTCTGAGCGAAGCGAAGAATGTATTGGTTTTACAATGATGTGTGATTATTTTTTGTTTTTTTTTTTTTTTTTTTTTTTTTTATGTCTGTGTACAAAAATACTACCCGAAATAATGCTCCGATTTTCATGAATAGGGTATGTTTCCGGTAGCAAAGTGGACGTAGTTGGTACTTTACTTAGGTCATTTTTTGAATTTCTCAAAATTGACGCTATGCGGTAGAAAAAACGGCGAAAAAATGACGAAAAAACTGCATTTTTCGCGAAAAATGAAATTTCGACGAATTCGATTTCTATATTTCACGATAACTCAGGCAATTTTTAAGATAGAGACCTGAAATTTTTTTTGGATGTTCACATAGCTACTATATATATGTGGTACAATTTTGGAACCGTTACATTAATTTTTCTCCAAAATATAGGACTTTGAATATTTCGTAAAATTCACGTTTTTACGTATATAATGTGTGATAAAATTGTCAATTTTGGGTATTTTAGTCTGAAAATTTTACTGAAGTATACTTATTTATTACTTAACATCATACTAAAATATTAGAAAAATCCATTGTCAAAATTTTTTTTTATAGCCGTTTTAAGTTGATATTTTTAGGAAAACGAAAATTTTAGAATCCATACATATAAATAAATATTCTGAAAACAATTTTACTACCCGAAATAATGCTTCGATTTTCACGAATAGAGAGTTTCAGATGTAAAAGTGGATGTAGATGGTACTTTATTTAGGTCATTTTTCGAATTTCTCAAAATTGACTATAAGCGGTAGAAAAAACTTCGAAAAAATGACGAAAAAACGGCATTTTTCACGAAAAATGAAATTTTGACGAATTCAATTTCTATATTTCACGATAACTCGGGCAATTTTTAAGTTAGAGACTTGAAAATTTTTTTGGGTGTTCACATAGCTATTATATATATGTGGTAAAATTTGGGAACCGTTTTTTAAATTTTTTTACTAAATATAGGACTTCGAATATTTCGTAAATTTATCGTTTTTACGTATATAATGTTTGATAAAATTGGTAATTTTTGGTATTAGGGTCTGAAAATTTTACTGAAGTATACTTACATATTACTCAACATCATAATAAAATATTAGAAAAATCCCTAATCTCAATTTTTTTTTATAGCTGTTTTAAATTGATATTTTTAGTTCAAACGAAAATTATAATCTGACTGAACTTCGCTCAGAATCGTTTTTTCGAATGCAATGGTTTATCATTGCATTCAAATTCTAAGTAAAATTAAACGCTATGATCCGCACACCTGTATCCTGTGCGGCAGGAGTATCAGCTCTTTGTTGTATTTATCAGTTTATCTTATTTATATTATATATTATATCGACGAAATTTCGATAAAAATTAATGTAAAAAAAACATTTTAGGAACCTATGTAATTTTAAACGTTTTACCGTGTATATAATTATATTCTATTCGAATACCTGCTGAGATTATATGAAAAATTATTGTTTAATGTAAAACAAAACGACGGATGAGTTTTAATTTCGATAAGAATCGTTTGTATACGGCGTATACGAATTGAAATATGATAAATAAATATTGTAATCGACGTGATGTTTTGTTATCGACGTTAAATCTGTTAAGTTTATATACTTGATCTCGCTGGAGTAAGAGTTTATAAATACGGTCTATCAACCAATTACGCGTAATGAGGTTTTTAATTCTCATCTCGTTAACCGTTTAAATTTATATTTACATTTAAACAATAAATTATACCATAAACGCGTTATCAGATAGTATTCGTGTTGTATTTAATTTTGGTTGTACCAATAACTTGTTTTTAATATTGGTGCAAGTTTTTGGAGATACGGTGGTATTATTATTATTATTATTATTATTATTATTATTATTATTATTATTATTATTATTTCTGTGTAGTGTAATAATTAAGTATTTAATGATCGTCACGATGGACATTAGTGTTCGTCTTTATTATGTAATATACGATAGTATATATAACATATATTATAAACAATAAATATAAACTTTATTTTATTTGAAAAAAAAATAGATTACTTAGCTACGACATTTGGTGTTCATTGTGTATCATTAAAATGTTAATATTCGACTAATGAGGTAAAATTACGTTTTTTCGTATAATATTATATTTTTCATGTGAATTTCTTTATGTAAATTCGTATGCAATTTGATTGCATCAGCATTTTAATTTTTAGTTAATCAGGTAATTTAAATTTACAGGTGCAATTGCTACCGTGTACGTGTATTTTAAAATGAACGAAAAGTAAAAAGTTTCTGAAATTTCAGTATTCCACAGTACAACTAAGTCCTAACTTTCCGTATAAACGATTTTTCGC
This sequence comes from Tetraneura akinire, assembly GCA_021307375.1. Classification (NCBI taxonomy): domain Eukaryota; kingdom Metazoa; phylum Arthropoda; class Insecta; order Hemiptera; family Aphididae; genus Tetraneura; species Tetraneura akinire. The sequence goes on along the minus strand of JAIUCT010000022.1, from coordinate 8,778,568 downwards.
TTTTGCGTGAACGATATTATATGAAATGTAACTGAAGTAAATTTTTAATGTCGTAGAAAACAATAGTACGAGTATATAGTCTAAAGTATAATGGATTTGGATTGATGGGTTTGTGCGAGTGTGCAATTAAATTATTAATATAGTGAGAATGAAAAATCATTAAAAAGAGATTATTATTATTTTAACAAAAAAAGAAAAAGAAAAAATATCTTTTAATAACATTTTTTTTTTTTATCAAAATCGATATGATGTACTTATTATACATATATTTTTTAATAATTTTCGTTGCATAATAATAATTATATGCGTATAGGGAGTAAACTATATCGTTTGTTTTGGTTCTATTGAAACGGATACTCGAAATAATATTGCATAAACCATACCCAAAATAGGTTTTTATTTCTGTTATTTATTATCTATACATAATATATTATACGATGGCCAAACTATATCGTATTAATAATTATATACCTACGTTTAACGGGCACGAGGAGGCAACGGTCGTGCTTGTTTTTATATTTAAATGCACGATGGTTGCTTTAATAATAGTGACTATATAGGATGGTATAAAATCAGATAATATATAATATTTGTATGTCTAAAAAACCAGTTCATTTTTCTCGTTTTAACTTCTTCGAAAAACGGTATTAAAAAAAAAAAAATAATAATAATAATAAACAAAAAACGTTTATATATAGTTGGAAAACGAATCTCACCGAGCGAAATATATAGGTATTAATAAAAATACGAAAACGTATCACTAAAGTTAAAAGAATTCTTGATTATAATATAAAATATACGAATTGTCCCTGCGTACATTATTATGTGAAGCGTGCGTGAGGTTTTCGCGAACTTCGCGTTTTAACGTAGGTATTAACAATAATAATATTATAATATATTTTCGTTTTTCCATTTCGCGCGTGTTCGGCCCACGACTAAAAAATATCAATATAAAAATTAATTAAAAAATTGCGTTTGCTATCACGTTGTCCGTTTACCGATTAGACGTTAAGACGAATGTTATTTTAAGATATTATGATATCATTGATTTGACGTTAGGAGAAAACATAATATAATATATTACAAGTTATAACATAAATAATGTTATACTTGTATAAAACACATGCACATTATAATATTATAGGTACCACTAATAATTATTTGTAATTTGTTCGCCTTTATATACGTTAAAACGGTTTTGGGCTCGGCTCCGTATAATATATTATATAATATGGTATATAACGTGTACTAGGTAATAGGTATATACCTGTGTACAGGTACTACTCGGTGTCGGCCGGCGAGGAAGGCTAAAGTACGGATAGGTAATTATCTCGTGGACAGCCGAGTGAGACGGCGGCGGGCAGGCCCGTCGGTCGATTGTATCTTGTTTGTACGGGATTGTTGTCTTCGGCGGCGGCGGCGGCGATGAACTTGTGTCCGGAATTCGTATACGTTCGTTTATGGTGGGGCTAACGAGATGACCGGTATTTCTCTTCGCATACTCATCGTCTTCGGTCTCTCTTATATTATTATTTTATTTTTTTATTTTTTTTTTCATCTTCTGTATAATATATTTTTCATAATATTTCCCTCTCGTCTCTCTCTCTCAACCCTCTCTTTAACGCTCGTATACTCACACACGTTCGACGGACAGAAAAAAAAATACAATATGTATATCGTCTGTAAATTCGTTTTAAAAATTATATACACTAAACGTCTTTGGAACCGTATAATATAATATAATAATAATTAATAATTAATAATAATATATAACTGCAACGGCAATAATTTAAATAATTTACATATAGTACCTATATAATATAGTGACGGTGACAAGAAAAAACAAAACGAAAACCCGATCGGTTTATTATTATCGTTATTTATTTATTTATTATGTTTATTATTATTAATGAAACGTAACACGTATAATATATGATATTTTATTATATTGTATACATTATGTACCTACGAGGAAATAAAATGACCGTTCGGACTTCGGGCGCGGCGGCGGCGGCGGCGACGCGACTTCCGTGCCACGCGTCACGACCGCATTTATTTTATTCTTTTCCGTCTGTGTCGCGCGTCCATGGACCGTTTTTATGTTTTCCATAATAATATTACAAAATATAAATTTGATACCCTTTATGTATGGTTTATATAGTTTTATATTATTCGCTGATCGAACGCAGTTATAAATTTATAATAATAAACAAATTTATATTGTACTCGTACTAATAATTTTTTTTAGGATCTAATATCGTGTTTCGTTCGTCGTTTCCACTGCAACGACGTTAGTTCCATGTTTTTTTAAATTAATATAGTAATATGAATAATTGCGATACAAGAATTTCTGCTTGTGCATTAATGTCAGGTTAAATATGGGTCAATAACCAATATTAATAAAAATAATAATGATCACGATAGTTTTCAGTTTTGGAAAATGCGAATTAAACAAATTAAACGTCAAATCGAAAAAATAAATAATTATAATATTAAAATATTATGACGCATTGTATCGTCATGAGTTGTTTTGTGGAACATTATATTATATTTTTATGTGTGTACGTATAGCAATGTAATATTATAGTCTAGAATTCTAGACATTATAAACAGAAGTTTCTTTTATTCTTATCATTATTTTTATATTTCTTTTTCGCCGGTTCAGGACAACATACCGTGTATAGATCGATTTGCACTCAAAAATCATAATCGGCCTGATACTATTTGAACAACAATTGTATGCCTTATGTTTGACGGCCATATCTCATAACTCCTGTCGCGTGATAATGCAATATAATATGTAATACGCGTATTATAATAATATAATATTCTGTATTTAGTCCTTCGCCGAAACTTTCGGTGCCATGTCGGTCGACGTCGTCAATGACTCATGCGTATAAAACGTTACCTATATACTCGTAAACAATGCTGTACCCAGGTTACCGAGGACCTCCCCGGGGCTTATCAATATCCATAACATATGTAATATTTTTGACTTTTATATATCGCAATGTAGAAAAATAGAAATAGTCATGATTCCGTCACAAGTTATCGCTGACGGTCATCTCTCCACCGTGTTCGAAAATGACTTTATTTGACAGGCGTCCAATTGCATAGTTTATAATGTACATGCATAAAATATGCCTTTAAATATATTAATTATTAATAGGTGCGATACTTGTAACAGAAATACATGAACGTATACGTGTACTTATAAGCTATAATATTATTGCAGTATTATACTGCTCTTTAATTATACTATAATAATTTATTGAGCAATTTCTAACTTTAATATTTGATCGGTGCTAACGTAGTGACAGACAAGATTTAGAACGTTCAATATTATATGCAAGTATTATATTTAGAATATTATTAAAAAACATGCGTTTCTGAGTTCTTGAGCAGATCGGATTTCGCGATGTACATAATACGTATACGAGTTGACGAGTCGATATAACTATATACAATATACTTATACGAATTTTGAATAAATTCCTAGGATTTTTTGGCATTTTTAACTTTCATTATTTTACGTATATGATCGCAGAAAATTATCGTGCGTATTTGTTTTTATTATTATTTATTAAGTCGAATGCCATTCTCATTTCATGCGAAAAGTCTAGACCTTTTGTATCGCACACGTAGTTGTACTATAGCGACGTATTATTATTATTACTGTACACCGTATACGAGTATTATATTATAATACTTTTGAATAGTCTTTTGTATTTGTTTTTCTCGGTATAAAGTTTAAACATTTATACAAAATTGCTATAAAGTCTTTGTTATATATATATATATATATATATGTATTATATGTATGGCATATGAAACAATTGTCTTCAATTGCGTATAGTGTTATTTTACGACCAGTTTATAATGCTCGAAACCTAATAATCGTTAAGTTTTCTCTGCAGTCCGAGTACGGAGAATATAATATACGATAAAACCGTATATACCGTTATTACGACGATAAACGAAATAATGTGACTTATGAATTATTATGCGCACTTCTGTTTTTGTTACGATAAAATAATTATAATAATAATAATAATAATAATAATAATAATATCGTTCGTTAATGCGAATTCTGCGATTAAATAGTCTTAAAATATGTCTGTGTCAAAACCATATTCGTGGACATAATATTATGGTCGTTTCAATTTTCATCTAGCTCTATATAATAATTTATTTAATCGATAAAAGCACATAAACATATTTTATTACAATATTATATTCGTTGTATTCAACGTTACAATTTTTTTTGTTATACATTATATTTATAGAACGATATCGGTTGAAAAGTTTCGATTCAATATGCGAATAATCTTATAGAAATTTAATTTGATTTTACACGTGCACAATATAATTATCTGTATGCATGAAACAAAACCGTTTGGCACAATAATAATAATACGCGAGGTCATTATGAGGTTTTGTTTGAAACGAAAGAAAAAAGATTTAATGTGCAGTAATTATCGATTGGATTCCAGCGTGAAGAGCTAGTTCCTTGGTACGGTCAGTGGATCCTCCCACTAATACACGTTAAAAAATAATAATAATAAAATATCTGAAAAATATACGTATATTTAATGTATGTATATACGAGAACGCGTTGTCGTGATCGATTCTCCTAATCATGACAATCGGCTCATAAGGCATAAAAACGTTTTGCTCTGTTAACCCTAATGAACTTCGTTGCCTCTTTCCTTTCCGATTTCCTTATCCCATTCCTATATTCGTATACCGTTACCCCGAATTTAGTTGGATTCGTCTTGAAAAAAAAAATATACACATGCAGAAAAAAAGAAAGATAATATAAAATATATTATAATATGCACGTTGGCCGGCCAGTAATTTATGGCTCATATATAGTATATAGGTATAGCGATATTTATAATATGTTTCTTGTATTTTTATCGTGTATTTATATTCTTTACGAACGAATCGTGTGTTGTACACGCCACGTGTCTAATATGTCGATAATAATTATTATTATGTTCGGCAGTCATCATCAAATTTTTTTTAAGTTCTTACATTATAACTTTACAGCTTTCAAGTACTTACGTATTATATTATTATTATTATTATCGTAATTTCAAAAACTATAACTATATAATATTATTTGTATTCACATTCGCTATACCATCGTATTTTCGTGAAAAATGAATTTAATATATTGTTATTAGTGGCGTTTTTTGAACATAATTGGGGGAAGGGGTCCAAAATTTTTCCCCTTTATAATAAATAATATATTATATAAGAACCCTTGGAACCTTGGATTCAGCAAATACGCCACTGATTATTAGAACAAAATAAAATTTTCAGACATTAAATATGTTTAATCACTTTTTTAACGGTTAATTAAATTTTTAATGATTTTAATCAAAAATTTTTTTCTTGTCGAAGTACCAACGTAAAAAAATAAATACCCGGATTACCTACCCAATATAAGCCTTTAAGAGTAATTTTTTTAAAAAAAAAAAACTTAAATTTCTTAAAAAATTATATTTATTGAAAAACTGATTTTTATTCGTTACCTTTTCCAAAAAGTACTTTGCCAAACCTCAGCCAAACCCTTACATTTTTTTTAAAAACGCTTTATGGAACTTTCGCGTTGTTACCGTATATGACATAATATGCCATATACATATGGCAAGTATTATATAAATATAATACTTCGTATGTAACACGTATTGCAATGAAAACGATAAAATATCTCTTTTAAATTATATTTCGTTGATTTTGCTGGTAATGTAAATTTCCAAATTTCTTGTTCTATCTAAATTATATATCGTATTCGTTTAAATACAATAATGGCTGAAGTCGTGCCAATGTTTCTCGAAGTCAATACATATAATTGTAAGACGATCTGAAGGAGATTTGAATGCTCGCACGAAACGTCTTATCGAGTGTTTTTGCCACAAATTTAAAATTATACATTTATAAATATGTGTTTATATTACATTGCACAATAATTATTGGGTTTTTAAATTTTTTAAAACATTTACAATGTAAATAAGAACGGTCACTCATATAGTTATATAGGTACATATTATTATATTATAATATTAAGTCCTCTTGTTTGTCGACTTTGATTCGAAAAAAATATATGATAACTTCATCCGTTTGATATGATCAAAGTATTAATCAATCATCGTTTCGATCGGTTTAGACAAATTTTAATTTAAAATAAATATAATGTGTCGTGTCATAAAATAGGTATTACATTATATGTATAATGTATATATATTGTATAGGACATGTAATATGTTTTGACAAGGGCGATTTTATCGATATTTAATAATAAGAGTATATACATATTTTATATTACATAAATATAATATACGTACCTATATAATCAATATTATTTATTTTATGTTCTGTATATATTTTTTATTTATCAAATTAAAATCTTTATAAATACCTACCTATATCATTTTGATAATTCCCTTTCATTAATTTGTTACATAGTTGCTGCAGATATAGCACATTTTATTAAACGTAGGAAGGTTTTGCGTTAACCTACATATTGAGCATAAACATGTGTTATTAATGTTGTCTAACGACTCCGTAGATCATTTCAAAAATCGATTTTTGTGGTTTTACGTTCGTAGAATATACCTATATAGCAGTATTGCTCAAAACGCTCTAATTTTAAAACCTACTCGAAAGCTGAAAAGAAACTCGTTATCTCGTACAATTACATATATTTTGATCGGATTTTATTTACTTTTATATATATTATTACTAGTTTACTACATTATATTCGATTTGAGTAATTTTAAAATTCAATATAAATATAGTGCATATAGGTATAATAAAAATATGACTATATACATTCGGGAGTCAGTATTACAGTTAAGAATTGATTACATTTACCGCGTAAAAACTAAAATATATAGTATTATTGCGTTTTCATTGTGAATTATTTTTATTCATTTTTTCAAGAAAAACATGCCATCTTTTTTTGTATTTGTAATGTGATTTTCTGATCACTCTGTACCTATATATATTATATATAATTATTATCATTGGGCTTACGTAACACGTTTTTTTTTTAATCGATTTTTTTATTACATTTATCGTAAAAAAGGAACAAACAAATACAATAAAGTGTTTTGTTTATTCACAAAGATTAAGGGTAAAAAATAATAATAAAAAAAAAACCCCCGCGGCAACGTGAACAGTTGTCCGGGTTTCGCCCACGTAACTATACTTAAACGTCCACATAACCATATGGCCGTATATTATTATTGTTATAATAATTCGTCATGAGCACGCGACAAAGACGCGACTATTGCAATGAGACGATTCGAGAATTTTTCCACCGCCGCAGATGGCTATCGTCTGTCCGCGTGTTTCCTCTTTGCGGGCGAAGGAGTTAAAAACATTCCGCCGTCTTATAAGTACATTATTTTATTATTGTGAGATATATAGGGTAATCGAAATTTCATGTTATAAAAATGGTAAGATTTACATACGTTCTAATGCCATTTATATATAATTTTTGTTGCATGAACTTCTGATCATCCTGTATATAATTATTGTATCAGCATCGCGAGCGCGGTAAACGTGAGTCGTTCGCGTTTTTGCTCGTGTTTTTCGCGAGACACCTATTTTCTATATGCATTTGTATATTTGTATTCTTCCTTTTCCCTAAGACAACGTACGGTCGGACGATACAGTACACTGTACAGTAAACTATATTGCACGTGTTTTGTATACAGGTCGATAACAATATTTTACGTTACAATAAAAAAAAAGTAATTCATTTTCGTATATTTTGTAAAAATGTTATTATAAATTTTTTTAACTTCGTTACTTAGCATGAACATATACTCGTATGTTATTATATTTTATATAATATTATAATATAGAAAACGAGAGAAATTATTTGATATTGACCTGCCCCTCCCTATTTATGATCTCTAAGAAAATCCGATAAGAATACATTTTTTCTTAGAATAATTATAGAAAGAAAAATATCTAAAAAATATGACTGGGACAATTATAAAATAATGATGTGACAATCATGTGCGAGCGGGAGATTATATTAGTGGGTAGAATGAAGGACTATAGAGGTATAAAACTATACCAAATAAAAGAATATAAAATTGTAAGTGTATTAAATGTGAAAATAGACAAAGAGAACTGCTATTTTACTCTTAAAAGGAAACCTCCATAAAATCATCTTCAGGGATGTAAAAATTGTAAAATCGTCTTGTACTTGAGCGAGCATTTTTAATACATTATGTATACAGGATAATCGCAGACATTGCAAAACAATAGGAGTATATAATATATAGCATAATTTCATAATGATTTCTCTATTCGTATTTTGAGAATTTCAAAAATGATGGATATCACCCTGTATGCGAAATCCACCTTTTACGCGCATTCTTCGTAATTCGTTATTTATTTATTTTCTTTGAGGGGGCGATAAACTACGCGAGAAAAAACACAATAATAATCTTTGCTCTTAACATTAATTAACAACTGCGCGCGCGACAAGATCAGATACGAGGACGGTCGAACACAAACTGTAGGCGCTCCGACACGATCCATACCGGGTAATTATATCACGAATTTCTTCGTGGAAACAATGATATCTCTCGGCCGCGCAGTTTAACGCGACGAAGGTATTTAGTACTGTGCGCGAAGAAAACAACGGTAAGCCGACCAACGTATAAGTATACGTTATATTATCATTATAATATTATATTATATACCCGGTTATAATATATTATATACTTAACGCTCCTTAGTCCTTACATATTTGTAAGATATATCTTAGGTTTAAATTTTGTATTTGAAAATTGAAATATTCGGATTTCGACGATACGTTTCATTACACTGTATTTATTATGCATAAAAAACATGTAAAGTGAAATTTGAAGAAATACTCAAATAACGATATATTTATTATACTATAATATATTCATATCGCATAATTGATAGATATTTTGTCCGTTTCGTGAAAATGGTTTTAATTTTATCCACTTTCACGAAATTAACGTCTAAACTTCACATTTCGGAACTTGTTCAATATAGTGAATCGAAACTTATGACATTATTTTATTTATTCAACGAATTTTATATACTACTGAAATACAATATTACGATTCTAAAATTTATAATAAATATTAAGTATTATGATTATTTATTTCTGTTACACTAATATTATTTACGGGTAATATAAATTCCATATAGATAACAATTAATACTTGCATTAATAATGCTTATTTATTAATTAGATTCGTGTTATAAATTAAATTTTATAAATTATCGATTTGGGAACTTATAATATGTGAAATTGAAATGAAGTAAGAAATATAATAATTGTAAAAAAAAAAAAAAAAAAATACATATACATATTATTAATTATAATTAGAAATGAATTTATAGTTTAAAAAGCAAGGTAAGAGATACAGGTGTAAAGAGGATAGTGTTGAATTTTGATTACAATCTGAATGAAATGATAATTATTACATTCGAAAAACGATTTTAAGCGAAGTTCATCAGATATTATATGTATTGATTAAAATTTATACATTTATTAGTCTCTACGTTCAATATAAATAATTTATTATAAAACCCCTAAATGAATCACCTAAATATACGAATCTGACAGTACTTCGTTCAGAATCGTTTTTTTAATGTATAATGATATATCATTGCATTCAAATAATAATCAAAATTCAACACATAAATTTCGATTCACTATCTATGTGAATAAAGTTAAGTTCCTTTTCGCGAAATAGAAAAAAAACGTCTATCCATTTCACGAAATGAACAATTACGCGATGTGGATACGACATATATAATATGTATACATGGCTTCATTTGTTAGAAAATTGTATTGAAATATACAAAGTAAATATTATATCATATTTTTTTTAATAATATAAGTAATATTTTTGATAAGCTGATAAATTGTATTTTACGGAATTTGAAAGTGTTCGCTAGCTGTATAGGTCATAATAGGACCCAAATGTGACTTACATAAAGAATGAACGTATACAGAATGCCGCGTTAATATAAAGAATATAATGGATATACAATATTTAAAAAGTAACATTGATAATTCCTACCGTTTTTTGTAACGTGAAATTTTGATCTTCTGGTGTACCCTATTATTCCGTATAGATGTTAAGTCATAAAAACGCACATAGTCAATGTAAAATAATGAAAGGCTGGGTTGTCACGACGAAGGGATAAAATGACATATTATGAGATGGTAGAGTATTGTACACTTGAATAATTTCTTGATGGATTCTTTTAGTGCACCGGTGTTTGAATCTGACACGAATGCTACAAAAACGATTTGTCTACTTCCAGTCAACTCGAACTCTTTTAGTCTAATCTTGCGCTTACTATATTTGTTTATTCTTACTCCCTAATCGTTCTTTACAATCGTTAAACTATTTTAAATTTTTTTCGTGTTATAAAAAATAAGAACCTTTTTTTCTACAGACTGTTTTTATTTTATTTTACAATAATTCTTTATAATTTGTGTGAAACTGACACATTTTATTATACTTGTTTTTTCACAAACTAGTATAATGGTATTGTACTTCGTTTTGTTGCAACTTAAAATCGACAAATGTATATTAACTATTATGAATTAAATTATTTCTGTAATAGTATGATAGACATCACTGTAAAGACTAAAAATAATTATTTTATTTTAAATATCATATTTATAGTATTCAAGTAGATAATAAGACTATTCAGTAAATATTTAATAAATACTGCGGAGTATATCTTATGAAAGTATAATTTTTATAGTTTATAACCTAATCAATAGTTATAAATATTTTGAAATTTTACCGATATAGGTAATATAAAGATTGTGTTAATTTATAATTATTTTTAATTAATACATTGTATAGTTTTGATTCAATTATATTTCATTAATATTAAAAGCCGATACCGATTTTTTTCATTTTTTATTTGCGTTTTTTAATATTTTATTAAATTCAGCTATATAATTGATTTTAAATATTTAGAAATGCGTATCAAATAGTATTAATAATTTTTTTTTATTAAATTTAAATTTAATATTATACAATCATTTATATAATATAATACATTTTACATAATTAAAACCAAGTTAGATTCAACATTAGAGTGTGCCATAAGTATGTTAACTGATCTTAAAGAATGATAAAGGTATATTGTAACTAGACCTTTACCTTTAGGAAAATAAAAAAAATAATTAATTTAAAATTTTACTTCAAAATTTCTATAAAAATTTAATAGTTAAAATAATTGCATAAAAATAATAATTAATTAAAATAATAACAAAATAAATACTACAATTATAGGTATAAAATTATGTAAATAAAAAAAATATGTAAAAACTAAATGTAAATTTAGAATTTAAAATTGAAATATATATTTGTCTTTTAATACATAAAAAACCATAAAAGGAGACTCGAGTCAATATTTGTGTACATAAATTTAATGTTTTCTTAAATAAATATCAAATATTGAGGAGTCTTTTGAAATACCTGAAGTAATTTTTATCATAAGGGTATGCCTTGGCACACCCGACACACCCTGTAGTTCTCTCTATAATATTTTATAACATAATATATTTATTAATGATATAATTTTTCTTCATTATTTAAGTAAAACACCTTTATAAATATTAATATAATATTAAACCAGTTTAATTTTTTTTATATACAATATTTTGTATGTTAATATGAACTTATTTGATTTAATTAGGATATAAAGTATAATTTTAATGAAATATATTTATTGAAAAAATATTATAGTGTAACTGAATACAGGACTGGGTCTTGAATATCTAACAGTTTTGATACCTAATAGAATTTATTTACCATATAAATTCAAGATGGAATAATTGTTGACTATTCACGTTAACCGCTTACCACAGCTGATGTTGTTGAAAAAAAAACACTTGCCGCGTGATTATGATTATACACCATGCTAATTACCGTCTTCGTCTACCGGCCGGTGTGCAATTTTCACCCAGTGACATGATCCGCCTTCTATAATAATATAATAGTACGCAAATACTCTGTTTCTAAATTAACACTCTTAGACGAACTGAAGCTGAACCCATCAATTATCCCCGAAACACGAAGTAATGTAACGTATACACATTATTTTACCACCTCCGAAAGTAGGATTTTTGTTATTGTAAATTTTGAAGTTCGATGTGAAATGAATGTCGAAAAATCGTCTCAATTCAAGCACACGATTATGAATTTTTTTAATAAAATTATATATAAAATCAAACATAATTATTTTTTATACATATTAAAGCGTTATTAAAACGGTTTTATGGTTTTTTTAAAAAAAAAATTTAACTGAAATTTATATTCAATAATGATATTCGAAATATTATATAATACACTTTTATACACACGCTATTATAATATAACACGTTATATTATTATATTTTTTCCATTATGAAAAATATTCATTGTGTACCGTGTTTCCTAAAACCTAAAGTGTATACGAATTATACAATATTATAATTATTATAGTATAATAATAATTTTTTTGCCACGCAAATACAGAATATTTAGTTTATTGAAACTTATAATCTATATAGAATCGCGTGTAGTTAATTTTCTATTATTCGTTGTATTTCAAGTGTTAAGTCATACGCTCCTCTTTTTTAGGAAATCTATTATTGTATATTTTATATATAAAACGAAAAACGAAAATATTTCGTCATGTATAAAACGAGCTATCCATTATACTTATTTGTTGTTGCACTCGAGACGTTTTTGGTGAGACTCGACGTGTGCTCTTGTATAAATATTTTTCACTCGTGTATTCGTATATTATACCGTTCATCAATTCGTCATCAACCGTACAGGTATATAATCTATGAACATGAGAGATCCGGCGATTAAATCGTGCGAGTTTATCACGTAGAACGTATAACCAGCTGCAGAGATATATGAACCACCTTGTTAGGTGTTTATTATTATTATTATTGTTATTACCGTAAGACCACGCGGTTGCCAAAAATTATACACAACTCATTCGTTATATAGTGTTGCCGCTCGGCTAGGAAAAAAAAAGTGATACGTTATGATACCGGCCCCGGTACTTGTTGTCTTCTTAGTTATTAAATTTGATTTATATATCAATATATGGGAACAAAATAATAATAATAATAATAAAAATGTCCAAAAGATTTACGACTTTTTTGCTCCAATTGAATAAAATAAATCTCGGCGTTCCACCAAAAATATTCTTAGATAAATATTAGTGAAACGTTCCTCCGGGAGGTGTCAGAGAGATAATTTATGAATTATATACGAGATTTTAAAAGATATAATCTTATCCGCGACTATTTGGTTAATACATAATATTATAATATCTATGTATTCTATATATATATATTAGGTATATTATACATTGTACGGACATACGTCCAGCGCGCAGTATATAAAGTTAAAATTCGAACGGAACGATTTTTGTAAATTTCGTCCACTTTGGGTTTTGTAACCATCGGAAATCATGGGATATATCGTGTTTATTTCGTAGTAGCCTCTTGTTATGGAAATTTAAATTTCATAAATGCGAACAGATCAAATACTTAGATAAACGTTACGGCGTTATTAACCACTGCAAGAAAAAAATAAATTGTCTGTCCGTCGTGACCATATTCTTGAAATACACATAAATATTTATATATTTAATTAATAAAATAATAATTAGTTTAAAAAATGTTGTCACTATCGCGTTCTATATAGGTACGTATATGGAATCGATTTGCTTATTTTTTATGCTTGGCGTGTGTTCTACGGTATTGGCGTGTAGATGGCGCCACACGTTTTTCGGCGCGTGTAAAAGCTCCCTACGACGGAATTTCCTGTTTATTTTTAATTCTTGCGGCATTGTTTTTACAAAAGAGACGCAGAAGCGGTTATAATACAATATCGCATGTTCCACGTCGTATCTTTATGTCACGATTGTACCCATTTGTGCGTCATGCTCGCAGTGAAATATTCATTCGTATAACACTATAACACAATGCGCGCTCGCATGTGTCACTTGCGGACCGGTGTGTTACGTAACCGAACAAAGTACTCCCTGCCGTCAAAGTTCCCCTCGCGCGTACTTTACTCGTGGTACGTGAGACGGTGTTTTCAATGTGGAGCGGGACGTCGACCGAATTAGAATTAGAAGTATAGAAAAAAAAAAACAAAAAAAAATTCTCTCGTTTAGTGAAAGTGAATAACGCCCCGAGGATCGTCGTGTCGTGCCGCGTGCGATTTATACCGCGCTCGATGATGAGCTCACTGGGGTCTTGTCCGGGTATATTGTGAATATACCCGGTTATAACCACGCGTGTAAATAATGTACGAGTATATGTGTATATGTCTTGGCGTGTCGTTTTTATAAAAAAAAAAAAAACGCGATAACGCGATAACACGCGTACGAAATAATAATAATAATTATGGAGGAAACATTTTTTTCAACGATGGATCCGACTAACATCGCGTTTCGCGCTTGTATATAGAGTCATATCACTTATTTATTTATTAATAATATTCTTATCAATCGCGTATAGTGTTGGACAATTTAAGTATTATAAACTATTATAACTGTATAAAATGTTTTCGTTTTCTATTTTAATTATATAGACGTTTCTTGTATATATATCTAATAAATAATTTACATTTTATAGTCGAAATTTAATATTCTCGCACGGATAGTTTTCTATTTGCTGATAGTGTGCTTTGTTTTTAGTGCATTTACATAAATTATTTTATCACGCCGAACCCGTCGATTCACATTCTATATTATAATACCGATTTCAATATTTTACTAAATTATACCAAACTACGTATATTTATTCTCTACCAAACTCTGACTTTTGTTTTGTTCGCCATTTCATTATCGCACAGTTCGTACGCCTTACACCTGTATGATATTATTATAAATACTTTATGTATCGTACGTTTTTTTTTTCGTAATCATCCTTGCACGTTTTCGTGATCCACAGGCATTGCACATATAACGCATATAAAATATTATATATCACATTTTACATATAATATAGCGTCAACACGAGTTTCAACGACGCTGCGACAGTAAAATATCGAAGTCTCTTCGAAAATATTATATAGATACGCGTCACTGGCGAATAATAACGTTACGTTTTATTAAAAGTATTTACTCGTTTTACGGGTTGCTTTCGTGTACATGACGTAATGTGTCATACATAATCCATCTCCTGAAATTTCTTTAATATTTTACAAATTTTTACAAGAACCACCACATTGCGTTTTATACAAAAACCAAATACAATCGTACTTAAATTTTTATTATTTACTAAAATCATTAAATAATTGACGGTTATTTCATATAAATTATTTTATAATAAAAGTTTTATTAATGGGTTATACATATTATTTTTTTGAACTTATTTGGATCCTTTCAGAATAACAAAAATGTATATAGATAATATACGTTCTTATATGTCGGAATCGGACTTATTTTGTAGATATTATCATATTATATAGCAGCAAAAAAATTTCTATCAAGACGAAGGAATAATATATCGACACGACAGCTAATATACATAATTTATACATTTAATGTTTATTAATATACGCCTCGTGCGAAAATATACATATTCTAGTTACAAAATGACTCGATGAAACCTGATCGGTCTTATAAAGACACTGTCATGATCTAACAATATTTCTTATCGTTTGACACAATATTATAATATACTTTGACTCATCACTTGACTGGAATTACGAAAAAAAATGTATTTATATTATGTAAGTAATGTTAAAGTACCACCACCATTTAAATACTCAGGTCGCAGTATTGTTTCAATGTGACACATGTATATAATAATAATTATAAATTGATGGCATGCGACCTTCACACAATATATTCAAATTTTAGAGCATATATTAGTATCTTTATTATATTGTTAATTTGTAAAAATAAAAGAAATAAAATACAATTTTGTTCTCTTTGATACTAAAAAATATACGTCAAATTTCGTCTTCCTTGGCCGTATATTATATATATATATATGTTTATCTTATATGTTCACGCGAAGGTCGACGTCGGCGTGAGATCGCTTTGTCTTCGTAATAATATAATAATATTATTATTATAACCCCACACGAGTTCACGTGTTATTTTTTTAAATGAAAAAAAAAATCTTCCAATATTCAAGCTGATATGTAATAAGAGAGAGAGATAGAGAAAAATATGACACTCGCCCAACACATATACCAATATAATATATAATCTGTGCCTATAAAGTAGTATACTATATATACATTATTATATATAAATATATACGTGAACGGAGCCGGCTTCATTTGCATAATACAGCGACGCTTCCCAATATGTAATATCGTATAATATATACCCCCCGATGTTCAAAAACAATAAATGTCCGTGTTTATAAATTAAATTCGTGAAGTAGGTGTCTTCCAATAATAACGATTTCCAAACAAATCCAAAAAGTCGAAATCGTTAAATATTGTAGAGGTAAATATATTATAATACATAATTTATATATTACAGAACGAATAAATACACAATCATCGTTGTCGTTTTTGACAAAAAAAAAAAAAAAATTGTATCTATATTTAGATTTCTGGTGTCTTGCGAGTGCGGTAGCTGAAAAATTGCAAGTCGTTAATTTTTATATTATTATTTATTGTATGAGTAATAAAATATATAATACTTATATATATATATATAGGTACACATATTGTATGTACAATGTAATACAATAAAACGACACCTTCTAGGGTGTATTATTTTATTTACGCAAAAGCGGATTATAATTTAAAAAAAAAAAATGACGATTCATCGCAGACGACCAAAGAAATCGTTTGAGGTATTATAATAGAATGTGCAGTAGTTGTATATTATATGGTGACTCAGACCGTCGTCGTAAAATCGCCGACCGGATGACCGGGTAAACGGTTTTAAGGCATATACGAAAGCAAAAATGAGTTTGAAAAAAAATATATATAGAGCATATTATACGACAAACAAGTACGTATTAAGCTGAATGTAACATGTTTGTTGCGCCAAATAGACGATTAAATTTTTTATATTCGACGGTACAGAATTGCAATAAATCAGTCGAGTGTATATGTATAATAAATAGATATAACATACGTGAACCTTATCACCTCATCTAGAGTAGGTGATTTTGGAAAAGCAATCAAATTTCGTTGTCGAGGCGAGCTTTTATTTCATTTTATTTTCGCTTGGCGCTTGGAGCATTATGTCTCTCGGTCGGTTATTTTTCTCGAGTGTTTTTTTAATTTTACGCGTTTTGTGTTGTGTAAATTAAAATGGTGAAAAAACTATACATATTATTATGTATGTGATGTATATTATACCAAACGTATACCCGCGTAATTATCGTGGTATTATTTGGTATATACCTACCACTTTAAACGTCGGATGTAACAGTGGAATCATTGGAATGTACTATATACGTATAATATACAGTCTCGTTCTTCGGTGAATAACAAACGACCCACGCGTATATTAGCGTTTTTCGCTAATTATTCCTTATTTTCACGTTATTTCACTATTTCAGACATATTACGTTTGCCGTTTTATTATAAAATATGTTGCGCAATATATTATACATTTTTAATATAAACGCGCCGCAGCGGTCAGTTTTATATTACTATGCGTGTTTTTGGCTCGACTGAGTCCGGAAGCGATTATATTTCGTCAAAAGTTGTAATAGTTTTTTTAGGATACATTTTCCAACGAATTCGTTTCGTACATGAACCATCATGAAAAAGAAACAAACAATTTTCACGAAAAGAATTTAACGGAAATAAATTAATTAAACGGGCGTGTGAAAAAAACGAACTTGTATAAACGTGCGTTTTTCATCAAACCCATTAAGTATATAATAACATATAATACATTATATACTCTTTGGTCGTTTAGAAAAGTTCACATAAAAAGTTATAGCACGTGCAACGGTCGTTTTATAAATGCCGCAGTATATATTGCAATAACAAGAACAAAAAGATAAGCCGTTTATTTACTACAAAAAGGCGGGAATGGCATTATTATTGCGTGTATACACGTATATGAGTGTACGTATATTTGGTCTCTAGAGGTTAATATAACGACTATAGGGTTAGTTCGTCATTGGAAACCGGAAAAAAATCTATATGTATGAGATTAGGCGAGATATAAAAAAGTTTATATGGTACTTAATTATAAACTGTATTGAACGAAAACTGCACGTGCTCGTGACGTAAAATGTCGCCTATATTTTCGTACATGCGCAAAATAATGTACTTATAGGTTATATTGATAATAAAATGTGCTTACATTTTGGCAACGTGATGGTATATTTTACTTGTTAAACCTAATAAGTTTTCTCTGTAAAAAACGATATCTAAATATCTTCGGAGTCTAATAATAATTACTATTTATATAGATTATTAATATATAAGTATTAAACATTTTGTCAGGCTTTTTGGTCTAAATCGAAGAAAACACAGGCCACCACCAATTCCCTTAAGTTAGTGTTCACTCTTCACATCTAACGTATAATATGGATAAAAATATTATCCCTTGTCAGTCGCATGAAGATACACAATACACATTATCACAATGCACGTTAGACTTACAGATATATTTATTGTTGAGTACTTGGCATTTGTGAATGATTTATTTAAATAAAATATAAAACGTAAATCCACAAAATAATTTACTTTTATTAAGCAAATACTTATAATTCGGTAACAATACCATCGTCAGTGCAAAACACGGTCATATATTATATGCGTATTTATAGGTATAGTTTTAGCGTATTCGTACTTTACTAAATTATTTTATATATATATATATCGAAACGGAAAAATATGTGCACCATAATATTATGTTTCACAGTTTGAACGTTTTCGAACTTCAGATTATATAATATTACATATTATATAATAGTCTTTATTTCTTGGTCTTCTTCTAGTCAGTAATTATTATTAATTAATATATACGCTAACAAGACGGACGCGCGTATCGTCTAAATATTTTCTTTAAATATTATTATATTGTGTTATAAATAAGATTTATAAACTTAGTATAGTTTTTTTTTATGTCTATAATCATTTACGGTGTAGTTTATGAAAAAAAAAAGATCGTTTAACGTAGAATAAATCTAAATCTACATAGTTCTTCGTATCTATATATAATCTATATATAAAAGCCAAAAGATGAGACTATAATATGTTTTTAAATTTTCCACATATATTAAAATCTATAATTATTTATTTTAAAATATTTTTCGATTCGCTTAAATTAAAATAAAAATAAATTTTCATACACAAATACCTATTTTGTATCCATTATTTGTAGCAAACTATAGATGCGATTCACCACCAAAAGCATATAATATATCCTATTCGTGGTAATAATTGGACCACTTATATACTATTCCAAAATGTGTTTTAATGTTTATTTATAATGAATTTGTAATAGTTTAAAGATTAACAAAAAGTTGAGATAACGTTTGGTATAAAAAAAACGTTATCTATATGTCCGCATCCTGTACGATATATTATTATTATTATTATTATATTAAATATTTAATAATATTGAATAGAATATACAATTAGTTTTTAGCAACATCCAAAACGTAAAAACGCCATAACGTACTCATAATAATACACAGTTTGTCGTTCGTAATATTATATATTTTACCCTGTAAGTATAATTATATATTTATATGGTTACCGTTACCTACTATATTCTATAGGTATAATTATTTTATTTTACGCCACCCGGTCATAGATAACCGGGTCGTATAGTATTTTATGAAATAGGATAAAACAATGTCAAACTGTTTTTCGTCGACATTGCATATATATGTAATATTATACTTAATGCTACTTATATATATATATCTATTATATCGTTTATGATCGCGATACGCCCCTTGGATGGACTGGTTTCGGGCCAATCGCGAGTTTCCGGTGGTCGGACAGACGCGCGAACGTCAAAGTCGTGCAGTCCCTTTCGTTCCCTATATATTATGTTATATAGTTTCCGGTCGACGAAAACACCTCGATCCTTTCTGATCCCAGAATTGCGTTTAATTTCCTATATATACATATAATATAAACGCACAGCTCGAATATTATCGCACACCTGTTTCGCTATTTATATCTATTATTTAATATTATATTATTATAACTATCTCTATATATGCGTATAATAATATACGTATACGCGTATAATAATAATGCCGCAATATTATATATTGTCGTCGCATCGTTTTTGTTTCCGGTCCTAATTTCGGGACACCGCACTTTTAGGTTGGGTGTACTTATACCTGGCACAAACATCATATAGATACCTAACCGAACCTCACCCGACCTAACCGCGACCACCCCGTCCAAAAATATTATTACACACTCGTATTATAATATAGGTGCGCGTATATAAATATATATTATTTATGCGCAATGAACAAGTGGTGTGGAGGGGGATGGGGAGGGTGAGATCGCGAGTTCTTTTTGGATGTATATCACCTTCACCTGCTTCCTGCGCGCCGCGCGACCAACCAGATCGGGCAACATGGCCGCCCGACAACCGGTCCCCCTAGTCGCCGGCGTGTATACCAGGACCAGCGTGTTATATTTTACGGCGCACTAATTTTTTTTATCTGTCTACGTGATAACGTCTAAACGATATTATTATTATTATTATTATTATTATTATTATTATTATTATTATTA
>JAIUCT010000022.1:8744584-8757802 GCA_021307375.1 Tetraneura akinire | reverse complement strand
ATTATTATTATTATTATTATTATTATTATTATTATTATTATTATTATGTCTGCTTCGCGTGAAGTCGACTTTCCTCGTACTTGCGGAAATTTACGTGACATTTCGTATTGCGACAATATTGAAACAACACGCGGGTATATTACGAAATTACGAGTATAATATCATGTTATTAAAATTTAAAATCACGATAACATTATTGCGTTTTAATATTGTAATATTATGATCGTCGTCGGGATTTAAACGGGATTTTGGACCGATGTAAACGAGTTTTTAATTAATTGCCATCGTCGCTGGGCCTCGAGGTACAACCGCGACCAAGCCGCGTTTAGTCTCTTATATTGTTATTATACAAACGTAGTACAATCATACGTATAACGTTGTATAATGACAACAATGATAATATTTTATAATAATAAACAGCTCCGTGTCGCGTAATGATGGTGATGACTTTAATGATAATATACTGTTTCCACACGAAATGAGAGTATAAAATGCCACTATATTACGCGCGTATAATTATTATAATATTTTTTATATTTTAGATAAATTTCAGTTTGTGTCAATAATGTATACCTAATATTATTTTGAACTGTGTTGTTTAATCGATAAAAGGATGTTGTGTATGATTAAAAAATATCGCATATACGAGTACGTAATAGTTAAAAACGAATATACGTTCAAGTTTTCAAGATAAAAATGATGTCTTTCTTAACTGTAATATTAATGTGTATAATATTAGATACGATGTTTTTTTACAATTTTATGTAAATTACACACATTGTGACCGTCGTTTATTCTACCGAATGACGTCAAAATTTTTCCCTTCCATCTCCATAATAGTTGTACGCGAAAGCGATTTGTTATTTTCATCGAGAGCATAATTATACAAAAGTATTATTATTTCCACGCACGTCGTCCTGGTTCCGGTCGGTAATGCTTTTTCATCTCGTATATATTGTGTATATATATACACACACAGAGTTGATAATTATGTATAGAGGTAGACCATTAAAAACAAATTTATTTGAAAATTTTGTATTTAAAATCGATCGTTGGAGATCAAAATAGGTTTCAGTATATACTCGTCTCGTATATATTATACCTACGCGCAATAATTCCATAATATTCTATACGTCATATACGTGTGAACATTTATCGACTATTAAAACATATAATATTATACTCGCGTGTATATATATAGACCTTGGTATAGAGTATAGACAGTATACTGTGGTATAATATCTATATAAGTATTGTCTACCATGAACCACGGTATAGACTATATTATATAACATATATGCCATATACTATATAATATACTATATTATATTATAAGTCTATGGATTGTTTCTAAAACATCGCGAGAGAAATGCAATGATAATTCATATATATACAGCCTTGAAGAAAGATGAATATTATATTCTTATGGAGCATCTTAATGGTATTGTTAATTAAAGTTTTATTTTTTATGACTCCGAGTTTCTTGTAGCTATTAATGTTTATGAAGATCGACTACTTGTCCGTGTTAATACATATTATATTTTTATATTATATGAGATTATGACTGTATACCGCGTGCAGAGTTACCTATACGCGCGTATATAAATTATATATTATAATGCATCACAGCCTAATAGTGATCGTTAGTAGTGATCTTTTATTTAGAGAAAAATTTATGATAACGATTTAATATAACTACGTTTCGTATATACGTGCGAGGTTTATTTAATATAGTCGTGATTTATTATCGAATTATAAACATTTTAAAATATTATATACTTTAATCCATAATATATTCCTTATAATATAATATTATACTATTTGCTTTTTGCGTCGTTTTTTAATCGTATATTTTATGATAATATAATATATATATATGATAATATATTATTATGGTGATCAACAGATAAACTGATAAAACTATAATAGTAACATAATTATACGAATAATTATGAGAAAATCCAATTATTAATATTATATATTTATATTTGTTTTATAAATATTTCATATGGATAGTTGAAAAGAAAGTCGTATATTATATTTTAATTTAAATAAACATTATTATTATTTTTTTTTAAATACGTATATTTGATGTTGCTCGTATATATGATGGATATTACTAAATCGTTATAAGAACGATATATTATTGATGATTTCATGTCATATTATGATGATACAATACGGTAATTCTACGTAAATGTAAAAAAAAAAAAAAAGGATTTGACGAACGACCGTTTGGAAATCCTCTTGACTGCCGTTGCAGATAATAGGTGTACGAATAATTATTACGTTTTTTTTTTTATCATATTTTAAGTATATATTATAATTTGTTATGAAACGAAACGGATATTGTACGCGTTTATGATCACTAATCGTACGATAACGTATAATGTTAATATAACCCCTTGATAATAACAGTGTCTATTTTATGCGCCGTCCAACCCATTTTAAACTATATATAAAATACAGTTGTGTTATCTTCATTCGTTATCGTACTCTCCGTTCCTAGACATCGCGAGGTAACCGACGCCGTCACAACCTGTTTTGTTGTGTGGGTACCGAGCATAATATTTAATATTGTATTTATAATACGTTTATACCTATAATAATAATAATAATAATAATAATAATAATAATAATAATAATATTTATATTATAATTTATTATAATATACCCAATACGTTTATACGACTACGTTTAAATTGTTTATACAGTTAAAGAAAAAAATTAAATTATAAACGAAAATAATACTCGAAACGTAATAACATATTATATTTATGTAATATTATTATAATACGAGTTATGTATTTCGAGAAAATCATAAAACTACAATGTACCTACGTGTTGATTGTCAATTTATTCTAAAATTTTATATTATATTATTGTACAGTTAACACGCGCGCGTCTTGTTATTTTTTACCGATCCATCATATTATTTTAGAATATTGGTGATAAGGTGATTCGTCTATTATTTACGTAATTGTATTATTATTATTATACTCGTATTACGAATCTGATCGGAAACTAACTGAAGATGGTAAAAACACAAAAAGAAAAATTAAATTAAAAACGAGGTGTGAGAAACATCTCGTTACGTAGAAATAATAATAATTTTTTAACACGCGTAGTTATATAAAATATATACCTCCCGCAGTCCCGCCCCACGTTATAATAATCATAATAATGATGATAATAATAATAATAATAATACGATATAAGTATATTATATCGTTCGGTCTTGTAATCTGTTTACATGGATTAATAGATCTTATATTGTACACAATCCCGGATAAGTCTGGCGTGCTATAATTTTATTATATTATATATATAGTATATAAAGATTAAAAAAAAAAAAAAACCGAATGAAGAATTTAGTTAGAATTTCGATGTTATCCTATACATTTCATTATTATTATTATTATTATTTTATCTTATTTTTTAACCCTGTTTGGTAAATAATATCCGTTCGGTCGATTAGAAATATCCATAATAAATTATTTATCATTCTTCGGACTGTATATACACAAGAAAACCAGTTTATTCGTCGTGTCGTTGGCGTTCCTATATTATATAGTATGTGCGCAGGGCAGAACGTAAATCTTGTATAGCTGGAAAAAAGTATGTGTGTGTGGACCTTTAATCTATTGGAAAAAAAAAATTAAATTAAAACGTGTGTATGATGAGTACCTACCTCGTAATAAATATGATTGTAACGTCATTTCTATCCCTTGTCCCCCTGTTTTTTTTTTGTTTTGCTGTCACGCGTTTGACGTTTTTCATTTTTCGTATTTCTATTAATTATATTTTTTTATACATGATGGCCGCTCGTGGAATTACTCGCAGGGTCCACGTCATGAGAACAGGTGAATTTCACGCTTATACCGTGGTCACGCCTCTTCCGGTTTCGCATATATGTACTTACATATATATATAGGGTACAATAAATGAAGTCGATTTTATGAGTCTGATCGACTATATAATATTACTTAAATAAGTGTGTCTAAATATGAAATAATGCAATATTAAATTTATTTGTTATTTATTTACCCCTTCGCACCCGAATAACGAAATAAGTTATTTAATACACACAGATATCCTACAGAAAATAATCATTCGTATAAATTACTCATATTTTGTCAGTCGACCGAGTACCTGACTTTATTATCCGACGCCAATACAAAACAAAAATATCTGAATCTGATTTCTCCGAATAATTTGTTATTCGTGAATAAAAAACGTATGCATTATATATTATACATTTAAATGTATAATATAAAACGATTAATTGATGATCGCGAAGAGTATAATCAGTATAATGCTTCTCAATTTATAAGGGTTGTCAAAAAAGTAAAAAAAAAAAAAAAAAAAAACGATTTAAATTTTATAAATAATAAACGAAATATTGGGAATCTTAAAAATAAATAAATGTCATGCTAACGTATATTATATAACCTATATAATGTAGAAGTTTAGATATTTATGATGGATAAACGTATAAATATTTTTTAACAGTTAAAAAAAATTGTGTTTAGGATCACTATTCACAATCAAAAGTTTAATTTGGAAGTAAAAAGAAAAAAAATGTTGAGAGCCATCTATATATAGTGATTGATAGAGTGGTATAGGTATATATAATCGATAAACGTAATATTGTCCCCGCCGTTATACGCGACAAATCGATAATATTGTTGAAAATCATCCTTATTTATACCTATATACGATGTCTGTCAGTTTTATCAGCATCGCAGCTTCACCTGTTGCGTCTAAAAGGATTGTGATGTCGACTGAAAAAGGTGTTTTACTTATTATATATACACTATAATATTATATTATACTCTTATCGGATGACACGTTTATTTGTTTGTATTATTTTTTCCCTTTCCTTCGTCATATTATATTTTTGATAAATTTTTTTTTTATTATTATTATTATATTGAATGCTTATTGTACAGCCGAATAAGTACGATAAATTATTATTATTATTATACGTTTAGGTTTAACGGTCTCGCGGTCATTTGCATTTCATTATAAACGCATATACGCATATTATATATAGTACATAATATATTATGTGTATGCAAATGCATCACATTAATAATACGAGGTGGCATTTTGCTCACGGTCGGTTAGATATATCGTCATGTTTTATTTTTCGATTCTTTAACGTGTTTCGTATAGGTATACGAAATCAATGTTATAGTCGATGGGTCTCGGACAGACGACGTGCAGCGACCCGCGATTAAATTTTCCTACATATATTTATAATATAATATAAGGTATACGCGTTTAACTGTTTATTGTAATTTATATAATATTAATAATTATAACATAATACGTGTTCGGGGAACAAACACGGTGCAGTAATAATCGGTCGCGCGTATATAATCTCCCAGATGATGTATACGTATACTGACTATATACTCGACCCAAGTATCTTCACCGCGGTTTACACGACTTCTGTGTGTGTACCATATACAGGTATAGGTGTATAATATATAACTATGATTGCGGTTCGATATATATACTTAGACAACCGCGGCTTCAGCGCATTTCGTCTATACAAATAACGACACGAATAATATTTCCATAATCGATCGTTAAAAAATATTATTATAATAATAATAATAATAATAATATAGTCTTCTTTTCGTATTCAAAAACATTTATTTTTCTATAAGGAATTATTGCGTTTAGTCTTTAGTTATTCATGTGTATTATATATGCATATAATTATTTTGTCGAATTATTTTTATATTACGTTAAAATAAAATTCTATACTATACATAAATTAATAATAAATATTTCCTCTCTCCTTTCATATAATAACAATTAATAATATTTGATGTTGAGTATAGGCCATCATAATAATAATCAAACGTTTTTAATTTACTCAAATCGTAGAATCACGTATTAAACATACGAATAATATTGCTTCTGATTAATCGTATAGACTATGTCTTTTATATATAACTCTTAATTATGTAAAAATAATTGTACAAGTATTATATTGGAATTTTATTCCATATATTTTAGTTTAATTTAAATTTTTTAAATCATTTACGTTTTTTTTTTTTCATGTTAATTTTTGTATATTTTTAACGAATATTAAGTCAAATTAATAATATATATAGGCAGGTATTAGAATGTTATATACTATACAACCAGTTTCATATCTATAATTATATCTTATTAGTACCATGTATACCAAATATTTATATAATATTATACGTATAGCTGTATATCAACCTAAAATAACTAATAGTTATGTATAATTTTGCAAAATTTTAATAAAAATATCGTTCTTAATAATTATACAAGTTGGTCCATATTATATACGTAATTAACCTGATATAACTAATTAATAAATATATATAATGAATTGACATCATAAGAAATTAATTTGTATTCATATACTAGAAATTATAAGTATTTGGTGTACAATTAAAATGACATCATGAAACAAATTTCTTTAATTTAATATTAGATAAAAACAAAAAACAAAATTCAGACATTACATATATCGTATATTATTCTACATTTCTACTTATGACTTATATATTAATGTATATAATATATGTGTATATAGAGAAGTCTAATAAATGAACTAAATTTTATAAATTCGTTTGTTCCAATTAAATTTATAAGTATAGAGGGACCCGTATATTATTATTGTATTGTACTCTTATATTGGTATATTTTTTTTATGAATATTCAAAGGACCGGACGTTGTTTAGAGATAAATTTTGTTAATTATTTTCACGTTCAATATAGTCGTTCAACACTTCGTCTTTAAGTCGAAAGTAAGTTTTATAAGTATTTTTGCGACTTGCGAGTAGTGAATCTTTTCTTTTCTTTTACCAAACAATACAATATTTTTCTTCCGTCACCGCAGTATAAGTTGACCCTATCCATTTTATTTTTCTAATACACACGCGATCTATACGTGTACGCATATTTATAATAATATTATATACACGTCGCGTACTCGAAACTGTTTCGTAACTTCAATGTATTTCGAGTGTTCTTCATCACGACAACGAGGTCTGCCCCAAGTAAAACGGTTTTCACGAGTGGAATTTATATAATATAGATTATATGATATTATAATGTATACACGAGTGGAATGCCGAAAACATCGCGTACCCAAGAAAGAGAGAGAGAGAGAGAGTGAGAAAGAGCGAAATAAATATTGACTTTTGGCCGTCATCGTCGCCGCCGTTGTTGCGAACCCGACCGAATATTTATATCGATGTCACGATTCTCAGATATACATCGTGAAAAATAATACAAAATATAAAACCTACAAAATCGCGTTCCGCGGAGAGAATGCAAAAGTAAATATAATATATTATTATTATGGTTTATCGAGAATATAATAATACTTAGAATATATTATACACGTGAAAACGAACGCAGAAAAAAATACGTGTATATAGTTGGTCCGATCAATCGATATTGCTCTCCACGACGATGTCGGTAAAAATACTATAATATTATATATTTATTGTTCTCTTATATTTATATATGATTCGCCGACAAATCGATATAATAAAATATAGCGACCGACCGACTGCCGGTGGTTAACGTCGGTCGGCGCGGTTATTGTCGACGGACACGCGATATCTGCACAGTCGGCGACCTTGACCGTGCACACACGACCCATGCCGACCGTTTGCTATCCATCATAATATTATATTCATATTATATTATTTTTTATTATTATTATTATTATCATCGTTATTATTGTTATAATAGGTATTATCAATCCGTGCAATTTTAGAATAGGCGATCACGAGAACGGTGACAGTCTTTAAGGAATATACTATAAAGGTCATTCGACCGGAACCGTATAGATTTCGAAAAATAAATTTAGATATGTTTAAATAAAAGTTTAAGATAAATATATAAATTTTATATCAATGATCGAGTTGTATTTTCTAGAAGATTCTATTTTTTAATAAAGTGGCGTATGACACTATCAATTTAAAACTTTCATAAATTATAGAATGATATGATCTGAAGCTAGCAGATTATAGCGAACGAAGACTAAAATAATAACCCAGTGCAATTTTAGCGTGTACCAATAATATTGTGTATATAATTTGTGTTATTCTCTGTTCCATATATCATAAATTCACACAGAACGTTTTTATGAGAATTTTAATAAAATAGTACTTACTGTATTTATTCTTATTCGAATGTTAAACTTGAAATTGCGTATATTTAAACTATTAAGATAAACCGTATACGTATACTCGTATATAGGTATAGATTTTTATGTTCATTTCCACGCGATACGGCATTTAATTTTTTCTATTTTTTCAGATGCGTTTGAATTGCTATATTAAGTGTAATTATTTTACTTTATGATCATTGAATTTTTTTTAAATAAGTTTTAACCGTCGTTATTACTTTTAATAACTGTCGCTCTGCGCGTTATTACCATACTTAACCTTTTTTTTTCCTTTCCTCTTTTCCTTTTAATGACACTTCCGATGGGTTATCGACTGGAAAATGATCCGTTGAAAGTATTGTAATGTTCATTAAATTAAAAAGAACAAAAAAAAAAAAAAAAACGGTCGTTTCGCATAAAAGTTCGCAATCATTATCCTCTTCGTATAATAACGTCACCCGTTACGACGTCGTTACGGCCATTAAGAATCTAAATGATCCGACCGGAATGGACCATAATGCATGTTTACTCTCGATCGGATTTTGTGTCTCGAACAATTTTAATGGGAAATTTCACCTGTGTGCGTATTTATTATTATTTTCATTGCGTCATAATAATAATAAATACATATATTATATTATACCCAATAATGGTATACGAGTATATGGTAATGGTAATAACTCTAGAGATCATTTAATGGGTCGCGAAATTTGAAAAACTTTAATTTGTTTATAAGTACTCGTATATATTTTTTATAATTCGATTTATTATTATATAATATAGTATAGTGTAATAACGAAGTCATAAACTCATCCAAAAGGAGAGAGAGTAAAAAAATTCTGAACAGATTTAAAAAAACAATTATTATCTAATATGTACAAAAAATATTTAAGGGGCCTCTCTACTCCCAATATTTTTGTTAAAAACTACCTAAATGCTTGACAATATTATACTTGTAGTAGGTATGATTGGATTTAAATTCTGAAAGGAGATTATAATTGAGAAATACGTTTTCTAGAGATCGTACGTCGCACTTTTGTCAATTTATATTTTCTACTCACATAAAAAAATGATTGTATATTATAAAAAAAATACGTTTTTAAAAATACAATAAATAAATTATAAATTTAATTATGTAAAAGAGTACTTCGTATGATCTCTTGAAAATTTGTAGCTGAATCTAAATATTTTTTCAAAATTGAAATCCGATCATTTCAACTATCTACCTACAATACCAACATGTTTTTTTGTCAAGAAAAACTGCTAAATTGTTCAGTTTTATTTTTCATATATTTCTCCTTGTGTTATTAATGACATAGCATGCGCGTATTACCTTCTTATTTTGTATATGCAGGACTGTACTTCACACACACACTAATATTCATTTACGACTACTACAATGACAACACTAAAGTGGGTATTTTATGAAAATTGCCTATATTGAACTCCTTAATAAATGGCAGTAGAGAGGCCCCTTAATTCTAATATTGAATAAAATAGAAGATGACTTATTATTAGAGGTGGGTCGAACTCAAATATATGATCACGAACCGAACTCGAACTCGAACAATTCAGTCTGATGCCGAACGCGAACTCGAACATTTCTGTTTGATAAGAAATGCGATTGCATTTTTTGCTGATAAAATAAATAGTTGACAAAATAAAAATTGAAAAATAAACACTGGGCACCAAATTGTTCGAAAATATTTGAAGAATTCGAATTTTTTTAGAGTTCGAACTATTATAAAGTTTGAACTAATTATAAAATTTCGAACTTTGTTCGAGTTCGGTTCGGTTCGGTATTTGGTAACTGAAGTTCGATTTACGAACTCGAACTGAACACTTAAAGTTCGGTTCGATTTTTCGAACTTCGAACAGTTCGACCCACCTCTACTTATTATAATATAAAATTGGTATATAGTTCGTAGCTTCCATTTGAATAACAATGAATAAACTTTCTATCTATAATATACAGAATAAATTTGACATCTTTATGCATATCAGCTTGAAAACAAATAGATTAATATTAAATATATAAAAAAAATTAAGTGTTAATATGTTATATTTTTAATTGCATAATGTTATCTATTGAGATGGAGTGCAGATTTAAAAACGGTATGAATAATATTATTATCGCTTTATTCTATACGCGCGTTCTGCTAAATACGTTACGTTCGTGAATTGATTGATGCGAGATCTCAATTCATATCTCTCCCGTAAATATAATTTTCTAATTAATTTATTAATTTATTTATTAATATCACTTACATAGCAATATAGTCTAAATTAGATGATAAAATTATTAACTAGGTACTGATAAATTTGAAATAACTTTTTTTTACATAATTCAATTTTAAATTTAAATTTATCGGTATATTTCGCACATGTGATGTGCTCGTTCCCTTTCTGATCCTCTATTTTTTACTATCATATATTATATTATATTATTCTAAATGATAATAATGTTATAGTATTAGTCATTGTCATATGTCGTATATAACAAAACGACAGATTAATAATATGATTCAGCTGGATAAATCATAATTATTACAACGCACGTATATAATATTATGACGGCAATATTATTATAAAATATTATAATAGGTGCTCCATATTTAGCGTTTTGTATCATGCGGTCTTTCATCATATCGTCTCTCTAAAATAATTTTATGTCTGTAGCGGTTTTTGAACATCTTCTTCAATACGCTTAAACACAATTAATGAAATGTGAAAATTATGCAATATACGATTTAAAAATATTAATTTTATTATTATAAATTGTATGTAAAATAATAAAATTAATCTGAAGCGTAAATTTCGATTTTAGATTTCGCGTATTTGACTTTCGACGTCAATATCCATTGTGGCACTGTTGATAAATATATTTTCTTCAAATCTTTATGGTAATTTTAATTATTTTTCCTTCGAAAGCGTATTAGTGCCTAAAATATTCGAGTAAAAATATAATGTAAACTATATTATAATAATTATAATATATATAATTATATATCATAATTATTGCTGGAGTATTTTATAATTAAATATAAATTATGTAATGTATTATTACAATCATATTATATTATAATAATTGTAAAAATATTATACAAATGCACAGTCGAAATATGTATCTTTCTATATATTAATGATTTGTGAAATTACATTTTCATCGAATATTGGAACGGGTCATATATTTTTGTATTAATATAATACACATATAAGTATTAAAATATATTATTGCCGCGATAAAATATTATCTACTATTGGTGATTCGTTACGTGATCGAACGCGGTCGCAGAGGATTTGAACGGCAGTTGTTATAAGTTGCTAACGATATGCGGTCGACAGCGTCGCGAAAGTATTATTATAATATTATATCATACAACGTCGCGGTATTTTGTCGATTTCAGGTGTCGGGGAAAAAACAAACAGTTTTTCATCCCTCGTGAGCCTCGACACTTATTTTTATACGCGTATATATTATACATATTATATTTATGTATAATAGAAAGTATAAAATCGATTTTTATTGTATAATATTTCACCGATGATAAATATGTGATTTATAATATATATATATATATATATATATATATATTTATATCATGCGTTTATTATCGCATTCGTTCGTTCGTTCGATTTGTCGACTTATATTGGAATTCCGCTGAAATTCTTCGCAAGAGTCAAATAACGCGAGAGTGTGGAAAAAAAATTATAGGTATAATAATACGCGTTATAAAAAGCCAGATGGTGCGTTATCGCGTCTGTTATAATAATATTATATATTTATATATTATTATACAGTATGGATGCGACGAGATCGAACGCGCGCGTTTGTGTGATCACGAGTCAAAGTCATTCTAACTATGGCAATACTGCAGCAGCGGTCGTTTGGCTATAAATATTTGATATACATATTGGCTATAACCTATACGTTTTAGCAGAGAAATATACCATTATTATCATAATATACGAGTATACCCTAATATTATAGTTTTTAATATTATAGTTCATCGTGCACGGACTAAGTTATCAGTGTTATAAACCAAACTGTTGGTCACCCATATACTTATATAGTAGTATAAACACTTACCTATATAGTATAATATACATTATATTTATATACATTATACACGTATTCACGGTTACGAAATCGTTGACTTCCACAGTCGTATCCCTCAGTCGTTGTTCACATTCTCACCGAGGTCCCCACTATAAATTATATTTTTGTCACTCTAACTTGTTTAATTGATATTTTAATGTTCATTGCACGGTGATACATAATAAACTATTTACAAATCATTATCCGATATAATAATAACAATACCTATACCACGATATTACATTATAATATTTCATATACCATATCGTATTGAGAAACGGCACATATTTGTAATCTAATAACGCCGAGATCCTATTATGTGGCTACCTTACCGGTTAGTAATTCACCACGATTCTTTGCTATTCTGGGTATATTATTATAGGAAGATATTGTGTCATAATATGATCGCCTTTATTATTGTAGAATTCACGCTAGAGTCGAAAATTTCAAAATAACTTTATCGCGGTGCGTTATTATTATTATTATTATTATTATTATTATTGTTATTGTTATTATTATTATTATTATTATTATTATTATTATTATATTTAAAATATATTATTATAAACCAGCACTTAACGACCACTCGTATAGCGTAAGCGCGTATATGGGTCATATCATCAATCAGAGACGTCGGATGTATTTGCTCGATAATACGTCCGCGCGCACTCGCCATAGTTTGTTCCTATTGTGCGATTGTTATTTATTGGCGAATTCGTACCGCGGCCGGACGGTGTAGGTATATTATACGTATTATGCGCGCGCGTGTCTTCGCCGCTCATCTTGATAGCATAAAATAATATATTATAATATGTATAAATATAGCGGATGAGGTAAAAATACGATAACAACGAGTGTATTATATTATAATATTTATGCGGTCATTTGAATGCGAGTAGAATAATAATAATAATAATAATAATAATAATAATAATAATAATAATAA
>JAIUCT010000022.1:8700484-8743579 GCA_021307375.1 Tetraneura akinire | reverse complement strand
TTATTATTATTATTATTATTATTATTATTATTATTATTATTATTATT
This sequence comes from Tetraneura akinire, assembly GCA_021307375.1. Lineage (NCBI taxonomy): Eukaryota > Metazoa > Arthropoda > Insecta > Hemiptera > Aphididae > Tetraneura > Tetraneura akinire. Next base: position 8,743,532 of record JAIUCT010000022.1, on the reverse strand, counting down.
TACGGACACGCAGACGGAATTTGTCGTTTTATGTCAGCTACATTATATTATATAAATAATAATATATTGTGTCGGATCTATTGAATATCGATCGATTATACAACCAGTTGGTCAGATGGGGGTAAAATAAAAAAGTATAAATAAACGTTTCGCTACGTTTCGTCCTTACACATATATATTTTATATATTACATAATATTATACGCGCTCTCACACACACACACACACACCATTGTAGTCGTTTGCATGCGCGTCTATCGAAATACATTTATTCATATATTTTAATATCGCATTGTGCATTATTTGTTGAGAGTAAAAGAGTGCGTGCATGTATACATATAATATTATAATATACAATGTATATAATATACTGCTGCAGTATAATACACGCAATATGATCGTGTTCAGCGGTGGCTGACAACGTGAGATTCAATTCGCAATCCCTCTTGTTTCAATATTCTCCCCCGTTCGATGGTCAACCGTGGTACATATGGTATCCGTATACGTGCATATATACCGCGGTACAATATTAATAACGGTATAATAATCTAAAACGCGTTATACATAAATAGGTAATTATCTCGCGATTATTGCCAATTTGCAGGTACTCATTATCATACGATTGTTTTTCAGTAGATTTTACATCAAATACCACAATCGTTAGGTATGGACGTACCTATTAGGCTTATATTAGGTACCCTATAACTACGAGTATTATATTATATATTATAGAATACGGAAAAATACGAAATCTTTAGCGGTCGACCGGGGTAATATATTATTATAATTTATAATACATAATAAGTTAGACGCTATAGGGCGCTAAAAGTCGAACCGGACGCGAAGAATGACGACAGTCGTCATCGTGTTATATTAATGACGTCTCGGTTTCTCTTTTGTTCTCTCATTTTTAATTTTCATTTATTAATAATAATATACGTGTTATCCGATAACCCGTTCGGACGCCCCGAGGGTCGGACGCCCCGTGCTGCGGAAATAATAGGAACGTCCGTCAAACGCACACTTCCCCGAGTTTTGCCCGGCAGCTCCGGTTTCGTTCGCCTACGCGCAAAACAACGAGAGTACATTATAACGACAACAATATAATAATAATAATAATAATAATAATGTAATGTGCGTTTATAAAGACTGAGAAGAAAATAGGAGATGATGGGAATAAAGTAAAATTCTTCTGCTCTTAACACCTATATAAAATATAATATTATAATCTAGACGAAAGACGACGTCATAATATCGGTTGGTCGTACCGTGAGTTACAAAACGTGCTCACGCGCGTATAAGACGACCGCGTTGCATAATCGCAGTCGCCCAAATACCCTGAAAAAACGACATTCGTTTGTCGTCTCTGGCCATGGTATAATAATATATTATATATTGGAGGTGACAACTATATATATCAGGTATATAACTAGCATGAAAAAAATAAATATAAAACACAAACCAAACACGCTGATTATATATAATATATTTTATTTGTTATTATTTGTAATAATTTGTTATTATTTGCGCGTGTCGCGGCGACAAAATCGATTTTCAGTCGATAATAGGCGTGACGCGATGCGTAATGCGCGTAATAATTCTTATATTTTTTGTGTGGTGTTCGTCTGGCATACGACGACGGTGTAAAAAAAAAAAACCCGAAAGAAAAAAATCAATTTAACCGAGTTCGCCACAACTACGCATACAGGGTAATAATAATAATAATAATACCGCAGTCATAATGTCATCGTAATTATGAGAAACGTGCCACTATCGATATTGTCGGTGACACGCATACGTTTCCCTTCAAATTATACTATATTATATTATAATATTATACGGTACACAACAAAAAAAATAAAATAAAATCTAGTCGGCCAATTTCCCTTGGAGTATATTAATACAACTAATAATAACTAAAATAACAATCATATTATAATATTATGTATATAGGTATTACATATCTAATATAATATTATAATATACAGTAGCCCTCGTCCAGGACCTCGCCACCGACGACGCGTGATAATATGTGTGCGCCGCGGACAATGCAGGCAATAACGAGGTGAAAAAAAAATATAATATTTAAATAAACGACCGAAATAAAGGAAAACAATGGTAAGAATACGTTCCGGCGAAAACAAAGCTATAAGTACAATATAATATATATATAATAAACTATATAAGTATACAGGTATATACCTGAGGTCTGTGGAGAGGTGTTTGAGTATTATATGGCAGGTGCGCATGACGGGTTTATGACGGCCATACCTAATATTACGCGCGAACGAGCCTATATTATATTATAATATTATTATTCTCTCGTAATTAGACGCGTTTTTCGTGGGGAAAAAAAGTTCACTCACGTCCGCGCGTTGATTAGACGTGGACTATACCTATATATATATTATATATAATATATACTCGTACGTAGTGTTATACCTCCTACCGGGTGTGTGTTCACACGTCGGTCTCTCTCTTTTCCTTTATTTTTTCATTCGTTCATTTTACGTGTCGTTGTTGTCGCCTCCGTAGGAAAACACTGAACCGCGGTATATGCGTAATATGCGGTTTACTTACCCTGGTCAACAGGAGAAGAGCAGATGCGCACACAAAACGCGTCGTGACTAATCGTCGACGAATTTTTATTTTTATTTTTTATTTTTATAAAATATCGTTAAACGCCACGCGACATGCTCGACGTAATTTACCCAGCTATAATACATATCTGTGGTATACCTATATAGTGTATTAGGTATAATACTACGAAGTCCAACGCGGATTTCTCGTTAAAAATGCATTAATATTTTCTCGAAACGCGCGCGGACAGGATACGAGAACAAAAATGACGAAACACCCGCGTGTTACGAATGTCATTTCCATGCTCATTATCGTGACGACGTATCGACGGTTAACTCTGAACCTCGTAATAGTAATAATAATAATAATAATAATATATTATATACGAGATCTTCAGGAGAATAGAAAATGTCCGATCGCAGCTGCCCGTCGTCTGAGGACACTCCGACGCAAAAAGAAAAAAATACCGTCTTGAACTCTCGACGATTATTTCTATTCATTTTCGGGTTTCGCTATCGTTGCGCCTTTATACACGCTTGTCCCAATAATTGTGTAAAAATATTTATCGTTTTTGCCCGCGTAGAAGTATTTAGTGTTCTCATAGTGAAAACTGTAACTATATATCCGACTCGCACATATAATGGTCAGAAAAATGATTCATAACAATATCTCGCATACATTCGTTTGGCCCTTAGAATTCCTTCGGAAGATGAATATATAAATTTAAAAAAACTCTTTACTAGATTTTTAAACTTATAATGTATAATGTAAAAAAAAATTATTATAATGATATCATTTCGTTAAGTTATCGTTAAAATTTCAATGCATTTTATATTGTATTGTATAGAACGATAGAACATTAAAACGGTTATTTTATATTTGGACTTCTTTAACGTGTAACAAGTGATATTCTATTTTTGCTAACTTCTGGTCATCCGTATTGTATACTATTAGTATTTTTTATTTTTAAATATCCAAATCGAGATTTATGGAATTATTTACGATTACACGAGTGAATGAATCGGTGGTAATATACTGTATATACGCATAACATGAAAAATTATATTTTTTTATTTGGTAAACCTATTCGTGATTGTGTGTACCAAGTGAATGAGCATGACATGTCCGAAAACGCCATGACTGTATTTTGTATATTATATATAATAGGCCCATTAGATTATCTTTAATGTGCACTTTGTTCTTGAAATGATAAGTAGTTAGGAGAAATAATATAATTGCTCGTAGTGTATATACGTATAAATAATATATAGGTATATATAGACGAGGATCTATCAACCTAACCTGCAGGGCACGTAATGCAGCGGGAAGAAAGTTTTGATAAGCAACATTACTCGGTATAGTTTGTTTTTAAAAATCATGGAACGATAAAAAATATAATAACATGTTTTTGTGTGAATATCATATGAAATAACGCGTCTCTATAGCGTTGAAATATTATTATTATTATTATTATTATTTTTTTTTTTGGTGCAAACAAGCGCGAGATACGAACGCATGATAATATATTGATTTCACATATTGTCAGTACACTGATCCTATATACATATTATAATATATTATATTGTATCCTACGAGTTTATAACCTGTAATGATTCATACAAATATATATATTATAATATATTTTTGTTTATTGAACCGATGAAGACCGCAATCGGTCTATGCACTCTGCGTACGAACATAATAATATATAAATCAGATTCGGTATAACAATGGCACCAACGACAAGAAGTGAGGTGAAAAAAAAATGAATAGAAATATTAATCGACCACATATCGATGTGATTTTTTTTAAAAAAGAAAAATACAAATGCATTTCCGTTTTGTGGTTGTGTTTTTTTCGGGCATTTTTTTTAAAAAATTACAATATAATATGTTTATGTACTGGAGGTGACTGTTTATTATAACTTATAACGGACGAGTATAATATTATATTTTATAGTGACTGCGCGATAAACAAAGACACAGTCGTACATAAACAATATATATATACATATAATACATTATATTCTTTTCTTGTATTAACATTTATATAATATATACCTAGATATCTATTTATGACAGCCGGTTATTATAATGGTTCAGTTACATTGACACCGAAATGTCGTAATGTACCTACGTGTATACGTTTACGTCGTCTATTTCCTGTATGATATATGTTTCCTACCCCTTACCATAGTCTGCCCACCCATAGGTCGGCGTATCTATATAATTAAAGTGCATTACACCGACCACGATGAACTGTTCTCGGTATATACCTGCAGAATGCGATGACTACGACTGTATACTAAGGTATGAGTTGCCTGCAAAAAAAAAAAAAAAAAAAAAAATGAAAAAAAGAAAAAATATTCTTTCAATAACATATACATATATAAACGTATATCGGAAACGTATCAAAATTGTAGGTTCTCTGTTGCGATAATAATAATTAAAGTCATATATTGTTATTATTATTATTTTCGTTCGCCTCGTATTTCCCGGCGAAATCGCCCTCGTGTGTAATTTGAACAAAATAACTTGTCCCTTTTTTGGCGTCTGTATAATATTATACTATAACTATAGTGTTGATAAACGCGTGTATATTATATTTGATCATCGTTGTCTGATCCGACCGGACTCCTCCTACGCGAGCACAACAATTATTTTGCCCGTCGGTCCCGATATAACATTATAAAATAATATACGTATAGGTATAGGTAGGTACATACTACATATAATAATAATAATAATAATAATAATAATAATAATAATAATACAATTATTATTACGAGACTATGATATAATAATAATAATACAATATCATCTCTCTTATATGCGTCTGATCGAGCGGCTTCGCATCACGAACGTTCGTGTTTATATTGGAAAACATCGTAATATACATATATATATATTCAACGGGTTAACGCACTTCACCGTATATTATATTGTCCGAAGATTTGAACCAACGAATATCGTCGTTATAATAACATATCGATATAACGCACGTCGTTTTATTAATTCGTGATTAAATTTTTTTATTATAATGTGTTCACATGCTCCGAAACGTGTTAAATTTTTTTACACCGAGAATCGTTTCTGCTTTAAATATTTTATATTATTATTATATAAATATACGATAAACATCGAATACTTATAATGAGTTTTGGTATTCATTATAATTATTTTAATTGATTTGATTTATTTTTTTTTTAATTTCTCAACACGTATCTAATTAGTTTTATACACTTTATATATACAAAAGCGTCTATTATAAAATTATAGAATATATAGATACACATTATAATAATATTACAGGTAGGTACCTATTTAGATATTATAGATATCTGTGATAAACGTGTTTTATTTTATACAAGGGCAACATTTTTATAATATGTAGGTAATATACATTTTTTTTTTTTTACAATTTGTTATAATGATTAGGTATATAATTTTTTAGATTCGTAACGAAATTTTTGTTTAAAATTATTAATTAGTATAATATATAAAATAAACAATGTTGTATTTTATGTTAATTATGTTATTTATCTATATATACGTACGTATATATACACATCTATTTAGTCGAGGAGATAAAAAAAAAGATAATTAACCTTATGTTAATATTTCTATAAAATATATTCTTAAAATTAGTACGAACTACTATTGATTATACATATATTGAAACTGATGATTACATAAACGTTTGGAATAATGGATTTCAGTTTATAATATTGAGATTCGTCATTGCAGGACTACAATGCACGTAATGTTTTTCATAATATTATTACAGTTTAACTAAGACCTAACATCGTGTCTGTATATTAATATTACTTATAACATAATATATTATAACCGACAATGGAATATTATACACGGAACGAGGCAATAATTGGTTTGTAGTCGTTCGAACGGGTTGAAAACCAACTTCTATTGTTATTGTTACACAAATAATAATAATGAAAAAAAATAGTAGCAAACCTTTTAGTTCGATATTAATTTCAAACCGCATTATGTATAATAACTAAAAAGTTTAATGTCGTTGTGAAATCGACCATAAGCAATAATAGATTGAATTTTCGTCTCGCGTGTTTGTTTTGCGCGTATAAACGTATTTTCTTCGTAACGCCGTATATAGTGTGTACGATTCCTGCAGACTCCACCGGTGTGAACTGCACGTTTTAGTTATGGTTTTTTATTTCGTGAAATATGGGCGTTACTGCATTAGTCCTTTGTTCTACCGTTGATATTATCAACTATATTTCGAGTGATGGTCCACGCTAACGATATTGAAAAAGAAGCTGGAAAGTATACCAACGGGAAATAACCACCAAGAACATCTTCGATGCACATATTTTTGATATTTATTATTCGAAAGTTTATTTAATATTACTAGTAGTAAAGTCGGCCGACATAATTGCATGTAATTAATACAAATAAATTTAAATAAATTTAATCGGACTAATAACGTATATACGAGTAAACAGTTTACACAATCTCGAATTTATGTACTGTAGATCGTTTTCTGTTTAGGAAGTCTAATGGGAATTATTGTGAATTGATGATTATTATTATTGTGTGTATAGGAATATTTTATACTATAGTACTACATGTGTTTTGTCGGTACGCTATACGTCACATGGTTTTCTCATTTGTTTTTAATACGACCGATGATGGTATAGATCGTCTATGTCTATTGCCTGTAGGTAAAAATCCTCGTCTGTTAACCGGAACCGACGAGTCAATTAAAAACTAAAAAAATCATCACACTCCTAGTTTGGCCGTGATATTTATACGCGCGTCTTAAATAACAATATTATAATACGCGTTCTCGATGTCTTCTATATAGCCTGCCTAATACATCTGCTTTTGCGCAAACACGTGTGGGGCGATATCATATTATAATACAATATGTTTTATTGAGCCGGGGGTATATTTCGTTTCAATCTTTTATTTTTGTTTATCTAAAGCTCGTCATTTCATGTCCTTTATACAGAGCGATCGAGTTGTAAGTAGTATAAGTTTTCCACGTCTCGTTAATACGATTAATTTACACCTACCAAAGTTGCTCACGTCGCGCGTATTATATAATAATAAAATTATATTTTTATATATATTTTCGTAACGTCGCTTTCGTGCCCGCGTATTGTTTTGTGTTATATTATATTATTATTATTAATATTTTATCACAGTTTTGTGTTCGCTCGTATGTAATATTATTGTTGTGTATTATTATATTTTCAACCGTGTCTCGCCTATTCGTATTCAAATGTCACCACGACGCGTTTTTTTACGATAATGGACCGGCGACGGGAAAATATTTGTCAACGCCACCACAACAGTCGCGCGGTCGACCACGAATATTTAACGTCCGCTCTCTCGAACCACTCTTTTTTTTTTTAAAAAGTATTTTTAACATTATAATAATATAATATATACCTGCATACACACATTATATACACTACACAATACGACTGTAATATGGTTATGTCAAAGAACTGGCAAGTCGATCATCGATCATCTTCCGCGTCCGTCCGTCTTCGTCTTCGGTCGCGCGGCCGGGCGATATTATAATGTGCTCTTCGCGATATTCTATACGAATGATGGCGGCGTGTGAATGAACGCATAAAAGCGTGCTCTCGTATTTTTACGTACCATACATTGTCTCGTCGTCCATTCATAATATATTTATATATATATATTATAAATAATATAACATAACGATATCATAATATATATTAATAATTTGATCGCGGTTTAATTTTCATATATATACGCGTCTGTCTCGAGCCACGGGCGCCAATCATCAATCAGTCCTAGTCGTACGCGCGATATTATACCTACATATAATATTATGTTATATTATATATTATTTTATAAAATACGACACGCGGCTTGCAGAGAAGACGTATTATATTATATTATATTATATTAAATTTCAATGCAGAAATTATGTCGGTCCGACTCGATCTCGAGGCCGCGGCCGAACGGACGTCATATTGCGACGATGACGGGACTTTGCAAAACTGCCGCTGTATGTGGTGTATCTATATATAGCTGCAGTCCTGCAGCGGCAGGACGACGACGTCCCGCCAAGAAGGAAATAAATTGAGACGAGACTTTTTTCTCGTTTCAATTCCCGCACTCGGCAACTTGTCCGAATACGATTATTATTATTATATTATATTTAAATATATTATACATTTTTGTATACACGCGTTACGTATTTACATTGATTATAAACGCTAGTAGGTATATATTTTTATAAATTATAACCAATTGGTATAGGTATTTATTATTTACAATCCACGTATACCAATAAAATACGATATTTATTATAATATCGATCGTGATCCGAATGACGAGTTTTTAAAGACTGTTGCACATATTTAAAATATAATACGAGCGAGTATAACGGTTAATGTTATTGTTTTAGAATTTATAGACAGTAATTATGATTAATTTTAGGCCTGCAGTGATAATATTATTATATTTGTGTATATTTGCATCCTAATTATAAGGTATTAATAAGGTATTTATCACTAAAAAATATCACGATAAAACAGGAAATGTATACATAACATATAATACGTATTAGGTAATAATTTTAATAATTATTGCTTATAGTTTTATACTTATCGAGTTATAATATCCAATGAGTTTTTTTTTAATATTTTCTAGTGTCCCTATAGTTATTTATTATGGACATATTCATGACGTCATTTTAGCGTATTACGAATATTTTCAAGGATTTTAATTTATTATATCGGATTAAGAAATAAATTTATTATTTACTGTGAGTATAGTATACTTGTGTACTTATACCAATATGGCTTAGCTTAATGTGTACCAATAAGCAATAATACATATCTACCTATATGTGTGTTATGAATATAACTGAAAATAGATACTTTAAAAGTGTTAAATATATACGCGACTCCACACGATTTACGATATTGTTATACGTGTTTTCATTTAACTCCAGCTGCAAACTTAAATATAGATTTTCGTGTTTTGTTTTTATTCCAATTTTGCAGATTTTTCATAATTTATGTACGTATTACATTATGTTTTTTTTTCAAACTGTGCACTATATACAGGGTGAATTCGAGTTACAACAATTTTGTCAATAGATTGACAACACTTTATACAACGTTTATACACATGTATATATATTATTGCAGCTATATGATTTTCTGACCATTCTGTATTTAGATGCTAATATTTAAATAAGTACTTACGATAATCTGTGTTATTATATTTTGTTTTACGATTTCATGTTATATTATTGTTTCGAATATATTTTAAGCTGATTGCATAATATTATATTTTCTTCTCCGCCTTCTGTACTTATATATTATGAGGAGTAAAATGATCATGGTGTAAAAATGTTTTGCGAGCGTATACCTACCGCACAGACATTGATATTTTCAACAAAAACGATTACATTTGAAATTATAATAAAATTCATCGAAACAGGCCCATGCGAAAAGTGGGTTCGGGGTTCAATCCCCCTACCTCATCGTTATTTGTTTTTGTAAATCTTAATTAATATACTATAAATTATAAAATAAATTATACGAGACGTGACCAAAAATAATAGTGAATTTTTTCTAAACCCCGGCGTATATAATTGATTTATATAATAATTAATTTAATTTAAAAATTGTGATCACACATATACTCGTATCTTAAACTGTATTATATAAAATAAAAAATAATAAATGTTTAATTCATGTTTAATTACTAGTCTAGTATATTACAAAAATAAAAACAAATACAATGAAATATTTGAGAATTCCCCCTCCCCTTAAAGAAACCCTGCGCCCATGCGGCCTGCATTGAAAATTAGTTTTTAAAGATTATTACGCTTGTCAAACTTTGAATTAAAAGTATGTAAACGCGTTGTAATTTTAAATATTATAATACTTTTAATATTGATCTCTGTTTATTATGTATTCCATAAACATTAATCTCGATCGATTTTTTGATTTTCCAACGGACTCGGGTCTAATACATTATAATAAATATGAGATAAAAAAAAAAAAATACGTTTATTTACTACAAATTTAATTTAACCACGTTCAAATGTGAACTAATAGTATTATACATATTATTATTCAAAAGTATTGTTTAAAACCGTTTAACGTACAATAAGACACACACGGTCCCGCGAACGTCGGCGGCGATCCTGAATATTTGTTTTGTATACTTTATATTTTGTAGCCAATAATAATATTTTATTATATTGATTAATAAAACCGTCGAAAACGTTTTACAGTTATACTCGTGCGAGTTATTATTGTTTTGATCAATCAATTTTCGTATTCAAAACATATTTTATAATATTTATAATATAGAGACATGCAACGAATGCGACGTTGGTGGCAATATTATCTTTTATCGAGTCGATAAAAAGAATTCCTGTGCAAACACGATAAAATAATTATCTAAAATATAACAAACTACTTCCTCAAATTATATTGTTATAATATATTATACGTAGTAAATATTATTATATTGTTATAATTTTACAATACGATTCTGTTACTTTTTGTGACTTGTATCTAATATTATAATAATGAAATACATCTTGTATATATGAATTAGTATAATGTGTGTTATGAGATATATACTTGTATTATTGAATGAAAGTAATTTCAAATTTTGAACTCGACTACCCATACGTTTATCGCGATTTTTGGTTTTTCTTTACATAAATATATTGGTACGTATTTTACTTGTTTTTTTAGTATACTTATAATGTGTATAACCGTTTATTCTACACCTCGAAGGAATTTATCCGCAAGAGTGACGAATCAAACATAATATAATAATATATTTTAATTTTTATAAACGCGCGCTTCGGTTCGAAAAATGCATATATTAGCGACGATGAAAAAACAAATTTACATTCACCTGCTATATGTAAATCCAAAACCAGATAATTATTTTGGCCGTTCGCATATAATATTATTATATGTATATACTTATGAATTCGAATTTGATTTTATCTTTTGCATAAAACACACGAATTATATTACGTACACGTTACAGACCAATTTGCGCGTAAATCGAATTAATATATTCGACATATTACGTCCTATTAATTAGCGTCGTGTACAGTAGTATTAGTAGTAAAGTCGCGTTTTTATTACAAATACATTATATTATTATCTAAAATTGTCGTTCTAGATAGTTTTTTTTTAAATTTTTTCGTGTTTTAATAAACGATAAACTGAATTTTTTTTTTTTTTAGCTGTCATTAACGGTTTATAAATGTTAAAACCGTAGAATTGATATGTATATAAATATATAAACTTCCAGTTTACTGAGTAATTAAAATATATTATATACTACATATATTAACTCGATTGATTCTTCAAAAATATAATATTATTAAATGTTATTGCGTTTGTATACCATGGTTGAATTCGCGTATGATCCTTTATAATATATTATATATTATATGGGTGTAACTGTGGTTGTGGTATCTATTACATTAAATAAGAGACGATGAAAAACACATAAAAATATTAACATTGTTATTTTACGAATAACCATTTAATGAGAAAACTGGATTACATTATATATATTATGATGTATACTTACGATAATAATGGAAAATTATAAAAATAAGAAAGAAATTGTCCCGGAATTTAATGGCTTGGTCATTATAATACACTGCAGGTATAATATATACTCACATTACGTATATACTTATACATAATACACATACATACTTATAGTCACTACACACTCAAAACGTAATGTATTTTTGGGTAGACGAAAACGTGCGGTTGACCGTTAACGAGAATAAACGCGCGTCTCGGTCGAATAAGGGACCGTTTTAAATTATATTATATATAAATGACGGTTAATTGGTACGTATAACTACGTATATATATATTATAATAACAATAATATAATGTAATATACGAAACGATTAGAAATTTGTGTTATAAAAACTGCAAGAGAAGTATAACTTTTTCTTTTTCAGTAATGTGATTTTTAACGATTATCATCCTGTATATAAAATAATATACATATTGATATATTATATTTTAGAGAATATATAGCTTAATAGCGATCGCGCGTTTTATATATATATATATATATATATATATATAAGACTTTACATAAAATTTATATTTGATTGACAAGCTTGGTATACATTAAAATAAGTATTATGTTTATGTATAGTACTTATAAATTATTATACTCGTAATTTTATGTATATCGCATATTATTTTAGAATTTGACGAACGCTGTTAATGTTTTATAACAGTATAGTTATAACAATAATTATAAAAAGGCCTGTTATAATAGTGTTTAATACGATCATAAAATCGCTGATTAACTTACTATTATAGTGATAAATTTTATTAGGAAAGTTAATTTTTCAAAAGGCGACGGTAACGTGAATTATTTTATTTCTGAAAAAAACGCTGCTATTTCGATATAATCGTAAAGTATCGAATAACAATTGTTATTTTTATCCGTATTATATTGAAACGCATTGTCTATATATTGTTTTAATTTGTTCAAACTGGATTCGTATATAATATTATATACGTATATGTAGGTATTATAATATAATAGGTATACACTTTATCTTAATTTTTTTTTTTTTTTTTTTGAAATATCGATAAAGGCGAAAAAAATTTCTGTGCGTACCTTGTAAAATTTCTTATAAATTTATCGATTAAATTTATTAGATATTCCAATTAAAATAAATAAAAACGAATTATTTAAAGAATTTCATTTCCCGGGTACTATCATCGAGACACTCCACTAACTGATAATATATTGTAATATATCGTATAAATCAATGGTGACCAGACGGAGGCACTGCGGGGTAGTAATAATTTGTTTATAACGATATTACCGTGGCTCTCGCGTATTATTATTATTATTACCGCCTCGGTGTATATATATAATATATAATATGTATATAATACCTACGTATGACGTGTAAACGCGTATAATAACTTACATAAATATGCGTATTGAACTATTATAATATATATGGTGTTTGGAGTTTCAAAGTGTGTGAGTGTAGTTTTTCTTATAAAAAAATTATATATATATAGATACTTTTACAGTTCACGAATAATATAACAGCGATTCAAATATTATAATATATTATACCTAACAATATTTCTATACTATATAATCATTATTAACTTTTTATATTCCGACATCCACATTCAATATAACCTATAATACCTATAATCGTTTACCTATATTATATGCGTATATTTTTCTACGAGTTTTAATACTATTTTATATTTTTTTCACGTTGATACTGACGTAGACTTCTGAATCTGAAGACGCCGTTTCCTTTTTTAATCATTTTATATAATATTTTATGTATATAATTAAAAAAAAAAACCAACAAAACGAAAACTCAATGAAGATTACAATGAAAAACAAGTTCAGTTTATGGTGTATTTAGGAATTTGTAAATTTTCTTGTAAAAAAAAAAAAAAATAAATAAAATTATAATAATTTGTAAGATTGAGGTTTTTACTTGTAGAATATTATGTTATCATTTTTTATCTATATATAAAAATATATAATATATAGTAGTTTTACGCGACATCACCTTTTGTGACATTATGGCTGAATGTGTAAATATTTTTTTATTTTTTTTTTATTTTTTTTATTAATATTTCGTTTCCATATACTTATAAAGTTATGACACTCAGTCGCGTTTAATTCAAAATTTATAATAGCAGTATTTACATACGACTATAATATGGATACATATAATATACATTATAATAATAATATTCAGAGGATAAATCGATAAACGTCATGTTCTCAACGAATATTTATTGATTTTCGAAACGAATTTGCATTTTATATCGTATATCTACTTATACGAGTATTTATATAAATATATAATTCGTACATAAAAAATATCCGTTCGGTTACTATATTTTGTATTAACCACAGTATAGATTATAGAGTATAATATATAATATTTAAGGTAGGTACACTGCACGCGCGTATATCTTCTTGTCGTCCTCTCCGCGATTCGAACGGCGACAGATCGCACACACCTGAAGGCGATTTCCGACAACGAACGTAGACGATAATCGCGTGCGTCTTATTTTTATTACACGAGTAAATACAAGTAGGTATATATATTGTAAAATGTATGTGCAATATTTTAACCGGTCATCAAAGTCTCCGTGATCAGACTAAGCGCGCAACAACGGGAAAACGCGTACGTGCGTCCGTCCAAGAAGAATATTATCTGGAATGATTATAGGTATATAAATATATAGGTACCAAATGGATATTATCCCTTACCCGCGGGGCCGTATTACATTATATATTATTATAATATTATTCTAACGTATGTTTATTTGTCGTTCAAGGTCGCGTGTTGTGTACATCATCGACCGCGGTATATATTTATGTAAATTTGTATCATATATGATGGCCGTCGAAATTTACGATTACGTACAAATCTTCTCGTTTATTCGTCTCCGACAACATAGCGGCTATTATATTTTATTATAGATATAAATAATATAATAAATGGTGACCCCTTGACTTTTAACCGTTTGTCCCGAGTTTGACGCTATATCGTCCGTACTGACAAATCGATCGTTATGCGCATAAGTCGCGTGGATTCTTATTCTATCATCGCTATATCCACCACCCAAATATAACAGACGATTGCATATGTTTTTTTAGGTACTCGAGTACGTGAGTACCACAATATGGGTTACAAAATTTATTGTGTTTATTTTTGTTTGGTATATTATCGACAACGATGATTTTATAAAATATTCAGGATTGCAATCTAATCGAATAATAATATGGTGGTCGATGGTGTATGACTTTTTATCATTTTGTATTGAGCGCGTTCTATCGTTTTGGTCTGTTATAAATTATAATATATAAACAGTGTACTCTTGACTTTACTCTTGGTTTTAAAAGGCTTATTTAATCTCATTTTTCATCAAATCTAGTTGAAAATTGTTTTAAATTCTATATATACTCGTATGTTGCAAACATCAATCTACATGAATATTTTAAATATTAAGGGCGTTGGATACCATCACCTTGTATTTTGGTCACTTTAGGCTAATAAGCCAGATAAAATTAAAGATACTTATAATAATCCAATTACGATTCTGTAAAATAATATGTATGTAATATACTTGAATAATAATATTAGTTTGTTTGAAAATAGGGTTATTTCCTATTAATAATAGTAATAATCATCATTTACTACTAACACAAAGCACATTAAAAATAAGTTATAACCAAAAATCGCTTAAAATGTAAATAATAATGAATAATACTGTGTGTTTCCAACGCTCTTAAATCGATTAAAATTATTTATTCTCGAAAGTGATAAAAAGTGATATTTCTTATTTTAAGTTCAACATAATATATTGTATTTTTTTATTTTTTTATATTTTACAATCATATCTATTCCATTGAAATGGAATTATATACTCCAAGTATATATTATACTTTATAGTTTAATACTTAAACATATAATAATGTATATGACGATAACTGCAATTAAAATAAAATGCGAGATAACCAATAATGTGTCGGCATCGACCTAATAATCATACAATTGTATTTTTTTTTTATAGTTTTTTCATTATTGTCAAATTAAATACAAGTACACCCACCTTATAATTGTCACGTGTGATTATCTATTGAAGAGTGCACTGTTTAAATTTGCTTCAATCGAAGTCACATTAATGATATCAATAAGCATATATAATTGTCTAAATATTATCCAAATTATGTATTGTTGTTGCACAATATAACCACACAATAAACCTACTTTTAATATAATAATGTAATGTAATCGTCGTATTTATAACGAAAACGTGTTCTTGATAATAATGATTTTCTGATGGTTAAATGTCAGGGAATTCGATCTTATAGAAATGTTCACGTATATAAATTTGATTACTTAAAACTGCATGCATCACGTATATCTGCGTGCCGACAATAAAATATTATCAACAAGTACGAGTATATCAATATGGATTTTCACGGTTATATGATTATAAAGTATGCTATATGTGGTATATAGCAATAATATTGTGGTTAGCTGTTAATAAATTTTATTCTCAAGGCTGTATATATAGTAACGATTTGTCCGAAAACAATAGATTTTCAGTTCTTGTGGTATTATTTTATTGTATAATGCTCGAACGGTTTAATGCACTCGGTGTAACAATCCTATGGGACTATTTTGTAATGTTTTTTTTTTTTTTATTTACTAAAATATAAAATCCTTTAAATTTACTCATAATGAGACCTCTAAAAACGCGTTTAGAGGATATTATACAAACACTAAAAGTCTATATAGAGCCCTATACATATTATTCCGTATCCGCGCACGTTAAAACGTGTATGCGCACACAATAAACCTGGATAGAAAAATTATTTTCACACATTGTATATAATATGATTTTATTTGCATATTTTGTTATGTTAAGTATCGTGCCCGCGAATCATCTTAGTTTCGTTTGCTCGCCGCGCATGCGAACTACGCAGCGTGGAACGTTTTCATTTATAATAATATAATATTATATATTATAATTTAGCATAATACGCGCGTAGTCGAAAAACTTCGTCATCGCATGCGAGTATACAATGTATAATAATATATTGTGTACAGAATAATATTGTAAGAACGATAGAAGACGAGCGGTGAAGCGACGGAGTAGAGAAAGAAAATACTTCTGGCTGGGACATTTGAATACAAACACTCTTCTTCTGTTATGGACTCGTGTGTGATGTTTGTATGGTATGCACACACAAAAGCAATTGCGGTATAAGTACACATACACATACCTACATAGAGTGGAAAAATAGAAAACGTCTATGGCGGTTATATACGTCTGTGACGCACTTGGTGAACTGATTAACATTTAAGACAGTATTATGATTATGATTATTATCATTTATTTTTATTTTATATTTATTTTTTATTTTTTGTTTATACGATTCAATGGGAGGCTTCATATAGCGTAGTAGATAATACTATACATGTTATAGTTATTATAATATATATATATACACACATACACTAGAAGTTGTTTAAGTCTGTTGAAGTATGTTGTTTCGCCTTCACAAATATTTATAGATATATCGTGAACGATGTCTACCACCACCGGCGTCGTCGGATATTTCATCCGTTGATGGCGTTCGTACTTTGGCAACGATATAATTATTATACAATAAATTGACACGGACGATAATGTTTTGATACATTTATTTTAAGATATAGTATACTTACAATATGTTAATAAAAACGATTTTTAACATACAATTTTCTGATAATTTTGTAATATTATCATTATCATATAATATACCTACAGAGCTACTCTCACCTAGCCTGTCCACAGCCAATAACTATTTTTATATTTTAAAATCTGTTTTTGCAATTTATTTATGTAAATACAAGTCACATATTTTATTATTATAATTTGTTTATGAGTATTTAATACCAAAATAAAAAAAAAAATAAAAAAAATTTGTTTTCATATTTAATTAAATTGTGTGATAGCCGATTAATAGATTTTATTTTTCTAAAAATAATAATTGAATTATTAAATTCTATAAAGTATTTACTCGCGGTTATTAATTTTTTAAATTTAACTAAATTCGATATTTTATAATCAATTTATATTCCATGTAAACTCTAGCATTTCATATCTGTTTCAAAACAAACATAATATTATAATCAAGGTGTATCAATCCACGTTTATTGCAATTATATTTTAATTGAAATGTAACATTTCAATATGATAACAATAATTTATTGAAAGCGGAATCACCACGAAATGATCTAAATGTGACGTTCGCTAACCGTTTACCGATAGTACCGATGCATTATTCTCTGCGGTTTAATTAGTCAAAAATTCATTTTTTCATTTAGCCATAAGTTTGTTCTGCATTGTTATTTTTTTCGATTAAAATTTATAATTTTAAGAAAAATCAAGACTACATTTTTGTTATCTTAAAACTTTAATTAATATGAAAACAAAGATTTTATTTTGGTTTTAAGTACTTACTCAAATTAAAAAAAAAATGTAATAATGAAAAATGTGACTTGTTTATTATAAATATATTATAATAAATATGTCTTATACATATTACATAAATAAGTTGCAAAAATCAGATTTTATAAATATTATATAATAGATGAAAAGTTATTGAATATGGACAAACCTGGTGAGACACATGAGATTAATTTATCTTTCCTTCAATATTTTTCCGAAACGTATCTATTTTCCAGCTATATTCTTTTCTTTCTGCTCATTTTCATTACGTTATTTATATATATTATCATTATTATTATATGTCATTCTTGCCATCTTTATCCACCCGCGTGTAAAGATTAAGACTGTCATACTCATACACACACATACCGTGGGACCACGCAACGTTGGTGACTCAGACTCACAACCGTATTCTTTGAGGCATATATTAATGATAAATATAAATGACTGTTAAGGTCCTATATATAATGTAGTTGGAGTCGCGTCTGCCCGGGGAAACTGGTTAGGTTGTTAGATTTTTGTGTGTTCGTATAGCCTTCTGACAACGACTGGCCGTTATCACAGTCGATCGGACATCGCGACGACGACCCAGTCGCCGAGGAAGAAATGTGTTTCATAAAAAAAAGAAAAAAAGAATAATTATAATTATAATAAAACCAACAAATAGTTTTAATCTCGGCGGTATCTTTAAAACAAAATACTATAGCTCCGCGGGCTAAGAAAAAAATGGTTTCGGATTGATTTGTATATTTGCAGTAATTTTTTTTATAGTCTCGTGTTTTTGCACTATTATTATTATACATATTTTATTCTATAATTTTACTATGGACGTGTGTCTATAAATAACACTAAAATTTTTATTATACATTCGCAGTTCAATAATATACATATATTGATAATATAATATTATGATGTTATTATTAGAAAAAATGTATATTAAATTCGCTAACGATTCAGTCAACAACAAAATGATAGTTACGTTATTATTTACAAAGGTTTATTGTTTTTACCTTTTAATTTACTTATACGCTTATTTTATTATTAGATACAATCTCGTTAATTATTACTGTATTGGATAATTTAAATTAATTTATAAAAATGCTTTATTACCTATGTATATATTACATTTTTAGTGCGTTATTTTTATCGAAATAACATAAAAAATTATTTATTCAATAAAACTACATTCTAATTATTATTATTATACGAGACAAAAATCAAAAAAATTATATGCTTGTAATGATATTATATATTATATTTATTTTAATAATATAGGTAGATATTTTATTTATTTATTTTTAATATATATACGTAATGTGTTATAACGAATTTAAATATTTCTGTGGTATGCATAATAAGACTTACAAAATTACAACATTATAACTACACGTCTACACTCAACAAATGACGAATGGGTATATATAAATTTTTTGTATGTGTATACGAGTGTACCAGTATTTATAAAGTCTAGAGATTGGATCGCATTTTTTCTTATTTATAATAATATAATACATCGTTTATATAGAAATATAATAGTCAGAATGAAAACGCGTATATAACGAAATAACAAATACTTGACTATATAATAACCGTGATAAACACAAAAGTCTCTATCGGTCTTGTCGAGATTATAATATTTATTATTATAATAACTGCCCAGAAACGATGACTATAGCAAACGACGGATGTCCGGCGTCCGGAATGAGGAAACGAAAATAAAAATGAAAAGATCAAAATGTGATGATGTAATTCAGTGGTCGACCCGAGTGAAACTATTGAAATCAAGATACCCTTTTTGATAATGAAAAACGAAATAAGGACGCAAACACGCCCCGGGACATGGCGTTGCGATGGTGTGTATATATATAATATATTATATAATATACGGTCTTCTTTTGTTATAGGTTACACGAAAATACGTATTATTACCAATAAGTATTTATAAAGAACCGATAGGTCAATATTTGCCGTTATTCGCGATAATAATAAAGCACACACGTGAAATATATAAAACATTAAAATACCACCTGCAGTGAAACGCAGTCGTTCGTTATATTTTCAAACTATATTATTGCGTTTGATATTATAGAAGCAATAATAATAATAAAAAAAAATCGTGTATTTAATGTATATCGCACCGTATATGTTATATAGAAATAGTGAAATACGATCGAAGTTGAAAGCTATTATAATTCAAAATTCAGTTTTATCGTTCGATATTTTCGTATAAACCTATATATAAAAATAATAAATATTATGTTTAATCTGTACTTAAACGATTGAACGTCGGTTGTCCTTATTGCTACGTATATCCGCATTGTTCCTCACAACAATTCTGGTGCACATCACACGGTTATGATTCGTAATAACGGGCGTGGAACCGCAACAACGATATACGTCGTATACACGCGTGTCTCGCTCACGTACATATTACAATACGACGATGTTGTCCGCACGCGCCAGTGCAAGAGACGTTACAAGTTAAACTTAATATTTAACTTTTATATTCACATAAACACGGTAAATGCGGACAAAAGAACGAAGATTGCCGTTTGCAACGCGTTATTTATGTCGCGGGACGTCTATTAAAACAGTCGGGAAATTTGTTGCAGAGATTCACATCAGCTGTATAGTTTTTTGTCTTCCTTACGCTTACGGTGAACCAATATGTATATAATATATACATACATCGTCGATCGTCTTTCTTCATCGTTTATATAATATATAAGTATATATACCGTATACGCGTATTACACTATATACATGTAGCCATACTGTAGGTTACCATAACAGCTACCGCGTGTCTTAATGTATAACGTCCATTGCCGAGCGGTAATACCTAACCAGGTATATGATATATATTATATAAATGTATACCACGGTTGCTGCGTTTGTTGTATTACCTATATACAGTCGCCCGACGGTAAGCACAAACATATGGCGGTTGTACTTATATAATAAGTAGTCGTTATCGATCGCATACAAGTATATATATTTATTATATTATAACACCACTCGCTCGCACACTATATATTATATTATATATAATATGTATATAATTGTATATCATATTATATAAACTATTATAATGTACGTGTAATACTTCAAAGGCCCACCGGATCGTCATCTTATTACATACAGGTGATTTATACAACGGGCTCGCCGTCGTTTTAATTATATATTACGTATATACGATATAAACCTATAAAATATATTATATAGGTACGCCTATTTATTTATTTTTGTTTTATGCGTTCGCCGTCGTTAAAACATGTCCTGTTCGACGCCGATTGCCTCTTCTCAACTGCACGCGTCGAAAATTTATTTCATGCATATACGACGTATAAACACATAATATAATACTCGTATTATAATAATTATAAAATTTATAAATTCCATTGATCGTTTATACTTTTTATTGTATATGTCCTTAGCCCTCTCCTATATTATTACTCTCACCAAATATTGCGAATTATATGATAAAATTTCAAAAATAAATTTAAACTAAAGAAATAATAATATACACACTAGAAAAACATATTTTGAGAAAGACACGCGGATGTAATCGATTGGATTCATTTTCATTCGTGTTTTGGAAATAATATAGGTATATTATATATTTCGTAGAATATAAGTATTTCAGCGCCTTCGCAAAAATATGGAAAAATACTCATATTTAATTACAAGTCCTCTCGACGTATAGGTATTATAATAATTATATGTTGATAGTGTCGTAATAAATTATGCTCAGGTCTTAACATAAGACGTGACTATACCGTATGTGAGAAGGCTAAAAAATGAAAACATCGAATTATCAATTCTCCTGGTGACCTCATTTCTATATTCTGTTGCGCAGGTCTTTTGATTCCGCTACAATTCGCAAACCCGGTGGACAAATGTCTCTATAAATCGCGTAATTTCACAACTATACAGGCTACAGGCATGGTATTGTACGCAAATAATTGTACTATTTCTAGCTAAATATAAATCGGGCAGCACGAATTCCACCTGTATGTATATTGAAACGGCGATATTTTTCGTAGATTTATATACATATATGTATAAAAGAGAAATCCGCGGTTGAATAGGAAGAGTGTCCTGTCCAAACATATAAACAAGATAAAAATTCGACACCCGACAGTTGGTTTCAATATTATAATATATATTATATACACACAATTAAAACGCATTGTATATACCTATATGTATGATTGCGATGACTTAAAGAGAAAATAATAACATGTTATTATAATATGCATAATCCGAGATCCGAAGACGAACGTCGTTGTGGGCGTATGTTGTTACTGCTGCAGCCTCATCGCGAGAAGACGCATCATTCTCGTCCGTCGGTTTTCTTCCGTGTCAAGAGGCGAAACGAGTTAGACGATAATAATAATTATTATTATTGTCCGATGCATCGAAAACAATTAGCGGCGCTGTGATTGACACTATTTAAACACGTGTATCTTTACTGGTTTCGAGACGTGGCGCTACGTTTGTATACAATGTCTTCGGGCCATACGCCATGTATATAATACGTATGTAATATATATATATATATAGTTTTATAGTCTGGACGAGGAGCGAGATTATAAAGAAAAAAAAATTCCGTTGTTTATACGAGGTATATTCTTTGTACAAAAAGGTATCGAAAATTACACATTTTTACGACTATATATTTGTATACATGATATTCTATATTACGTCTGACCCACAGAGATAACCGTATAATACTCGGTTATTATGGGTATAGCACGTACTAGGTTAAATCGTATAATATAAGTCTCACGAGACCCGAAGATTCTCGCAATATAATGTTATAATATTATATGTTAAGCTTCGTCTCTCGCTGGCGTTTGTATACGTGTGTTTCCTTTAAAATGCGTAAATAATATTTCATTTTATCGTACAATTATTATAGGTATATATTTTCATACGAGGGGTTATGTATGCATTTTCGTGTCATTAAAACGTTGAGGATTCCACCGAAATCTAAAACACGAGCGTATATAATAAACGTTATTCCGATCGCGCTGCGTGTAATGTACATTATTTTTCGTTATCTCGCCATCGACTAACGAACGTGTGTCGGAAGACCAAAAAAATAAATATATTATATTATAGTATATATTTATAATATCAAGGCGTAACATGTACATAAATAAAAGTTTACATGACGTCCGACGTCACCTTCCTACTGCATATAATATAATATTATTATATTGTGCGACGCGCGGTGGCTATATATAATATAACTATGACCACAATGAGTCTTCGAATGGGCACATTGCTCCTCTCGTACTTATACATATTATATATAATTTTATCTCGTTATCAGCAGGACTATACACGTTTCACTATCGCCGTTAATCTTAGGATATTCGAAAAATGTAGTTGTAACGATTTTTTAATTCTCGTCTGCTGCAAGTCGTAATAATTATTGTGAAACGATCGCATAAACTCATCGTACGGATTTTTCTCGGAAAAACGACGTATTCTGTAATAATATATAGATCGGCTCCCGCGACGTCAATTTTTCGTTTTTTATTTTAGAAATAATAATAATATAACTTATTATTTATATAAATTATAGCTGTGTCATATTTTTATACGAATGAAATATATACTTATGCAAATAACTATAAATATAATTATGTTTTTCGTGTTGTCATATTTTGAAAACGCCAATATATACGATAGTATATAAAGTAGTGTAGTCTTTATCAGTTGTATAAAAAAAAAAACATAAGTAAAATTTGAAAACTAAGAAAACGGCATAATATTGGCTTGTCAATATATGCTAAATACCGTCGCGTTCACATTCGATACATTTTGATGTTTCATCGTACAAAAAAACGTTACAAAAGATATAGTAGGTATTAATAATAATTATTTTTTATTATGCCGTTTTCTTAGTTTTCAAATGTTACTTATGTTTTTTTTTTTTATACAACTGATAAAGACTACACTACTTTGCTGAAGCGATCATCGTTTATACTGCAGGTATGCCACCGCAGCTGCAATTATATAATAATATGTAAAAGTGACGTTAAAAGATTTTCCCATACGGGTCTCTTCATCATGACATATCGTATTTGGAAAATTTACAATAACCTATATAACCTATATACTGCATAGAGGGATAATTGGACGTTTTCGCCCCGTTTTATAATATTATACGAATGGAAATGGCGACTTTCTCTGGCTGCTCAACTATACGATAACAATAACGTATAACATAGCGTTTTCGACATTGCAATATTTATATATTCTCTTTTGCTAAAGTATATATAATATACAATATTATAATGTACAAGTATACTTACCTTCATTATGTATTATATACTTGCCATTCGGAGCCGACCGAACAAATTTACATTCAATGTAATGTTACGACATGACTCGGTTGACTATTTCTGCGCGCGCGCGCGCGCGTGTGTGTGTACGCGTAACGTAACCGCGATGTCCTGCAGAAACCGCGAACGACTTTTTTCTTCCATGTTTATACGCGTTCTTAACATGGATGAACATGTGTTAAGGCCGCGATTCAATAGTTATATACTTGAGTATATGTATATAATATACAACTATATATATATATATATATATATAGGTATATATAATCACGCGATTGTCTTCCATGTCGTTTGACGCGACGCGACGTGTAAAATTCACTCGCCGCGGAATTCGCGAGATTTTTTTCGCCTTTTACATATTATATTTATTCGTTCGTTCTTCGTGCGTCTGCAGCGTATTATACATATATATTATTGTGTCGTCTTTTCTGAAACAACGACTCCGCGGGCGGTCGTCCGATCGGAAAGAATATTAATATGTTATTATAATATGCTAGTTACGTGTTGTGGCGAATCTGCAGCCATATAAAGAATGTGCGTTTCGAGGGACAGTAAAATAATATTGTAAATCTTTATAGTTTAAGTATTGACTTGTGGATAATATATGACTGTGTTTTGCATTGATGATGGCAACTTTGTTACCGAAATACGTAGGTATTTGGTTAAAATAAAAGTAAATTTTTTGTGGATTTGGGTTTTTATTTATTTAAATATTGTAAATCGTTTATAACATAACAAGTTCGCGTATTATTACCTATTTACCCATAAGTAATTGCGAAAATTTGTGCGATTATATGATAACATAAATATAGTGAATAATATTTATGTCCGCGGATAACTTATATTATATAGGATATACGTGTATTATTTACATATTATAATATACTTAAAAAAGGAAAAATATGTATTATTCGACTATGGGGCATCGTGTCGCGTTTTCGGGTCATTGCACATTTTTTTTTCTTGTGCGCCGCCGCACTCGCCGGCTCGATTTCGAAATAAAGATTATAATATGTATAATGTTTAGCCCGTCGTGTTTTTCTTTCGGAAACGCGCGTATCACATAGTCGCCGTGTACATAAGGCTATATAGAACGAACGAAGATAGAGAGAAAAAAAACAACAACAATATTATCAGAGGGAAAAATTACCGCGCTCTGGTCGTCGTCCGGTGGATCCGCCTCCCGTTGTTGGCCATTTCCGAGGCGGAAAGTTACACTCGGATGCGTACGAGAAGCCGCAGGAACGGTTAACAAATGCCGCAACAACGAAACGTCTGCACGATATACGGCTAACGTCGAATATTATTATACCGTATACTACTACTAGTAATAATAATAATAATAATAATATTATTATTATTATTATAATGTATTTCGAATATAATAGAATATTTATATTTATTTATGGAATTAGAAATTGGCGTTTTCTTTTCTATATATCTTCTCCGCGCTCATTTCAATATTAACATAATAATTTATAATATCGTGTCCATTGTATATTTTAATCATTTCATGATAATGATAATATTATCATTATACTCGTGTATACGTATATGTAAACTATTTTACCTATATTCATATATACAGTGCCGTGCAGAACATACATATCCGTACATGTTTTTGCGGTAATTCAGCAAATTAAATAGTAATTTCAAAAGTAGTATAAAAATAAAAGGGCATTTATTAAAAAATACGGATAAAATTAATATAATAAAGTATTATTTACATATAATTTAAAAAATTTTTACCGTGTCTTACAAAAATTTGATCGACATGGAATTTTATTATTTATTTGTTCTACGAACGGTTTCGATTTAAAATTGCCCATAAAGTTCGCGGAAAATTTTACCAAAAATGATAAAAGTATACGCAAGTTGCATAAATTAGTATAATATATTGTAATACAATGTAATGTCCGCGAAATAACGGAGTTTAATAAACATATATCGTATAACCACTATAATCGTTAATTGATAATTTTTCGTTTATTATATTGTGATGATAGTCCGTTTTAGATCGGGTCGTGCTACACCGCCCACGATGACACGAATTTCGCCTATAGAGCGTGTAATATGCATCCTACGGCCTAGTTAAAAGTAAATAATTTTACAAGATACACGTCCTGTGTACAGTACGATCGGAATGTGTGTAATGTAATATAAATGTGTTATATACGTATAATAAATAACACGATTTTAAAATCCCGTCCCAGTCACCCTGTATAAATCTATTGATTTTTTAACGATAACTACTATATGATACTCGTATGTATAATGCGGATAAAGTTTAAACAGTCCACGGTTGGAAAAGTGTTCGCTCAGGCTCAGTATATGATTGACACGATGTAATGTAGCAGGACAGGGAATGTTTCATTAAATTTCAAAATTGGTTGCTATCAAAGAAAATATACATTTAACCGCTGCATTGTCAATTTCTTCTTATTTTATGTTATAATTAATTTTTTTTAACAACTATGGATGAACGAAATTTTCTATCACGATAGCGTTATATTATGCCTGTATATGAATAATTTTCCTTATGACTATATTATATGAGTTTATACTTTTATATTATATAGTAAATATAAACGAGATTGGAACAAGTGTCTCATTTATTTTACAACGAAACCGATAGTTTACAAATACCACGACTGCGGTATACGAACGTTGGTTATTTTTCCGAAACGACGCGGACCTCTCTAATTATTAACGTCCCGTTTATAACTAGGTATTATATTATTGAGTACCGTAACGGCGATGAAACAACAACAATAATAATAATATCGTTAAATAGAAAAAAAATCGTGTACTTCATTCGCTCGCTCGTGTTTATAATATATTATTCCGATTATAATATTATTATTATTATTATTATTATTATTATTATTATTATTATTATTAATATTAATATTATTATTATTATTATTATTGTAACGTTCTTAACGCGCGCGACGTCTTTCCTCCAGCCGCGCGCGCGATCGGCGTGTTATTTATGTTCGAGACAGCGTGCGGTCCTCCCGACACGTATCTACGCGTATTTATATTATTATAATATTTTTGTCGCATTTTTTCTCATTCTCGTTTTTCTTCCCACTTCCAGTCTGCTCGTCCTCTCGGCAGTAATATTTTTATTTATTTATTTATTTATTTATTATAATATTATTATTATATTATGTTCAACGTCGTGTGTAAGTTCGTGTTCTTCCGCAGCCGCACACGCGTGTGCACACACCCGGATCATAATGTCTCGGTGGAAAAACAATAGATACCGACTTTGAAAACGTATACGAGTGTAATTCCTGTAGTTTTATTAACGTGAAATCCCGATCACTCTGTACACACGAGTTACGTTATTATAATGAAGTCTTTTCTACGGGCGCACCTCACGCGATGGCGCAGCGCACGCAACGCATCGCGACCGTCGTCGTCGCCTGAAACGCCGGACCGGATACAATACGCATTTACAAACGCGTATTTTAGACGAATCTTCGATTATTTAAATATGCATATTATTTCGTACCTACGAATTCCGATTCCTTTTAAAAATACTATAATTTATTTTTCCATGAAATTCGAAAATTTCAATATTATTATCCAGCATATCTACCTGTACCCATCATACAATAATATTATGAATTATGATAAT
The DNA here is from genome assembly GCA_021307375.1 of Tetraneura akinire. Taxonomy (NCBI): domain Eukaryota; kingdom Metazoa; phylum Arthropoda; class Insecta; order Hemiptera; family Aphididae; genus Tetraneura; species Tetraneura akinire. The sequence goes on along the minus strand of JAIUCT010000022.1, from coordinate 8,714,900 downwards.
ACAAGATGATGTCCTATGGCTAAATATTAACGAAATCGATTTTTCTGAAATTTATAGAATTCAAATTTTTCACTTTTCATCGGACATTTTTAGAATTAAAATTAAAATTAAATCGATATTATATTATATTCATTCATAACATAAAATATATATTATTATTATAGACTGTATAGTCTGTACTTCTGTAGTGCCTATACCTACTTATTAACATGAACATGACACGAATAAATAAATACATTATAACGTGATATGGAGAAAATTAAATTAATTCTCAACTACTCGATAGATTTTCATTGGAAATTATGTATTGCCATGTTACTTTCTATATTCATTATATACAACTTAATATATACGTATATATTATATTATGTTATATTACTGTTCAAATTTTCAATATTAATTTATTTTATAATACATAGTTCGTCGTTCCAGTTATTATATTATTATGCATATACCTATAATGTATTATTATTTTCGTTGTCGTCAAAGATGTTATTATAATTTTTGCGCTCGAATAATAATAATTGTAAGTATATAATATACATCCGTGTATACATAGTTTACGGTTTGTGAGTTTTCGTATTTTTTAATCGATTTCAAATTAGCCACTACTCGCCTCGGTTGTCGTATTCAAAATGCATATCGCTTGAATTAGTGACGGTGTTAAAAAAAATCACGTTCGGTTCATCTGTTAAAATTTTAAATTTGATGATCTGTGCAAAATCGAAACCAACTATCACGTCATAATATATAAAAAAAAAAAAATCATAATTTTGACCAATCCAATGAGAATATTGATTTTAGATTTATAAATTATAAACCATATTACGCTGAATATAAAACTATAATATCATATTTTTTTAAAAATATATGTTATTCAATAATTATTAGTGTAATATGACTAATGACCAATGAATCATTTATTTAACGATTCTATTTTATTTTTAATTTTAACTATACTTGTGATTCTTTAGATTTTAATGAAAAATAACAAATAATTGTTTATATTATACCGATTAAAAATTGTTACATCTCACATACATTAGAATTTTTTTTAAATTTGCGCAATTTATTTCGACACCTTCTTGTTCTATGAAAATATACGAGTATATATTATATTATTATTACTATTATTATTACCGCCATGGCGCTATCGGTTTACGCAAATATAGTTGTCTACGTTTTTTGCAAATAAATATATTTAAAAATGTGTATAAAATACGCCATCCGGTCGTATAATATAATATATGTATATTTATGAGTTTTATCATCTCTCTATCTCTTTCCTTCAAACAATAATAATAATTATCACCTCTTAGTCGGTCTGTGTTTTTTTTTAACGGTACGAATCGCTGCACAAATCTCTGCCATCCGGTTGCCTAAATACGGGCGTTCGTTAAACTTTTGACGTATACGATACCTAACCTATACGATTAAAGAGACGCGTCATTCGATACGTTAACACATTCGCATTTAGATCACGATATTATTATAATACGAGTGTGTATTTATATAAGTCTTAAAAGTATGCTATCGCGTTTGTATATTTATAATATAATTTACTCGCCCACGTGCGTTTATTTGTTTCTTCAGAATAAATTGCACATTTGAGCGTACATACACGCGCTACTCGTAAGTAACAATAATAATAATAATAATAATAATAATAATAATAATAATAATAATAATAATAATAATAATAATAATATGCAAGAAATATAAGAGAACAAAAAAAAAACAAGAAAAAAAACGGTCCGCCTCGGCGTATATTATATAGATTTAGGTACATAATTTTATAATATAACGTATGTTACGTACATGATTTTTCGACCAGATTATGATCGGCGACATATTATAATAATAATATACAGCCGACTAGTTTGCAGTCCGTGGCGAAAAACCGCGTTTCGTAATTTTTAGAAATTATAGTTATTTTTTTTTCTTCGTCGTCGAATAATACTTATAATATTTTTAATGATATGTATATAATATTGATCTATTATAGTCCATAATACGTGACTGTGTACATAACAATAATAATAATAATATACGCGATACGCACACGAATTAAGATGACTGATATAGTCGCGGTTATTACCATTTACCCGTGGGTAACCTGAATTTAATTATCATAAATGAGTAAAAACAACCACACGTGTTATGCAAGTACTGCGGACTCGTCGCGCCACTTATATCCGACTTTGAAAAGTTTGTGAACACGTGGCGCGGTGAAAAATATTGTAAAAATTAAAAGAATATCGGTTGATTTAAACAAGTTTACGAATGCATCGCGGTAAATAACATGGGTAGTAAAGTCCGTTTCGGTCAACAGCAACGTGATATTTTTAATATAACTATTAGTTTATTATCTATACCCGATAATACACCGACACTGGCACGGCGGCAACATGTGACAAAATTTATATTACACGCACGATGTACGCTCTCCAAACACTGTTAAACATTTACACCTCTATTTATATTTTTATATTATATTTGTTTCCGTCGACGTTTGTTGCCCACGTTCGGATTTCTCTATTTATCGTCCTCGTGTATGCGTACGTTATTAAAACGCTCGTTTGTGTCCCCCCGAGAGTGTATTTAGTATTTACACAAGATCGTAAAGGTTCCGGCCGTCAGAAATCGAGTCTCACGTCTATACGGTTTTATGACGTAAAGTATTTGAAAAATACGATTTTTTTTTTTTTTTTTATTATTATTTAAAATAGGTATATTATATACCTAGGTATACTTTTCAAACACGTAACCGTTCTTGCCATCACAAACAACACGCGTACACGGGTATAATATTCGAATATTCAAAATTAAAAACGTCACGATAGCAATTCATAAATAACATATATAATCAACAGATGAAACGTGATAATTAATAATCATATGTTATTGCGTAGGCCTTTATTGGTCGATCTATTCTGAAAACATAATATTATGTTATTTCACCGAGTGCAATATAATGCGCGTAGTATATTATATAAAATTGGGAAAAAACTTTAGCAGAAATATTTTTTAATAAAAATATTATTCGTATCGCATTTAAAAAATGCTATTTATATATGAAGGTCGTGTGCTTTGTAAGTATATTTAACTGTTATAGCGGTTATATAATTATATTATAATACTCTTTGGAATTTGGGAAAAGGTCGGTATATACAATATACCTACATTATAATATAGTCACAAAGCGTACGCTTCATTTCATCGGTCACCGCCGCCTCGTTAAATGAAAATTTTCTTTGTGTACGGGAACTATTAAATATATTATTATGTTCTCAAAGCCCCGAAGTATAGTTTATTACGACGTCCGAACGAACGGGTTAAATAAGGGACAACTATTATACCGCTAGGCGTTTATGCAAATATTTTCTAGGACAATATGGTCTTATACTAATATATATAATAATAATATAATATTTGTGCGCAGTGTATTATTATACTATTATTATGAATCATCGTCTATAATATATAGACGTATAATATCATATACACCCTTCAATTGCTCGACCTTTGTCACATCTAAAGCTTTGGGAAAATTACATTTCCTACGCCGGACTTTATAAACTATAATACCATTGTGTGACCTAGGTATACTATATATATATATATATATATTTATAGAGTTTATACCATAGTTATTGTTGCGCGGGGTCGACCTTTTGAATCGTCAAAAACCTTTATACAACAGTATTCCCCCTTTGGCTACATATAGATCACATAAATTAATATTATTATTTTCATTTTTTTTTCTCCCCCGTAAGGTTATTTCGTTTCTTATATAAACCGAGACCATAAAATACTATCGTGTTCCTCTAAAAAATGTGAGTAGGACCTACCTATTTATTTTTTATTTTTAATAAAAGAACCACAGAAATTTGCGTACTTATATGTTGAAATCGAAACGATGTACTTTAACTTTATATTGTATTTTTATTTTATCGCATAGGTTATATTCTATATCATAACATCATGGTCTGACGCGACAATTGATTCTCGGCCGATTTTATATAATAACATTATAACCTCACCCCGAGTGGTTTTACGACGTTCCATGGGTTTCGGCGTTATGTACACATGTATATATTTCCTCTCTATAGCTTATTTTATTTTGTACTACGCTGTTACATTTTCTTGTTGTTATTTATTTTTTTTTTTTAATACATCGCATATATTATTAAAACGAATAAAAGAACAGGAGCGGTTATAAAATATATTCTATAAAACCCTTCAATTCGGCATTCGATATTTTAACTTCGGTTATATGTTTTTTTCCCCCCCCCCCCCATTAAATTGTAAAACAACACGGTACTTATTATCGTATATAATATTATTTATACTGCGTCATATAAAAATGACGGACGATTTTGCGATTTTTTTTTTTTTTTTACTGCCTTCTTCGCGCAAATATTTTTTTTTAGTTTTACGTAGAAACAGACACCGGGATACCGGATACGTAGAGTCATCGTTTTTGTGTGTGAAAAAATTTAGAAGAAATGTATAAAATAAAATATACATGAGTATATGCGTGCTATAATATGCCACAATTTATTATAATCATCTAATATAACATTATTATACTTTTGTTGTTGAATAAAACGTATAGTAATTCGCAAATTAAGAAGATAACGAGAAATAATTAGAGAAACTGTTTCAACGGAGACAAAATTAAAAACGAGAAATAAAATAAAATTGGATATAGTGCGCTCTGGGCCTCTGGGATATAATACCATTAATACATATAATACTCCTATACATATTACGAGTATATTATACGTCTTATAGTATTATTAAGTTTGATTATAATAACTTTTGATCAGAATGACCGCCGTGTCACGACAAGGTCTAAACAAAATTACATCGTGAACAATTCACCAATACGACAATATTGTACAGAGAATGCGTTTATTGAACACTTCACTCACGATTACAATGGTAGGTTTCCATATATTTTTCTATTCTCCTTGACAATACCTCTAACCGTAGTCGCCATAAAGTCTGCATTAATATCCGATTTCGTTTCCGCAGCATTATTATTTTAAAATTTAAACCAACGTCAGAAGTCTTTCCGTATTATACTCGTATATACGTTTAGTGTTTACTTTTTATACGTAGAAAAACATTTATGATGTTCTTTGTTCTTATAATATATTGTACTTACCGTAGGTATTAGTTATATTTATTTTGTACATATTATTTTTCCCACAAAAATAAAAAAAAAAAAGTATTTTTTTTTTTTATTATTATTCGATACGGTTAGGTTAGGTTATATAATATTATTGTCATATTCAATAATTATTTCGATTACTCACCAATGTTTGGCGTTGCACGCGCGAGTGTGCGTCAATAAACAAACGACGAGGAGTGGTGTTCCACGAGTGTGTTTGACTTTAGATAAAACCGAAAAGAAAAGAAAAAAAAACAATAGGAAAGAAAAATACGTAAAAATGATGTGTATGTCGAAGGATAGGTCATTTATATAATATTACGTATATAACGACACTTGCAACCTCCTCCATTGAGTGGTCTGATATTATTTTTTTTATCTACGTTCAGTGTTTACACTGCACAGGCGATCAGAATATATTTCAAGTTATAAAAACGTCGGAAATGATACGTTTAAAAACACGAAATTCTGATCAACCCGTATTTAGTACCTATTAAATATATTATGTATTTATGTACGCCTCGAGTGTATATTATACGCGTGCGACAATAACAATATCATTATAATATTATCATTATTATTATCATTATCATTATTATATAGTTTCCAAGGGGCCACCGACGATTTAAAATCACCGCGCTGTTATCACGTGGGTCGAACGTTTTATTGTGTACATTTTATTACGTACACACTTGATTGGACGTACCGAAAAATAAATTTCACCCGCAAATATAAATGTATGGAACATAAACGTGTCACGCGTTTATGTAAAAATACATTAATATAAATATAATAATACGTTTAAAATCTTTTCTGTGTAAACACATATACCAGATAAGCGGTTAAACGAGTAAAATATAATAACGAGGAGGCGCTGTTTATTATAATTTATAACCGAGTAATACACGGCATCGCGAGCGAACTGACGCTATAAATGTACGCGCGCATTTGTAATTTTCATTTTGGACCCCGCGTTCAAATATTATTATTAAAAAAAAAAAAAAATAAATAAATACTTAAATAAAATAAAGGTATAACATTTCTTCGGACGATATTCACAGTAAATATTATTACGGAATAATTTCATTTCCCCGTCACACTTGAAAAAATATTACACGTATAACATTATGGGCAAAAAACATGGCACTTCCATAATAGGTAATATGTTTTTAGCTTTAATAATGCAATTTTCTGCAATGTTATATTTTTATAAAATCTATTTGAAGAATTTTTTTTGTATAGAATGTTATAGGAATATTTCTATATTTTAAAAAGTTTTGATTGGTATTTAGTTTAGTTGGTGTTTTTTCTGAAAAATTATTTTAAATAGTTGCAGAGACATGCCGTTTTGTTGTACCGAGTCCATCACGAGTATTTTTTTACTTTTTCAAGAAATTTACACGTTTCAAAAGCCATAAAAGAATATACGTTTTATAGATGGTCGTATTATATAAATTTGATAAAGTTGTAGTTAGGTGACCGCGTGTCTTCTAAATAACTATAATAATAATATGTTCGTATACAGAGGTATAAAAATATATCAAAAATATTTACTCATTCGTTGCCGAGCGTGTGATAAGTCGGGAACGATCGGACTTTTTCTCCGTCGTCGTATCCACTGCTGCAGCTAGTTTGAAATTCGAATAGTGTTAATGTATAATTAATCTTATAGAGTTTAGCTATGTAATATATAAATCAAAATATTATAATTTTAATGAAATTTGTAAAATCGTTTATAATAATATATAATGTATATAATAATAAGCGTGTTCGATGTACCTATATACTATTATATACTGTATACGAGTAAGCATGTATGACACTTATGAATTATTTCAATGATTATATAGTTAAATCAGATAAACAAAGTGACATTTCATTAAATATAATGAATTGATGTTGGATAAACGCCAGGCGTATGTTAACATCGTTTATAAAGTTAAGTATCAAACTATATAAACATTTATACCTTTATACCTAATACACGTATAATATGGAAAAATATATTACTGAATATTTAATCGCATAACTGATAAAGTGATAACGTTTTAAGTAAATATTATAACGCGCGAAATGTATAATTATTATTTCACATATGAAATTCCTTTTATTTGTCATTATTAGCATATCATTATCTATTATACTCTTTATTAATTAAACGATAAATTCCATTTTTTTCAGTTGAAAAATAAATATAAAAAAATATACCCTCTTGCACGATTAGTCTGTCATATTGATATAATACGTATTATATAATTCTATATATTTATTTTTTAAACCTTTTTTTTTTTTAGTAAAAAGAAAATCGTGAACATTAAATTTACAATTATATTATATCACGTACTATTTTAAGGTTATATTTTGCGTATTTTAAATTTCATGATATTATATATTTCATATTTTAGTTTCATAAATATTAGCCAACGTTCGTTTTGCACGCGTCATAAAGAGAAATTCATTATTATTACATTTCGTTCGAATAATAAATATATATTATTATAATGTACGAGACACGATTGTTGTAATTACATTTATATGCAAATTGCGTTGTTTTATAGACGTCTTTTTTTTTTTCAACAAAATTTCGACTTGTGTGGCGTTCGCTGGAACGATATACTTCAAGCCTCGGCGTCCTCTGTACACTTTTTATAATATATAATATACCTGTATATTATACTGGTCCGATTGTAATATTATTATAATATAATATCGACACGTCGATCGCCCCAAAATCGCATATTATGAAACATATAGTTACTCGCAAATAAAAGGAATAAAGAGCGAATGAATACTTACGGAGGCGTTTCCCTTAAGTACATATAAACGCACAATATGTTTTATACCATTATTATAATATTATAACCTCGGTAACGGTTTCCGACACACAAATGGTATATATTATGATCTATGACGTATTATTATGTGCTGTATTATATATAATAAATTGTACACGTTTCGGAAAGGTCGGTCCCGCTGCGCTCGTGATGTTTGCGAGATAATATTATTATTTAAAAATCGCGAAGACCAAAAAGGTCCGAAAAAGGATGTTACATAATATAATATATGGTAACAGTATAACTGTAAAAATCTCGTAAATATACAACGACAATGAGTTTTTCGCTCGTCGTAACGTCACAAACGGTTTATATACGATCGATAGATCATCGATACGTTTTTCGATATATGATATACATTATATTATATACATATATCGATGCAATATATTGTTTGGTTAGGAATTTATCACCATATAATACCGACCGACATGCAGTAGCCCTTTTTCTTGCTTCTTGTCGGCTTTTACGCGTTCACACGATTAATAATCGGACAATGCCACATGTCTGTCGGTGGTCGGAGAGGGTGTATACGCGGAAGAACCGAATTTCTCAGAGAACAATATGTATATAGCTTCGAATGAAATAAGGGATTATTATAATATTTTATATAGGAATAAGAGGCGGTTTTCGTAAAGGCCGGTGGCCGGAATTCTATACACACACACACGCATCATAACGCATTATTATATTATACGTATTTGGTCCGCCACCGGGGTGGTTACGTAACGGGTAGTGCGTATTTTTGTGCGGGTGTATACTAAGAATTGTAGTTTTGAAAACGATGATCGGATGAACCAGTTTTTGTAACAACACAAATTTCGATCGTCCTGTATAAAATATAATGTATACGCCCGCGTATGGGTCTCTGTATTATTATAATAAAGTGTTGGTATAGTATCGGGTTAAAAGTGCCGGTCGCCGTTTGGACGGTGATGTAATTTATTGGACATTTCACAGCGTGTTTAGGGAAGAGAACGTTCATGGGATAAAATAAAAATAACAGCCTACATATCGTTCTACCGGCAATCTATATAATAATAATAATATATATTATATTTTTAAACACGTTTTCGGACGTACACAATAACATACATTATATTATAATATACTTGGGTATAAAATAGAACAGTAGTACATTGTACGGACGTGTACGACGCGGTAGTACAAATTCCAAAAAAAAAACAATTTTTTCTCTCTCTCTTTCTATGTATTCCTTTTTTTTTTTCGATAATCGTTTCGAGAATTTCTCAAATCGTCCGTAACGTATTACATGCCCTACTCCATGCCTACTGTTCATCCCCAAGTCTATATAGTCGCCATAATTACTTTTTACATATTATTATATGTATATAAGTATATAAGCAGGTTATTATTTATTAAATAATTGAGTACGATATTATAATAATATACCTATACATATATACGTAGTGTGTACGTTCGACGACGCGTTATAACATCATTATTATTTTTTTTTACTTTTATATGTTTTTTAATTTTTTTTTTATTTTTTCTATATGGAAATTAATTTAACGTGTGAAATATAATATTTCCCCGTTGTATAGGACTAAATCGCCGTACACGCTATAATAGGGGTATTAAAAGATTAGCGCGTGACGCGAGCATATAAACACGCGTTGCTGCCATCGCTTCAATTTGTATACCTAGGTACATAATATTATTATTTACAAACTCCTGGAATTAAATGGATATTCCGGTTTGTTTACGTCGCGGGATCGTCGAGAATAATATTATTCGGTCGAACTAAATAAATATATTACAATGATCATTATAATATATATTAAAATGTGACATACTATAATATTATAATAATACGTTATATATAATACTCATGACTCGTCCGATTAAGAAGTTTATTATATTTATGTCTTAAAACGAAGGCATCGGTGTGCCACGTTACGAAAACGTCGGAATTGCACTAAAATATATACAATTACCCTATATTATAATGTTATATTTTTTTATTTATAACTCTGTCGTAACAAGTCGTCAGTCTTAATAATTGACTTATTTCGACAATAATATTTCTGGTACCTATCTATATATACAAAATATCCCCCCATAAACTGTTTGTCTCGACGTCACAAGTCCCTTGTCGACTCACGCGAACATAAAGAGTTACACAAGTATTATAATGTACTTATACCAACATATTTTTTAAATAACCAGTTTTCCTTGTTAAATAATGGGGAAATCGATTATTATTAGGTTCGTACAGTAAATTGAAAATTGAAATTGAAAAACTCATCCAGGCATTCGTATACTCTAGCAGTACGTATAGTTAGTATTATATTTTATATATATATATATAAGTTCAACTACAATGTAGCGTGACTGAAATTACCCAGATCAGTTGGGAACGATTTTATATTATATTCTCTCGTTATTACTTATCACTTATCAGTTATTATATTGTAATATTTCTGTAAAAAAAAAAAAAAAAAATTAGACGTATAATTTTTATCTTTTTTAATAACTTTTTATAATACCTATTTACTTTGGTCGTATATACGAGTATACTTTGTCCATTATTCAGACCGGGAAATAATTTTTTTTTAGATATAACATACAGAGCGATTGAAAAGTTATGGTATACCTAGCTGTAATAATGGAAGTATATTAACACTGATATAATAATTATAGATCCCGTTATATTTTAATGTTTTGTGTCATCGACTATCTTGTACTATCTTGTATAATATTATTATTTACTAAAGGGAAATAAACTACAATGTTCAAAAGTCTTTACACGCGTTATATATAAAATATAATTTTTTTTTTTTTTGGAACGATATTACATTTTTAATTTTGTGCCTCAATGATGTTTTGCGACGTTTGAAGTTATAGAATATAATTTTACCGTATACGAACAACGGTGTTAACATCAAACCGCGTTATGTAGGTATATGCAAATGATAATAATATACAATTTATTGATGATTTATTGATTTGTCTGTCGAACATAACGCATAATAAAATATTTTTCACGAAATAATTTCTCAATGTCTGTATATAATTATTATATTATAAAATATTGTTTTATAATTTAATGTAATAATATAAATATATATTTGAAGGATGTATGTAGTCCGTTCTATTGTTTCGTCAACGCACCCTCGAAAAGGAGGAAGGAAAAATATATATAAAAAAAAACCAAAAATTAATTGAAAATCGTATAAAATACACACTCGAACGTATTACCGTCAGACATAATATTTTCCACACGTAATATAACTTGTTATTATATTATCATGTTATATAATATATGTATACGTATATATATATACTTACCCGCGAGCACTGTACACGACTTTTTAACTCTCGATGATTTTTTTTTTTTTTTTAATTTTTTATAGACTCTAATTCTAAGGTTGATGTTTACTGTTCAGTGATGGATTACGGGTCGTCTTCGATGTACGATACAGTTTCGTGGCTCGTTCGCGGTTAATATATTATTATATGGCAAACGATAATAATATAATGCACCTATCCGTATTATTTTTTTTTTTATTTTCTGTACGATTAATGAATGTGTACCTACACATATTATACAGTATGATCAAAATCATGTGTGTGTCGTAATAATCGTCGTTTTCCCATCACCTCATATATATACACTGTATATGACCATGTATAATATAATATATACTCGTATCGTACATTGTTTATAATGTAACGATTATACCAACTATAGAGTTTTTGAATACACGCAATTGATTTTTTTTGAAAGAAAAAAGTTTATAAAGAACCATCGTAATATTTAAATTTAGTTAACTGTATAGTTGCGATTTTGCATTACATGTAAAAGTCAGTACAGTAGTCACATTGTTACATTATAACTGATTATACGATTTCATCATAATACATATAAGTATATATTATTATTATTATTGATTATAGTTCTTTAGTAAAAACAATGCAATTTTCATTTGGAATTAATTAAGTTTTTTACACCCAAAACTGAGAATAAGGCGACTTGCGATAGATTGAGAAATGCTGAGTTGTATAGCGTTTCCAGAATTTTGCTTTTTAAAACGCGTTATTTTTCAATCACTTTGTATACTAGGAGATTTCTATGCATCTGTCCGTTATTATTTAGTTTTACACGTGTATATTAATATATAATCATCGAGTTTCGTTATAATTTACATACATTCGCCAACGTTTATGTATATATCAAAAATTATTATAATATTTATGTAATCACATGAATAACGTTCCCCTGTTAATGATATTGTATCAATATTATAATTATATTATAATCATCAATATTATCTTATAATGATATTGCTATATGCATACACCGAGATGGCGAGATAGACTAATAATTTTATAAAATGTTGTAACATTATCAAGATAAGTAATACTCGCGCGTTATTATTGCCGTCCGGCTGCGTGTTGACACGTCCTAATTCAATGCGACACATGTCGTATTTTAATATTATATTTTCTTGTAGAAGTATATTATATTATTATATATATTATGCGCAAAGAATACATAATAATGTATTTATTATTATAATTTTCTATATATAGTCACAGTATAAGCGGTTAGAAACTAGAAGAACCGTAATATTATTATATTATAATATGGAATAAATTATAATATCGTGTTCTTTTTTTAATATTACCCAGTCGGCGTACTATATAAAACGACCTGCTGTTTGCCGATTTTCGTATACAATAATATATAGATAATATTATAAATATATTTACGAAAATAGCGGTTTTAAATAAAGAAATTTCAGACAAAAAACACATCGGACGCGTAAAAGAACGAGTGCAATCTCATAAAAAATGATGTGTGTATTTTTATTTTTTTGGCAAAACGATGATAATGTTGCTAATAATATCTCTCGATAGCGGACCGAAATACGAGTATTATTTAACTTACGCAGTTTATAATAATAAATTAATTTTTGATAGTGAGGAATTATATTGTTTTATACTCATATATATTATGGTCTTTGTCTTATTATTTGATAACTTTTGACAAATTATAATATACGCGTAATATATGAAAAAAATCATACGATATGTACGCATTCTTATAGAGCCCCAACAGTTCACAAAATAAAAAAATCCTATTATTGGAAAAAAGATAGTTATTCAATTTCTTTATTTTGAAATTAAATTAATTTTCCCAGTTTTTGCGCACTAGCAGTATAATTGTTTTTAGTGATAAAAATAAAATTGAAATAAGCATTTAAAATGTTTTAGAAAGTTTAATAGATTTTACTAAAATAACATATTATTATATAACGAACAATAATTTGGTAGATATGACATTTTAAAATATTATACTCTTAAACGTATTTACAGTGGTTTTTAGCGCATTTCGTCTAAATAAAAAAGACGTATCTACAATGAATTCATTTTATATAAATATGAATTTTTAAAAAAATTATATTTACTACTTGTTATAGATGTAACGGTATTGGCCGTATACAATAAAATAGTACGAAATGGTGTTGTGGTGAATTTAAATATTTTTATTATGATTTTTTGAATAATACACGAATTAAATAATTTAGGATATAATTTACACTTACCTAGTTACTCTAGAGTCTAGACTATAACGTAGTCGGGCTTATAACAATACCTCGATGACTATCTATAGTCGGTAACCAGTGGGGGTTTAGAAAAGTCTATAGTCGAAATTTGCCAATTTCTGAGACTACAAAATACAAAATATGCGTGAATACAAAATATGGCGATCACAAACGACAAAATGGACTAGTTGTCGAAACGTATCCGTTTCTTGGACAATTAGTCTGTGTTCGTAAATCGTTCAACACATACTGTCCTCTTGCCGCTCGATATCGGCCTTTTATAGGTCGCGATAGTATAATTTTATCAATATATGGATTTTCCGTTACATAGATATGATGAGAATCGATCGAACACATTTTTTTTTTATCTCGCGATTAAATTGCACCGTGTTATTAAATATAATAATAATAAGAATATAATTTATAGTTTCGAGTCTGCAGTGCTCTGCTCGCGGGATCGCTATCGTCCTGACGCACATGTGCGCGTGTATTTCATAATATATGATTGTGTTTGTTTTCGTCTTGTAGGGTGAACGCATTTGCGTTCGGTGGAAACGCATAAGGCGGAGGGTTGCGGAAGACGACGAACATTATCCCTGTAATATGTTATACGAAAAACCGCCATTAGCGAGCCGCCATACACCGCCTGCGCCAAGGGCGAACACTTCCGCCGTTTAGAAACGGTAGCTGCAGCAGACCGTGCGCAGACGGGCATCGGGGGTCTCGGCTTCACTCGTAAATATTCATAAGTATTCCGAAATGTCTTGCGACGTCTGTCTACAGAATAATAATAATAATAATAATAATAATAATAATAATAATAATAATAA
>JAIUCT010000022.1:8594481-8690601 GCA_021307375.1 Tetraneura akinire | reverse complement strand
TATTATTATTATTATTATTATTATTATTATTATTATTATTATTATTATTATTATTATATATACGAACACAGTACGACGTACATCGTAAAATATATTGTCTATGATAATGATAATAACTCGCTATAGAACAATCCGTGTTTTTGTATATAACCTAACCCGTTGACCGTTACCGCGGTATATCCGTTGTGTTTCGACAAGAGTCGATGATAATTCGATCTGATATATTGCCGTGTGCCCTAAAGACAAAATAACTTCGCACTCGAATTCGCTAAATAATATTATTATAATCGTTTTATATATTGTGTATATTATACTTATACTTATATTCTCCCGTCTTAACGAAACGGAGGCGTAAGAACGAGGCCGGTACGGGTTTTTATTTATTTATTCTTTTTTTTTTTTTTTTTTTTTTTTTGTTAATACTTATCATTATTATTTTCTATTTGGAATAATAAAATATATATTAGAATCGCTTGTTGTATACTTGACGAAAATTTATTAACACGTTTCGAATGATTAAAAATGGATAATAGTATACGTATATAATATCTAAGTACGTATCTAACGGTTATTATACACGCCGCATATATTATAATAATATATTGTTCGTGAACACATACGCGTCATAATATATTATATTATTATTATTAAAATAACGATTTTATTACAATATACAATATATATTTAAATATCGTTTTACGCCTTCGAAACGTTCATCGCGTATAATAGTTATTCGTATAATATTGACGAGTATACACATATAATACGTGTTCTCGAAAAATAGAACTTGTAATATTTCAAATAAATATTATAATTTATAAAGATATATCTTTAAATCCTTTTATGGATAATAATATTATGATTTATAAAGTTATAACTTATAACTATGAAGTTAATAATATACGCGGTTATGTTTAAATTAATAAATAATATATTGTTTTATTCACACGTGCACACACTGTCCGTTATATATATTATATATATATATATATAGTTTTATATACACCATCAACACGACATATAGTTTTAAAAATGTACTTTTGATCTAGAATCGAAGTGACTCTATATAAGTGGACTATAAATGGATATTATAAAAAATTTTAATTTTTCACATAAATTGTATAATATTTTAAAAATTCTATATGTTCTCAAATGCCCAGGCTCGGGTTATCATCCCAGTTTCGAAATTTTCCAATTTAGCTATATAAAATGGAGGTACATAACAGTATATGCGTTGTTATAATATTATTACTATTACGTATTTCCTCTCATTAGTCGGTTTGATCGAAATAATAACGCGATAAAGGAGTATTATACACGTAAAGTACACGCACTTATTAGAAATGTAACCCGTATATTATTATTATTATTAATATAATGATGAGAGAAAATCGGATACTACATGACTCGGTGTCAATCATATGGGTGAACTTCGCGACCGTTTGATATTATGATACAGACACTCATAAAATTTCGTACGAAATTTTAATTTTAGAAATAATATACTTATTATTAGTAACATCATAACGAGGCACGTGGTCTGAAATTCCGAGGAAAGGACTTCAAAGGAAAATGGAACTACACTATTGTACATTACCGGTCTATATAACATTTGCTATAAGTACATCCTCGTATCTATATATATTTAATAAGTACCTATTGTAACGTTTACATGTGGCTATACGACCCACTAATAAAACGCCTGCCTACACCCGACACTTCTCGTCCTCCCAAGTATAAATTTACGATTCATCATCGTTCCGACCGCTCCACTCGCATAGATCGCTTTTACAGTCGTTTTATTCAGTTAATTTTATGATATGGGCATGGCGATATAATGAGAGCGATTATTTCTGTACACTAATATTGAATATGGAATTACTTCTATACCTATGCGGTTGTACGGTATAATTCGTAATAATTACTATTTTATAAGTACGCATTTACATTTGCATTTGCAGAGTCACATTATGTACATTTGCATATTGTATCACCGAATAATAATATTAAAGGATAGTTACCTTGTAAGTTAATTATTAGATACTATTATTATAGATGTCTATCCGATGCTAAAAAATTTAGTTTTCTCTATAGTATTTAACGAGATTTGTAAAATAAAACCCCACAAAAGTAACCTATTTTAACAACTAGGAATCATTACACGTTTAGATTCTGAGCGAAGCGAAGAATGTATTGGTTTTACAATGATGTGTGATTTTTTTTTGTTTTTTTTGTTTTTTTTTTTTTTATTCTGAAGACATTTTTACTACCCGAAATAATGCTCCGATTTTCACGAATAGCGAGTTTCAGATGTAAAAGTGGATGTAGATGGTACTTTATTTAGGTCATTTTTCGAATTTCTCAAAATTTACTATAAGCGGTAGAAAAAACTTCGAAAAAATGACGAAAAAACGGCATTTTTCACGAAAAATGAAATTTTGACGAATTCAATTTCTACATTTCACGATAACTCAGGCAATTTTTTAGATAGAGACCTGAAATTTTTTTTGAAGGTTCACATAGCTATCACATATATGTGGTAAAATATTGGAACCGTTTTTTAAATTTTTTTTACTAAATATTGGACATTGAATATTTCGTAAAATTCTCGTTTTTACGTATATAATGTTTGATAAAATTGTCAATTTTTGGTATTAGGGTCTGAAAATTTTACTGAAGTATACTTACATATTACTTAACATCATACTAAAATATTAGAAAAATTTTTATAGCTGTTTTAAGTTGATATTTTTAGTTCAAACGAAAATTATAATCTGACTGAACTTCGCTCAGAATCGTTTTTTCGAATGCAATGGTTTATCATTGCATTCAAATTATAATTAAAATTAAACGCTATGGTTCGCACACCTGTATCCTGTGCGGCAGGAGTATCAGCTCTTTTTTTACTATATTTTTGTGTTTCTAACAGAATTTGTTTTGAGAAAAAGTAAAAACGCATATAAATAATTATGTATTTATATACAAATACTCGTATATATTAATGGTCAATGGAAACACTTTTTTGTATGTACTTTTTGTATTAATCAAGAATATTAAAATGTTAAGTCGACTCCTAACGAAGGCATTTCACATTTTAATGTATAAATAAAAACTGATAAATGCGGCAGAAATTTTTCGTTAAACTCTCCGATCCGTGAGTTATCGTTAATTCGTTACTGTAACGAGAGACTGCGATAATAACGGATCTCGCTTACAATAATACGAGGCCAATATAGTTATAAATTATAATGAAGACCCGTGTCTATTATTATATTTATATAGGTGTCATTCGGATGGAAAATCGTGTCAGTTCTTATTATATCCGATACAACATATAATATTAAATATGGTTCGTCGTTATGAGAGTTTATACTTTTATTTCGATCGGGTTTTCGATTTTTGACGTAAATCCCAATTATGACACCACACAATGATAATATTATAATGGAAATAGATTCTTATAGCGCGTGCGGTTCTTCGCGTTATTATACGATTCGTTCGTTTTATTGCTTTTCCATCATTATTTAGGTCAGATTTAGGTTATTTTACTATACTATTTTTGTATGCCTAATCGTTTTCTGTTTCGTTCCAAAACACGTGCAAATAATATAATATAAATTATGTATCTCGCGGATTTAACAGTACAATATACCTACACGCGGTATGAAATATTATATAGGTACACGATGTTTTCTAACGAGCAGTCGTTATTGGTGTTGTATATAAACCAATATACCTGTCTGCACTTACCAGTTACCACTAATAAACGCACGATGCATATCGAAATACTTTTTCGTAATCGCGTTTTTCTGACCACGAATTTCGTTATATTGTTATATAGTATACATAATAATATTCTAGGTTATATATTATAAACTATACAGGTATACTCTAAGACCGATTCTTTATTGTACGCGTTTGGCGTTTGATGTTTACGATCGTATATTTATATAGGTATATATTATGATTTCTTTGACACGACGTACTAAAAATATCCAAGGGGATGAGCTCTCTCGATATTCAGATTATAGCCGACGAGTGATGCCCGTAAAATAAAAGTCTATGTCGGATATTTTTATTTTATTGTTGTGACGTTTATTCGACGTACGCCGTATTATATTGTATATTATTATTACTATATTATGCGTTTTTGAATACCTATATATATCGAGAATCTCTCGATCCTCTTCCGTTTTATGACCTATGTTTATTTAAATATATTATTATTATTATTATTTTTTTAATAGTGTTTACCTTAATAAACTTATAATATTCTTGTTTTTATCGTTTCAAGTGTACACGTCTATATCATAATACTTCTATTTTACTAACTTACACATTTCAATCGTTTACGTATTTTTTTTTCGATACACGCATATTATTTTATTATTCAAGCGGTTTCCTTATTGGTGCGCCCCGTCAAATTAATTCGTCCGTACGCCCGTGAATAAAACAAATATCAAGATAAACGGGTAGCGTATATACATATATTATATTATAATATATTGTTTGGCATAAAACCGTTTTACGCGTTTTCAATATTCGTTAAACGTCTTAATTTCAAGTATTTTGTATTTCTAACGATAAAGAAATAAGAATATTATATTATATTATACGTAGGTAATATATACGTCGTTTCAAAATCTGTCTATTTATAATAGAGTGAATCGGTATAATTCGAAATTTCTCGCTAGACGATTAAATTGTAGAAGTTTGTGCTTCATACTCGACGAGGGATAGACGAATATAAAAAAGCTTTCTAAAATTATATATTCATTTGAAGTGCACTTAAACCATTGTTTTACGCATTAAATTTTATGCCTGTTCGGTATATATAGTCACATCTCACATGAATAAATTATATGAATAAAAACTATATAGGTACACCGTACACGAACAAAATTTCGCGTTGGGTTTAGTTAGACTTATTCGTACAAAATATAAAAATAAATTTCGTATAATATTGTCGTAGAGTATAATATTATTATTATATAAATTGTACACGTACGAAAACGGTCCGTGTAGAAGTTAGATAATATTATTTTTTATTTTTGCCCATTTGAAAATCGTAATAATTTTATTATATATAGAGTCATGATGTGATATGGAAAATTCGTTGTACCTTTTTTTGTCGACCATTTAAATCGTAATTTTTTATAAATCCTTTATTCGCATAAATTCGCAATAAACAAGAAGGTACCTCTATTATTTTATGTAAATATTAAAACGATCGATTATTTTTTTTTTTTTTACACGGGCAAGGGTTATAACTTATAATTAATAGGTAAGTACTGTTCTTCGTCAAACTTAACCGTGAGCTTGTTTAGTATCTGCTATAAAAACCTGCTATTCTACATACATTTTTTAGCGAGAAAGCCGGAATGATTTTTTTTTTGGATATGGAATATATGCTTATAAAGTTATAACTCTAATAATAATACGATAAATGTAATTTTTACTTTCCGTTTCCCGAAAACTAGATATTTTTGTGTTAAGTTTCTCTATGAACGTTATCACATTTATCTAAAACAAAAGTAATATAAAATTATAAACCTATGTGGTATAATATAAACTGTTTCACAAAAATTCTATAATAATATGATGTATATTATAAAAAATTAATTATAAAATAGTGTTATATTTTTTACGATTTTTGATAATTTTTCTAGTCTTCAAATAATATTAAAAAGTCGATGTGTTTGTAAGGAACAAAAAGTATTATTATTATTATTATTATATAAACAATAATGGATTTTTAGAGATTTCTTATCTTGTACATGAAACATGATTTTAGTTATTCGTTTTCTCGTCATTTTTTGCGTCATCGAATTGTCAATTTTAATAACACGTATAATATCGTTGTATACATTTTATGCTCGTATATTTCCGTCCGAATTAATCGTAAACCGCAGGAAAACATTATAGTATACATTTATAGGCGTTTCCTTGCGGAGGGACACGAGAGAGGACACATCGAAAACAGATGCGCGCGTGCATATATCGTATAACGCTGCACACGTCGTGGTCGTGTTTGTCCATAAATTAGCAAAGTTATTCGCGAGAGGGAAGGAAAAAACCAATAATAATTCGCCGAAATCAATCCCATGGATTATATTTAATAACACTAGGTATATATTATTAATATTATTAAAACCCCCGTCTCGTTCTGCACTAATGTCATCGTCGGGGGATAGCTCTCTTGTTTGTGAAATAAGAACGCGTTATTATACACATTAAGTACCGCACGCATTTGCGGTTTTCAGCCGTTCGTCCTGCGGCGCGTTATATACGCATATCACAATAATAATAATAATAATAATATGCGCGCACGAGGCATTTAAACGCGTAACATTATACGAAAACGAAACGCCGATAACGCGTTCTTAAAACTGTTTGGAAATTTAATATTTTGTCGACAATATATTATTATAATATCGAAAATCAAACCCTGCTGACATTCACGATTTATCACAATACACTATATAAGTATACGATATAAATAAATACGAGTTCGGAATATTGTTTTATTATTATTACTATTTCCTAGACCAAAGTCGAATTATTTCAAACTATACAGCGTACCTATATATAAATATAATGTACATACTATATAGTAGTTATTTTGCGTTTAATTAATATACGCGCGGGGGGACGGACGAAATTATAATAATAAAATGTACTTACACACACATAACCGTATATTATGCGTATAATAAATTCGAAACGACGACGACATAAACAATAAAAATAATAATATATAGTTTAATATACGTATATAACCGTATTAGTATATCTTATAATGTATATGTATATCGAAAGCCGGACACGGGCTCGCTGCACGAAGAAGAAGAAGAAGAATAAGGCAATCTCGTTAACGCACCGCCGAGGCGCGCGGTCGTGATACGTCCGTAATTATTGGGGTTGGAGAAATAATAACCCGTGTAGGTACCTATATAATATTATATACCTATATAATGCATATACGATATACACACGCGCTCGACAACACGTGAATTTATATACTTATATACACGACGAAACGCGTATATATAACGCTATATTATGAGTTTTTATTTTATTTTTTTTTCTTATTATATTATTATTTCGTTTCGTTTTGTTTTAAAACCCGTGTGAAGATCGTGAAGACAATCTTGTTTACACAATGCCATTACGTACGCTCGCTAGCATGTGTGTGTGTGTGTCTGTGTGTGTATACATAATAATATTATATAGTATGTGTATGATGTGTGGTTTTTTTCTCCAAGAAATTGAGCCAAGTACCGTTTTTCATATATTTATTATACCTAGGTACATTTAGTTAAATACCGTTTATATTATATGTTTATTATTTAAAACACTCTATATGTTATAATATTGTCATTGAAATTCGTTGTTTTATTATAGATATCTTTCGCGAATGTGTATAATATTATTATAATATATAAAATTATAAGTATAAATTAATTAATTATACAATATATTATACACGATTTCGTTGGAATAATTTTAAGCAAATACTCTAATTGGTATATAAATGTATATTATATAAACGGCAATACCTGTACTGATTACCAAAATTTCAAAATTTCAAAATTTCAAAATTTCAAAATTTAGACATTGTTTATTATTATTACATCGATTTGCTCGTTGTTTTTTTATATATATACCTACATAGAAAAAATTGTAATTTAGAAGAGGTGTTATTTTATTTTTTGAAGCGAGAGAGAATGTTGTTCGTTGTTCCAGCGATGTCAAATCTCAAATATTCGAAATCCGAAAAATGGTTATATTTATAATTTATTTTATTTTATAATTTGTACGTCGTAGCGTAGAATTATTCTGATTACTCTGTTTAATATAGACACACACACACTTGCTGTATAGTCGTATACACTAATATAAAATGTGTGTATAGTCACGCGACATGCGGATGCGGAAACGTTTTGTTAGCTTCGCGTAGCTTTTAATTATTTTTCGTCCGCGGCAGATGTCTGTACAACAGTAGTTGTCCCTCTTATTATATATAATGTCATTGCCGTATATAATACGCATACAATAATATAATACATTATAGAACGTATATGTAATGTATAATAACGTAAAACGCGAGACCGTCCAAATCGAACCGCGAGTGTATAATCATTTCGTCGACGGTATTGAGGTTTCTAATGAAATCAAAACGAATTTTAAAGTTTTTTCGTAAAATGAAATAACTGAAAAAATTTACGAATTCTTTTCTCGATTTTGCAGTATATTACCTATATTTTATAATATACTTATATAATACTTTTAACATAATAACATATATATACTTACCAACAACGTTATCTCAATCAAATATCAATATAGCACATAATATTGTCAATCGGAACGATTTTCGGGCACGACAAAAATAAAATCGCATAAAACATTTTTTTTTCAGGGTCGACACGATTTATAATATTGTATTGTATACGTTCTTTTTCCAGTCTAACGCTTCGACAGTTTTGCAAAAATAATTGCACTTTACCCCGCGCATTTGTTATACACATCAACGTCGAGTACGTTTAATAATAATATATTTTAATCCATCGCAGGTTTACTCGGAATATTATCGACAATAATAATAATACATACATACATAGGTACGCGTTGTATATTATATTAAGTATATATAAATTCTTATCTTTAGGTGTTTTCGGTCTTTCTCCGCTGACGGGCTGATACGAATCTGTATTATATTTCATTATATATTGTACATTTCATATTATATTATATTGTATTTCGCGCGATCCGCAGAAATCCCGTAGCCGTTCTTTAGCTGTGCACGCGACCGTATATGCATCGCGTTTGGAGTATATTATTATTATTATTATCATGTCGACGGGCCATGAACTACGATATAAACCAAGTAAACCAAGGTATAGCGTGTAGGATGTACGGACATATATTATATTAAATATTATATATAAGCAAATATTCAATTTTTGAAATAATACATTATATTATAATATTATATAGCGTTCTACGAAATGCCATCATCCATCGTACTATTTGCCGTGCGGTCTGCGTTGAACTATATACACGTCGAAAAGATTATTGAAATAAAAAAAAAAAAATCATAACACAATAAATGTATAAGACCGCCTGTTATACATTATAAGATATATTACAGAATTTTCAGAATCTGAATATAGAAATTTCGTCGCATTTTGCTTAGGAGATAAACACTATACCTATATACAGGTATACCTACTATGCATATTCGAATTGAATTGAATTTTATACCTCGTTTACATTCAGCCCACTTCTGTGGAAGTGAGCAGGGAAGTGGGCATGAAAGTCGGCAGCGCGAGTATGTAAACACGTTACTCGCGCTGATCATGCTCCTCGCATTGCCGCTGCCGATGCTCCCCTAGTTGGCGGTCTTTCGGGCGGAAGTCAAAGGAACCGGCAGCGCGACATCCATTGCGTGACGTCGAATGCACACTGCTACTGCTACTGCCACTGCCGTAGAGAGCAGTATGTAAACACTCACTGCCTTACTTACTGCTACAGAAGTATTTCGGGAAGTAAACACGGCAGCACGAGTAGCAGTGGCAGTGGCTGAATGTAAACGAGGCTTTACAATATGAAACGCATGACGATGTTGAATGTATATTTATAAAATATATAACTTTATAAATATAATATACTTATATATATATATAGATTATAAATGGGACATTGGTATAGTATATTTTATACCCAATAACTTATACCAATTATTTAATTTACTTTATATACCATTACCATTGTGTATACCAATAAATACTTTAAAATATGTAATACGAGTACGACTTGTTTGGTTATGATGACTGTATACTTACCTTATTGTAAATATTATAATAGGTAATAGTATATTATATATTATTTACATGTATTATATTATTTTAGTACCTATCGCGTTTATTGAGCAGATGTTATTATTATTATTGTATATTATAATAACGAGTTGCACGCCGTAAATTTTTTAATAAACACATTCAATATATGGTTTTAATTACATATAGGTACCTATTGGTAGTCATGAAAAAACTTAACGTTATATTATTATAATATACGTAACATAATAATAATATATTACATATAGTATTGAATGACTGGCACGTAGTATTTATGATTTTAATATATACATTACTCGTTTAAATTTTAAGTCTCCTCAAGTCTTCAATCTTCTTGGAATCATATTTAAATTTACGCATGTCGACGGTCATAATAATAAGAAACATCATCCTGAATATTAAAATTTTATGCGCGAAAATATTGTTTTAGAAAAAGCACATCACATTATTACTGTCAACGCGTGAAGAAAAAAGATGTTTATAAATATATATATCGTATATACCTTATATTTTAGTAAACCATTTTTATGTATTATATTCTCTTTAAAAGAAACATATTTTTCCTATATTATATTATATTTCTTTTTAGTCTTCTGCATATAATACGAATATGTTTCATAATTCATATTATAAGAAGTATACGTAATACGTATATGTATAATGTATAGGATTAATAAAATTCAAAGTGATCTATTTATACGTCTGCATATAATAATGCTCCTTTCGATTATATTTTTATACGCGTGTATATTATATAGAATATATATAATATTGTGAAATGTTACTCGTATATATGTACTTTCAATCGTTTATTCGTTTAATATAATCATTTTCGTTCAAAAAACACGTGTTGGAGTTCTAAGCGTGTATTGTGTATATATATATTTTCACCCCTCAAAACGATAATATATAATGTAATATATGTAATAGTAGCTACTGCAGCCGCAACAGTAATAATGATGATGATGATAATAATAATAGTGACCACAATAATAATAATATTCGAAAAACGTTTTGTTCAGAAAGAAAATTGACGGGCCACATGACGCCGCGGTACTGGCAACAACAACAACAATAATAATAATATAATATATTATTACTTATATAAATATATATATACCTATTTCCTATTATACTCTGGTATTCGCGGTATACAGAAGTCAAACGAAAAAAAGAAATAGAAATATACGTTCGAGGGGGAAACCATTTTCGAACAATACGACATAGAAGTATATACTTGGAGGTTAAATACGATATTTTATAAAGTATCGAGTATTAACACATGTATTATCATATTTGTCTATACGTATAATAATGTCGTGCGCGTAATTGCTTTATACCTATATATATTTTTATACATGTGTGGTTTTTAAATATTTTTTTTTCTCTCCTTTATATAAACTATTATTATATCTCTTCGACCAAACGATAACTTATATACATTATAATATATTATGCTCGTATATACTTTCTTAAGCGTAATGTACAAAATAACTTAATAAAACACGCCAGACGTGTGGGGCCAGCTCCGTGTAATAATAATTAGGCAAGTCATTCCCGTGAATTCTCGCGCGTTGAAGTCTCTTCCGCGTCCGTTTCGGTATTTCGTGTTATATTATATTATTATATCGTTTTGTTTTCGCAAACGTTTTTCGGGGCGATAAATCTTTTGCAAAGTCCCGCTATAAAAATCGCAGGACGTAGCACAGTATATATGCCCATTACCATATACATTCATGTATATGCGGAGTGATCAGATGATTTTATATTGTACAAAAATATAATTAACATAATATTATATTACAACACGCATATTATATTGGAAAACATATTTTATTCATTCTTTTATATATTGCATTCCCTTCTCATCGTTTTTTTTTTTATGCATGAAATTTTGATCGTCCTGTATATAATAAAATATATAGGTATACATCCGCGGTATGAATTGTGCGGTCGACTTATTTTCTCCTCGAATATGTGTGATATAATAAATATAAATATGAAAAAATAAAAAATAACATAATATATGGTAGGTATATATATTATATTATAGCTGTAGCTCATTCCGTATATAATTAACGATGATTTATTCGCTCATTCTATTATTAAACGGCGGAACTCGCGCGAGTCGTCGGCTGCCGCCGCCGCGGGCCACCATTTCACATGAGCGGACTCATTTTTTTTTTTTTACTTCGTTCGTATATTTATGTATACTTACATTTTTCCGACTTCGAAAACGTAATATTATAATGTGCTCGAGCATATAATGTAATACATGCGTATATATTGTGTATACAAGTATAAGTACGTTTTAAAGTAATGAAGTAACCATATAGTAAGTAAATTACACTTTCGGTGCAATTATTATATTAAATACAACCTACAACCCACAACCTACAGCGGTAACCTGTATGATGCAGTATACTTATATATATATACGTAGCACACATAATAACAATATTCCGCGATCATTCTGTACGCGGTATACGGTATACGGTCGTGTACCGCTATTATATTTCTTTATAATATTATATGCAATTTTAACAGAAACACGAAATGTATTGTAAACGTTTTCTGCGCGGTCTCGAATCATCATCGTCGTCGTTGTTATATTTTAACGTTGTATTATAATTTATTTAAAATATTTAAATTCTTATATTACATGTGCAGTGTATAGCGTAAAAACTTCTTTCCGAAAAGCGGTTTGCGACGAGTCCTTAAAAGTAATAACGTCCTGAGGATTTATTTCCTGCCGTGATCGCGCACGCCCGTCGCCCGTACATAATATTATATTATTATTATTATTATTATTATTATTATTATTATTCTATATTATATTTTAGCAACGGAAAACCCGAAAATAATAATATAATAACGCAAACATCGTCCACTCACTGGGGGAATTGATTAATAGTGTTTGTATATTATATTATTATCATCCTATCTGCACGGCGGACGGTTGTATAAATAACATGTTGATATAATATTATGTACGCGTATTATTATATTATATATATATAGTCTTTGGCGGATAAGAGACGATCGTCACAGCGGGACATATAGATTACACGCGCACACACGAGTCAGGGATATCGTTTTACGTGTATATATATATATACCATGGTATACGCGAGAGGACCTTTTTTTTTACCATCAGCGTACGATTCGAAAATTCCATTAGTCTATACATTATGTATAATAATATAATATGTTCTTTGGCGTCGCGTGACATTTATTTCCAACGAATCGAAATCGGATACTACTTTTTTTTTCATTTAGGTACGACAAAGATACATTTTTTTTTAAAAAACACACACGGCACACGCGTTATATATCGAATAATTTCGTAATGATTATTTTTACATTTTAAATTATTTTATAGGGGGAATTATTTTTTTTAAATCTTTTCCATCGAGTTCTAATTATTATCCGCCCCTACAGATTTATTGGTACATAAACGTATAATATAGGTAGGTAAGTCGAAATCATCTAAATTCACCGTTTTCGTGGTTTTATTAGTAAGGAAAATAAATTATTTCTCTTTTCGCCGTTGAATATAATAATTTATTGTAAGCACTAAGCGCATTCTTACATTTCGAAACGAGACAGACGTAGGTACGGTAGTGTAATACGGTTTAGAGAAAAAAAAAACAATTCTACCCGAACCAAAAATGTCATCGGTTTTGCATAAAAATGCATTTAACCGTCCGGAAGACGCACGCGACTTTTCGGCGGGGTCGAGTCGGTTGTCTAGAGGGAAAAACAGAATAAATCGCGGGCACGAACGAAGTAATTTATAATATTATACGTATTATCATACGAAGAGCGGATATTTATTAAAAGAAGATAAACAACGTAATATCGTTTATATTATTTCCTTCGTATAGGTACGATATAATAAATATACACTTTGTAAATTACGACTGTGATACAGCGCGGGGTCCCATATACATAATTAGACCGAACCGGCGGCGTAGTAATAAAACGTGCGTTGCACTCTTTTTAATTGATCTTCACGAGAGTTCGTTTTTCACCGTCCGATACGTTATTTTATGTACACACTCGCGTCTACACGGTCAAACAATGCGGTTATTATATTTAATATCACGTGTTCGTGCGATTTCCATATAACAATAAAATTAATATCATCGCGATGTCCAACCCATATAAAATATTATGATCGTATTATTCATCGTTTTATCATTATTATATTATGGTTACGTTTTTTCCGTTTCGTTTTTCCCCGTTTGGGACCCACTGAAAACCCCGAGTGTATAATATTATATAGGCATATATACGAAAACGAACACCGGCAGGACCGGTTTGATGATCGACGTGAATCGTCATCGTCGCAGCAGCGCTGCACACACAGTTTTCGACCATCTATGCACCTAACCTATAGGTATAAAAATATTATGTATAATAATGTTAAAAGAAATAACATCATGGTGGAATTCGCTTCGTCGCCGCCGAAACCGACGCGATAATAATATAATATAACGATGACTATAACGATAATGTGTGCCTATATATATGGTATAATAAAATAATATATATCGGGGAAAAAGGAGGATTATCGAAAATTGAAAAATGAAAAATGTATCCACTCTGATTTATGTGTACGCGTAATAAAACTAATTGAAGACATTACGCCCGAGGGGGAAGATACGTACGTCGAATCGCGCGAAACGAAAGGGTGCGACCCCTCGAAGCTCGAAGGTCCCTCGTCCAGGGGTGGTCGCGCTCTCGGAAATGGCGGACACGATTTTCCGCAGACCGTCGCCGCCGTCGGCGTTTTCATTTTTTTTTTTTTTTTTTTTTGCCTTCCCGCTAGGTAATTCATTTTTAAACGCGCGCCACATAAATGCCCTTTATCCGTAACCCGCGGTGATGGACCGCGTTTAACCCGATTTCGGTCCGTGATGCTGCCTTATACCGCGGTTATTCCTCTCGGAGCATAATAATATTACGTATACCTATTACGCGTGTAATAATAATTGGACGCGTATTATAGGTATATTATTATCGCGGCGTTTACGGCCGGGTTATTATAATATACGCGATAGTATACGTATAATATAATATAGTTTCATCGTCGTCACCGCAGACACCGTTTACATGCGAGCGAAGTAAGAGTAAAATAATGAAAACCATTAATAGTTTCTAACGGGTATTATCGATAGTCGGATCCCATCATGTACCATTGTCGTCGGGGGGTACGCGCCGATTGTTCTGACCGAACGATGATGGATTCCCCGACAATGATGACGCTCGAACAATATAATAATAATAATAATAATAATCGTAATAATAAAAACATTATTTACGGCGCGGCCAGTAAATTAAAAATTAAACGCGTTAAAAAAAAAAAAAAAAAAAACACAAGTATAAAAAGTTGTATTTTATCATTATCGGGACGCGCGTATTCAAACGTCGTAAAATATTAATCGAATACCATCGTAATCGTTAATATTCTATTTTAGCTGCAAGACCATTTCGTAACAAAAATTTTATATCTATCGTGCGGAGACTAAACGATACGAAATATTATACTCGTAATATACGAGTACATTTGATTTCTTTTTATATTATGTGTATGTCCAGAAACGATTCGGATTCTCGAAAAATACAAACAATTATATGAAGAATCACGTTTGAATATATTTTTTCCAAAACAAAACGTACCTATACCTAATCAAAACTACACCCTCGTATTTCATCGTAAACTATACGCGACACATTATAATATTGATGAAACCAGCAGCTGATGAGGCGCACACAAAACGTTCTCTGTATAATCTGTCCCTGTTTAGACAGCAGTTTATGACCGTTGACGCGGGTAGACGAAAACGCGGTCCACGATCGTACATTGGAGTACGGTTATACGCGTAGCTGTGGGTATAACAATATGTAACACGGTAACGGTCGTGGGTCCCCGCGCCGTGATTTCAAACTCTTTGGAAACGCATTTGTCGCGCGCCGTCCAAGTGGAATAAAAACAAAATAATTTGTTATATAATTATTATTATTTCTCGTGATGATTATTTTTTTCCCTCCTCCTCTGCAGGACGGGAACTCGACGCATTCTTCAGGTGTGATTCCGGACTGTTAACGACTCCGGCCGAACTGGGCCATCTCTGCGTTTTTCTGATATTATGCGCGCACGGCGTGCGAGAGAGAGAGAGAGAAAGAGTGATAAAGAAAATAAAGAGCGTGGAAGAATGAGAGATAGGACCGAAAACATGTATATACCGTATATATACCGCGGTCCTACACGTTATATAGGTATATACGTGCACGTATATAAAATGTATATACATATACCTAGACCCGACCACTAATCATATTCTGGACGACCGGCGTGTTCCGGAGCAATAAATTGCCCGGTCTAAACAGCGACGGGGATCGTTGCCCAACGTGTTATTACTGTTCCGCTAATCAGTTCGATCGTACAAGCATAACAATCATCCGTCCACGTCGTTATAATACTGACTCGGGCCCGACGGGGCGGGTAACGGGCACGCACCGCGGAGAGTGTATATTATAATATCGTATAGGTATAATAATAATCATAATAATAATGATAATAATAATAATAATAATAATAATAATAATAATAATAATATATATAAATATAAGAAAAAAATAACGCGAGAAGGATCGTAAAATAATAATAGTAATAATAATAATGATTATTATAAATAAAATATATTATATACCTACGTGTACATTACAGGGTGATTCGTCGAGTTGGGTTATTTACTGCGTATATACATATATATATATATATAGATGAAATAGGTTATGAAATATTATCGTATAATCGTAACGGGACAAATTATTGTAAAAAAAAAAAAAGAAAAGAAAAAGAAATCGTACATAGTAACGAATAAAATATTTATAAATTATTTCTCGAAAAATAATATCAAATAATAAAAAATGTAAAAACGGGGTGAACGTGCATATAGCTGTTGTGAAGCGAATCTATTATTTATACGATCACTTCGATTTTCCGTATACTTACGCGTTACACCATTTTGACTTTTCGTTTTGCCATAAATAACATCGTAAATATCATCTCCCGTTGTTCCGTGGCCTCGGAAATAAATCACGACAAAGGCACATGCGGATTATTCATTATAAATTTACGACATCACGCGACTTCGGCCTCCGGCAAAGAAAGTGCCTCTGGTCGGCGACTATGGCCTTTTAAGGAGCCGAAAACGCGCGGTACATATAATATAATATATAATGCCTATATAATATTATTTTATATGGATAGGAAAATAATGCGAGTTATCGATCGAACGTTATTGCCGTCGATCGATCGACGAGTTGTGCGAACTGGCGGAGAAAGTGCACACCTATATACCTATCTATAGCCGCAGTTCATTTAAAAAAAAATAAAGAAAAATAAAATAATATTATAAATACCTAACCTCTGCGGCGGCGAGGAAAAAATGATTAAAAAAAAATTATATCGTATTTTACGATCCCCGCCGTCGCGGTTATCTCGTCGAGACCATCATACTATTGTAGGTTAAGTTTTTATGTCAACTAATATTATAATAAAGAATGTCGTCTCCAACGCCGTTCCGCGATGTTTCAACACGCCATCTCGTTAAATTTTTGGGGGTTTTTTTTTTCTGCTACGATGCTTTTACCTTTTTTTTTTTTCATATTATAACTCTTAGTCTCTATAATATAATAGTACTCTAAGAATAATAATAATAATAATTACGCCGACGGTCGGTTTAACCTCGGACAGTCGGACCACTCGGGATGAGTCGAATGATCAATGGTCCATCGCCTATGACATTTTCGACGCGGAATCAGATAACGCGATACCGCCGTTGTTGTTCGTAGGACGACGGTTTATTTTATTTTTTATATTTTCATGTTCATCGTCTAACCACGGTCGTCTCTTATATTATGTAGATATTAATCCCGGATAAAAGGACCTCGTGCGACATTGTCGCATATTTTGTACACCTATATTACCAGTTTGGTGTTTCGTACGTATACCGCGGTTCGCGGTGTGTACCAATGTCCCGTTTTTTCTTATACCACGTTCATATTATATTATATATATATATATATATACATATATATATATGACAAGGCCATATTTTACTATTAAAATCGGAGTTAGCGAGAAACTAGAAACCATACGTATATTATAATAATATTATATTGAGAAAATTAATAAACATTTTTTTCATAAAATACGGGTTTTATAGCAATAAAATATATTTCATTTAACGTTTATCGTCCGACCATGTATCAACATACACATTACAAATTATACACATATAACATTATATAGTTTCTATTTTCCCGCGTTAGGTGTAGACTTATACTAAAAGTAAATAAATAAACAAATTGTAATTAAATATTATGTGTTTTTTTTATTATTCACTGGATTTTCGATATTTTTTTCGAATACCAGGCCAATTAAATTAACAAAAATATATCACAACAATGTTCTAATACCTAGAAGTTTTTATAGTCTTATTATGAGAAAATAAATAATAATAATTAATTAGAAAAAACAATAGTAAAAAAAAAAAAATAAAATAAAAATGGCATTATTTATAATTTATAACATTTCAAATGAAATGAAAATTTTACATCAAATCAGGTTAATAACTGTTGTATAAACATAAGACTACCAAAAGTACAAGATATTTCTTAGACTAGGTAACTAGCTTGGCGATTTATTTAAAAAATCGTCATTTAACTCTTTGTCATCAAGTAATATTTGTGTGTATATGGCATATATATTTCATTAATTATATTAAATACATCATAAAATATTTTTTAAATATTGATTTATTTTGATAAAAAAAATGTATAAATGATTAATAATATCATATTATTGTAAAATACACTGAATAGTTTGTAGTCAAAGAGTTAAAAACAACATGTTTATAAAAGGACTAAAACACATTGAAATATTTAAGAAACAATAATTTATTTAAACCTAATAGTAATGACTGAGGTTGACATTATATTTATATTTTTTACATATAGAAAAGTTTAAAAAAAGTTATAAAAGAAACATTTTAAAATTACTCGTAAAAATACAATAATTATGCAGGAATTGTTCGGCGTCAGAGCCTTATATACACATGTACAAATGTTTTTTTCCTATTTATACAAAATAGTCACTACCTATCTAATATCACAAATTTATTTATTAGGCAAGAAAGTTTCATACCAACCGTGTACTATATATGTATGGCAAGTGGTCTTGAATAGTTGTTATGCACCCCTCTGTGATGATGATGGTGGTGATGATGATGTTTGTGATTGATGGTTTTCGGTCTATGGTTGTTGGGAACGTCCGGAAGCGCGAATTTGAGTTTTTCCCAGAAATGTTTGTCTCCCCATTGTAGGTATGAATTAGTCTTGAGGTAGAGTCGGATGTCCGGATCCAAATCCTTGTTGGGCACTTCTCCAAGAAGTATAACAATCAGTCTCTTCCTCTTGTCCCGAAGAACTTGATGGTGTGCAGATTTAAATTCATATCGGCACCACTCGGATTTGATGAAATTTTCTGACAGCACCATTATTGTTCGCTTGGATGATTCGACCGCCTGGACGATCGTGTCGGAAATGTATCCACCAGCGGGGAACTCGCGATAGTGTAAGCACAGCTTATATGATGGGTCACCGTTTTCCAATATAGGTGCTAATTCTTCAACGACGAACGCCTCGTCCTTAGCGCTATAACTGACGAATGCATCGAACAACTTGTCCCGTTCATCCATTTCGAACTCGGTGTTTTTACAAAATATTCGCACACCAAACCTAGAGTGACACCATACCTTCATCTCATGACGGAAAACGTACACCATCATGGCGGCAACGATTACGAAGAACATGCCAGAGAAGGAGACGATTAGGATAGGTATGTAGTCCTGGATGTCCGGCCGCTGGACGATAGTCTTTGTGGGTGCAGTCAGGTTACCACTGTTTAACGCACCTTCGATAGTGTTGGCGGATCCGTTGGATGACCTTTCGACCGACGTAACAGTGGTGGGCCCGCAAACTGTTCCATTGTCATTGTACACGTTAAATCCGCCGGAATGATCGATGCAACGGACCTGTTCGCCGTCTATCACCGCATCGGCTGCGTATTGTAGGAACTCTTTCATTTGTTGGACGAAGTCACACGCACAACTCCATTGGTTTTCGGCCAACGTCAGATGAGCGAGCGTAGGTGACAGTCTCCAGACTGGGTACTGGACAATTCGATTGTGGTCCAATCGAAGCACGGTCAGCTGTTGCAAGAAACGGAACGTCGTACCGTTAATGTAGGCGATGCGATTGTGATTCAAATAGAGTTCCTTGAGCTTGTCCAGCCCATAGAACTCATCGCCGTGCAATGTGGACACACGGTTATCGTTCAAGTGCAACACTTCCAGTTCTTTGAGACCGTAGAATGTTCGATTCTGCACGCGTTCCACATTGGACGAGTTCAGATAAAGGACCCGTAGGATTTTTCGGCCTAGAAACGTGTGTGTACTCAACGTCCGGATGGTGTTTCCGTCCAAATATAGCACCGTGGTATTCATCGGTATCTTTTCCGGTACTCTGTTTGTGTAACCCGCGTTCGAGCAGTCCACCACATTGGATGTGGAACTCACGCTGTGAAAACACGTACAGTTAGTCGGGCAAATCATTTTGCAGTCACACGCGTCAAAGTCGCAACAGTCACATGTGCTACGTTTAGCGCATTCCATGTCGTATTGGCATAAAAATTGTTCTTCAGACGCCTCTTTCAACAGCACACGAGACTCTCCGCGGTTATATATAACCTCGCACGTTGCCGTCTCTAGGTCGACCAACTTTGGTTTGTTTCGATCGGGTTCGACACTATACGCCTGTAGCCATTGCATGGAACAGTCACACACGAACGGGTTATTGCCGACCTGGAACTGCGGCATAGGTCGACCAATTGGCACCGTTGATATTCGCAGGGATTGCGGGTTAAGCGTTCTTAGACGGTTTCCAGTCAAGTCCACCTGTGTGAGATTCGGTTTTTTGAAAAACGCGTAAGATTGTATTTTGTTAATTTGATTGTTAGACAGGTAGAGGTTTTGTACTTTATCTGGAATGGAACTGCCAGTAACTTCGGTCAATTTGTTATTACTCGCGTCAAAACCTGTTAACTGTGTTTCAAGTTCATAGTGATTTCCTAGTTCGGTAATCTGATTACCGTGTATGTCTAACCATTGCAGCCCTGTGGGTATAAGTGCATAGTCGAACCACTCTAGGAAATTTTCCGATATATTCAACCATACGAGATTCGACAGTTTAGAAAATAAACCACCGACGTCCCGTAGATAATTTCCGTCAACCCTAACCGCCACTAATCTCGTGTTATTGTCGAATGTGCCGGGCTCAATTTTTTGAATTTTGTTATTGGCCAAGTTAATGAGATGGAGTTCCGGTAGTCTATCAAAAACGCCTTTGGAGACGTTCGATATTTGATTTTTCAGCAGTTTTAAACCGATCAACTGGTTCATTGACGGAAACGACGTGTTAAATATATCCGTGATCTGATTGTAACCGAGGTCCAGTGTTTTAAGATTAGGAACGTTATTTAGGACTGCCGGTATGTCATACAGTTTATTTCCGTTGAGGTGCAAGTACTCTAGATCAGTCGAGTTCCTCAGCGCCTCCGGATCGATGTACTGTATCTGATTGTTGTCGAGCGATAGTTGATTGAGCGACGGTAGACCGTCGAATGTAAACTGGTCTATTCTAGTTAACTTATTACTGGACAACACTAACATTCGCATGTCTATCAGCGAAGAGAACACGTTTTCTGGCAAGTACTGCACACCGTTGTTGTCAAGTCGTAAAGACCGGAGTCGATGCAGATCTCGAAATATCATCGCATCCAATTTGGTAATATTGTTGTTTGACATACTGAGGAACACAAGTCGAGCCAGACCGGTGAAGGTTGCCGCGTTCACCCATTCCTCTGTCAGCTGGTTCTCAGATAGATCCAATACTAGCAGCCGGGACAGGTCGTTGAACAGACCGGGCGCGAGTACGTTGATGGTGTTGTTCTGCAAGTACATTTCGCGGAGTTCGCGCGTGTCTGCAAACAGCTCGGGCGCCAGGTTGACCAGCCGGTTAGATGCCATGTTCAGCACGGACAACGTGGGCATGCCGTCGAAACCGTGATCACCAATCACGGATATCGCGTTACCATGCAAGTACAGTTCCTGCAAGTTGGCTAAATGCGAAAACACCTGCGAGTTGATCGATTCGAAATGATTGTACGACAGGTCGAGCACTTGAAGACTGCCGCCACATTTGTGCTGACCAGACGACCCGAAGTGGAACAGCTCGGCGTGTCTGAGCCGGTTACGCGTCAGGTTCAGGTAGACGAGATTGTGCAACGGACAGAACACGCCCTCCGGCAGCCGGGCCATGTTGTTGTGGCTGAGGTCGAGCCGCTCGAGCATGTTCAGCTCGTCGAGGAACGCGTCGGGCTGAACGTCCATGTTAACGGACGTCCAATCGTTGTTATGCGTGACTACGGTCAGGTTGCGGAGTTGCCGAAGCCCGCGGAACGACTCGCGCGACAGGGCACTTAACTTGCACGAGTCGACCGTCAGATCTCTGAGATCGATGAGCGTCTGGAACGTGCCGACGCCCAGCGAACTGAGCAGATACAGTTGGCTGTTGCACTCGATCCTCAGCCGTACCGTGTACTGGGGCTGTATGATGCTAAAGTTTGTCTTTTCCAGCTCGGAGTTCATGGTGCGCACCTTACAGTGCAGCGCCACTTCTTGTTCGTCGGACACGGTCTGCGCGACAATCGTCTCGTCGCCGTACGCGGTCACGGCAGTCCATTCGCACTCATTGGGCGGTTTGTGTCTCAACGTTTTGCCGAGCGATGCGGACATGGCCAGCAGCACGAAGCCGATTAGAACCGCGGCGAACGACGTCAACGCCATTGCGTCCGCCGGTTTTTGTTCTGGTCGGCGTATTTCCGATTTTCTGTTTGTAACGCGACGGGGCGACCTCGATCACTACAATACTCCCCCGCACTGTTCTCTCGCGGCGGATCGCGCGGATTCGCTGTCGGGAGACATCAACGAACGACCATTGTCGCGAAACATGTGCCCGAGCGCGTATGAGCGGCGACTAAAAAGAACGAATATAAAAAAAAAAAAAAAAGAAAAAGAAACGAAAACTCAACAACAAATCGCGAGATAAATCGATCTGTACGGAAAAATATAAATTAAAATTAAAAATCGCTTCGTCTACTAATAAATAGAAAAAATAAAATGTTATCACCGATGCACTGATATAAACGCGTTGTGGTTTTATTAAAATCCGTGATATTGTTTTCAAACGATACACGTACACAAAAAAAAAAAATAAAAAATAAAACGCACATACGCGAACGCACAAACACAAACGCGCGCACGCAAAACGTACACAGAGACCAGCGCGTACGGCAGACACTCGGAGACTGATCGTACTGCGGGCGCGGAACGAGGACTGGTTGTGCCGGTACGACGTTCCGCCGCCGCCGCAGTCCGATCCCCCTCCGACATCGGCCACGAACGGATAATAATGGTAATAATAATAATAATAATAATGATAATAATATGTTGGTTCGCTTCTGCTCCGCCGCCGCCAGGGTCGTCTTGTTTCTGCAGTCGCGTCCGTCCGTCCGTGTATTTCTTGCCCGGTACACTTTTAACACCTACTTAACATAGAACGTATTCCTCCACCTCTTCCCATCTAACCATTCTTTGGTCTACCGTCATTCCGATCCGTATACGCGTTATTCATATTTTTTTTTTACTCTTTAAAATTATAATTATTGATAATAAATTTAAAGATAATATTATTATATCAAAAAGACGGTACTACGACAGTCGTGTTTCGAGTGTTCTTTTTTTTTTTTTTGGGAGAAACGCGATAATTATAAATATTATAATATTATATCGAGCACGACAACGTGGTTTTTTTTTTTTTAATTGATAAATTGTAATATCGATAAAATAATTAAGGTTTAATATTATGTTATTTACCAGTTATGACCGGAAAACGCCGAGTTAAACAAGAAAAATACGTAACGTAATCATTGCGTGACAGAGGCGATTAAAACGTTTTAATTATTATTACTCTTATCAATATTAAATTGTTAGATTAAAATAATAACTTATATTATTACAGTACGTGCACGCGGGCGGTTGGATAAAACGAGATCACGAACGTTATTTATTTAAATTGTCGCTAAGAAGTGAAATATTTGTGACTGGTCTCTTTTTGTCTTTTTGTCCTCAGCCGCGGCGATATTCCGTATACGGGCAAAATAAAATATTAACAAAATATTATAAATTATAATATAATTGCGCGTGAAAGGAAGAGCGGGATTTTATTTTTTATTTTATTCTCGTCGAATTTTATTCCGTTTCTTCCGTATACGATATGTAAGACGTATAACGTAACACCAGAATAATAATAATATTATATTGTCCGCGATCGCAAGTGACGATGACACATGGTCGTGTCCGGTGCGAGCCAGTCCGAGTGGC
The DNA here is from genome assembly GCA_021307375.1 of Tetraneura akinire. Classification (NCBI taxonomy): domain Eukaryota; kingdom Metazoa; phylum Arthropoda; class Insecta; order Hemiptera; family Aphididae; genus Tetraneura; species Tetraneura akinire. The sequence continues at coordinate 8,666,162 of JAIUCT010000022.1, read as the reverse complement.
TTGTTTTATTATTATTTTTTTTTTTATCATTTTATTATTATTCTCTTCTCTTACAATTTTTTTTTTATATAATATTTATTTATTTTTCTGCACTGCCAACGACGGCGCGTAATGAACATGACGAGTAGTCGAACACGTTATATTGACGACGAGACATATTGAATTATTATTATCGGCTGGGACCGAACTACGTTTGTATATACGATGACGATGATAATAATAATAATGATAATACGGTATAAAACGAACGACTTTGACCGCGGTCGTTTCTTTCGGCGCGTTTATAACCGCGTGCGGTATATACTAAGTATAGGTACAACAATAATATTATACGTATACTCAGGGTGATCAAATGACTTAAGATCGGAACGCGAATTTCCGATCCGTCTCTACTTACGTATTTACAATATTAACCGCTGTCATCGCCATTTCGATTATTATAAAAATTCCGTTCGGATTTCGTAATAATGTCGTCACATCCGACTATAAGACGACGCGAAGCTGTGCCGCGTACAAAATAATATACAAAACATATTAACAAAAAATATTATATTGATATTTATAACATATATTTATTGTTATACGCGTCTCGGCTGCGATATAAAAACGCAGCGTGTGTTGAAATCTATTAAAATTATTCGAAATCGTATACTTATTATATACCAGGTATCGTTGCGGTTATTATGTACAGTGTGTGATCACCGATCAGAACGTTATGTTAAAAAAGCAATGTATTTATAAATTATATAACAACGTCATCGAAAACGAGAAATTTCCTTCGTCCTTCATCCTTTGTAACAATATATTATTATTTAGATCGCGCGTTTGCAGAAAGTAAAAAAAAAAATAATTTGCCTACGTACTTATATTTTAATACTACAGAGTTAGGCGCTACTAAATGTTATAATTTTATCGGTTATTAAATATTGACCACGTATAATATTATTATAGTCTCGAGATTTTGTCCGAAATATCATATCGTCTCGGACGTTCTTCGCGGTTCTTTTTGTTAAAAATCGTATCCTATTATGCGAGAGCGTACCTATGTATTATATATCACCTTGTCCGCGTTTATTATAATGCGTGTGTATTATGTCGTTTTCCCTGCTTATAATAATATAATATTATTATATTTACGGACATTTATACTATGTATCTTATGATGTATATTGTTACGAACGCCGCCGCGGTATCCATTTCACCTGTCCGTCGTTTTCTCGAAAATATTTACTTTCCGCGTCTCGTCCTCCCTATGGCATGGTCTCCCCAGAGCCCTGACCAATGTCCTTTTATCTAATTTGACGTCTATATATTATATCATTACACACGCGCACACACACACACACACACATATATTATATAGACTGTATATATCGCTTAAAAGGGACCGGCATGTGTTTCCATACGAACATATGATAATATTAAGTATTATACGTATATATATATAGGTAATATATACGTCATGTAAAAAGCGAATAGAATATATTTACAGGGTATTAGAATATTATTAGTTATTATTAACATATAGCTATTTTTAGATCATCCTGTATATACGTATGTATCGGAATCCATATATGTATACGGTGTATTATGATGGTCGGAATGTTCCGATAAAAATCATCCTGGTACCGTTTTCGCAACGATTGTATGCCCGACGATCACCCTGTATTAATTGAATCCACGTTCACGAGACGAACAATATAATATATACACTACAAACAGGGTGGTATATTCATTATATTTCCAACTACCCGCGTGGCATCGTGCAGAGTTTTTTTCGATTTTTTTTCTCGCCGTCTCTCGTACTCGACCCGTGCTAAAATGAACCCCGACCCGATGGGTAACATATATTATGTATTTGCGAGCGGCACCAGGTGACGATACGGTAAACGCATATTATAAATGTATAATTTATACACTATATGACGTATTATTTATAAAGAATAATATAATAATTTATTATCCGTTTTTGAGACCGAAACGCGCTAGGTTAATCGTGAGATACGCGTATATGTGCGACCCTATATGAGTATAATTCACGCGATATCGTATTATATCAAAACTAATGTCATATTCACGTCATTAGACACGAAATTAGTGTGCGGTCGTAAGTCACGGGTTATTATTTTTTTTTCTATTTTAGCTGGGTATGGAAACAGAAGAAAGACCGAGAAAAAACGAGTTGCCAATAATAATACAACATATAACACGTCTTAACGCGATTTTTTTCTGATTTAACCACTGCGATGTTATTAATAATTATTATTATATACCACGGGGACGGACGCGGAACGAATATATTATCCGTTTAGAGATGGACCGGTGTTGGAGCGCACATAGTCTGCTGCAGCGTTATAGGGCGAAGATGAAATATATACCGCATAATGTTGTGTATACAGAGTGATGTTCTTTATTATGATGGGAATTTTTAGTAATTTGTTTTTTAAAAAAAACACAAGTATTTATACACATTTATAATTTTATTTTCTTTCTTAATTTTAATGTTTCCCTCCCCTTCCATCATTGTATATTGTTAAATAATCGTATTACGTATAAATGTTATTCTCCCCCACTCCGCATATAGGTACCTACTTTAGAATTTAGAAGTTTAACACACTCTGGAAAAATATGAATTCGATATTATAATAATCATGTGAATATGTTCATTAATAATTTATTATTATTATTTAAATTTTAAACTATGATATGTTACAGTTTTAACATCAAAAATTGACATATTGTTTTGTTATAAAATACAATTGTTGAGAGTAGAATAATTGAAACTAAGAATAGTATAAAACAAATAACGCGCATAATAACGTACCTATTACTTGTATATTTTATTATTTTCAAAGCTTTTCACTACGGATCGTGATAAAAATAATTGTTCTGTATAATATATATTGCATACTCGAGAGTCGAGACTCGCAAGAAGAGATGAAGATTTAGAGAATTTACTCAGTCGAGAGGAAAAATAAAAAAATAAAAATGTCATAATAATACGAGTACGTAAGGGGTACTTAGTATCTACTCAAATCGTATATAATAATTATTATATATTTAGTCGTATAAAGGAGTGTTTTTAACAACGGGCGACGTTGACGATTGACATATTTTGCGTATACATATAGACGGACAGAAATAAACGCATTATTATTCTTTACAAACGCATTAATGCGTCTCCTATGTTTGTTTTTTTCTCTATTTAAAAAACATATACGCTTAATTACCAGACGAACGTTTTCGTATATATATACGGAGCGTTTCGAGTTTCCAAAAAGAAGAGAATAAAAATAAGACCTAGGTCCCTTATTTATTTTTCCATTCGCTCTGGCCCCGCGAGACAAGCGTGATGCTGCAACGCGCGTATATACTCGTAATTAAATATACGTTTAATTTTTTTTTTTTACATTATTATTATTATCATTATTATTAATGTTTGATCCGCGTTTATCATATTATACGTATATGTCGTACTTATGTATATATTTATAACGTATATAATATAAGTAGGCTCGCTTCCTCGGAGGCATCGGGACGTTGAACGACAGCGATCTGATAACGATATTATAATGCTCGGTTGTCATTAAACCCACACGTGGTTTCTGTAATTACAATGCGTATGGGAGGAGTTAACGATGTCGACAACCTTATAGGTATAGAAGAAAAAAAAAAAATTATTAAAATAATAATGTAGGTATACGTTGAAAATAAACATACGAAATATACGGTATACGAAAAAAATAAAACGGCGACCGGACCGATTTTATAATAATATTGTTATTTATTATTATTATTATTATTATACTCGTATTATTATTATTGTTGTGTATGCACAGTACACACTATACATTATAATATATAGTGCGTATGTGCGTATAAACGAACGTTCCTCCGGGGGCATAATTAAACGTGTTACGCGGGGTGAGCATAATATTATTATTATAACATCGTTTAGGTTCCGTTCGGATTATGATAATATTATGTATACGTATATTATGCACGTTATTATAATACTTATACGTATAGTATTTCACGTGAAATTATTGTTTTTCCAAACGATTAAAAATTAAAACGTTACGATAACGATATACTCGTATAGTTTAAATATTGTTTATATTATTACAATATTTTTTTTTTTTTTTGTTAAAAAAAAGGGATTATCCTTGCCCCCGTTTCCCGATTATATTATAACCTTGAAAATACTTTTTTAAACTATATGTGTACAAAACTCAAAATTGAACGTATTTATATGACTGAAATATTAACGGACCGTCGGTATAATATATAGGGGATCACTTTATATTCAGCGTATATTATTTTTATTATTGCAGTGTATACCACCCGATAGTAGTTTATTGTTTTAAATTTCGAATTTTTTTATTTTTATTTAAAACATTTCGAAAAAAAAGTAGTTAAGAAATAAGAATATAATATAAAAATCGTGCGATTTTAAACCCATTATAATACGACTATATAATATACATAAATATAACCTACATACCACGACGTTGAAGTCGGTAAATTATTTCGTCTCGACCATAATATTTTTCAAATTATAGTGTACCTGAATATTATATAGCCAAGTGTAAAAGTAGTTATACTCGTTTCTTATTAAAAAAAAAAAAAAAAAAAAAAATTATAGAGATAATATTATACACACGCTAATACGTGATATATTCTTATCTATTTATAATGTGATAAATTTATAGCGTATAATAATACACGTATTTATAGTTAAATTGTTAAACTCGGAGTATTATAATAATATTATACGGTGTTAAAATCTGTCGAAAAAAAAATGATAATAATAATAAATGTAAAACGATTTAAAATATAAAATGTGCGCTGCTGTATTATTATCGTATATATAGCAGGTACCCACTGTATACATAAATATAGAATGCAATTTAAAAACGATATGTTGGCGATATTATGAGTTTAATAAAATATAAATAGGGGGGATAATATTGTGGAAAAAAAACTCAACTTTGTGTAGTTTGAACCCTTATAATGTGCGTACGCGTACTCAAAGGTTTATTTTGTTTGTTCGTACCCCCGCGTAAAGCTAAAATTAGTCTTGTAATCTCGTATTTTAATTTATATTTATTCAATTAACTTCGTGTATATAGACGAATAAAACCGTGCGGGGAATTCTTTGGGGCGGAAAATTCAATTCCCTCCGACGACTCGGGTCGACCTTGTCACGGGCCAGGATATCCGCGTATAATAAGCTTCATCCAGCCGCGTTGGTCACGAACGCTGTGCGTTCAATTTGTCAGCGTATAAGTTTTTCTATTTTTACGTAATATATAACGTAAAACACTTGCACCCTTTCACCGAACCGTGCGCGAACGCGGTAATGATCTTTAAACGAACGAGAACGTTTCCGTTTTATACGAGTCGGTTCTTATAAGTATAAGTATACGTCGCGATCGCAATAACGTTTGAATACACGCGTGTGTTTAGTAATTATATTCTCATAATCGCCTTTTTTTTCTCCCCAGTTGAAAAATTGAACACCCCGTATATATACGATATGATATATGTACGAGTATAATACGACGGGCACGAGGAAATCGATTAATATTAATATATTATATTAATTATATTGTTATATTGTACGGAGTGCGCATTAAAAACTATATCCGGATGTATGACGGGGCTCATTATTAATTAATATATTTATATATATTGAAACCGACAAATCCGGTGACACTATATTACATTACATTAACCGCTCATGCGGTATATAAATTCTCAGAAAGTACAGTGACTGTGTATAATAATAATATATATGTTATGATGGTACCATGCGTATTTCTTTCGTTCAACCGTACAAGATATATTCTATATAGAACCGCAGTCGTGGTCACTGCAGGTCGTCGTCGATGACGAGGTACAATAACACTGTACGTATTACGTCACTTCATATATTAATGTAATACTTGCATAGTTGGATTTCGTGGATATTTGTTTCATCGCGAAAATATAGTTATAATTTATATTATTATATTTCATCGCGTTCCAGATGACAAATTCATTATACTAATCGTGGGGATTTTCGCTCGTCCGAAGATATAAATTTTATAATATTATATTGTATACCTGTACTATTCAGTATCCGTGTAAATTCATAGCGTTACGAAATCGAAGGATGTTATTTTACTAAACGGTTTTTCTTACACATTATATTTATTGTTTCTAATGTTTCTTATACAAATATATTTGTACGTGGCTACATCGATACATTTTTTTTCGTAAAAAAACGATCGACATTAAGTTTAAAATATAACGTTTGGAATAGAATAATAATATTTTATTCTTTATATACTTATTACAGTGTAATTTATAATAGATATTATTATTATTCTATCGTACAGAACGAAGGAAACAACGATAATACGAATATGCAAACAAGGCGCGCGTCCTGTATAATAATATAATATACGTGTATACACCGCAAGAACAATATTAAACGCCGCCGCCGTGTTTACGTGAAATCGTTAATTAAACGAACGGCCGTTCGAAGATACAAACGAGTTTTAATTAAAAAAAAAAAAAAAAAAAAAACATAATATATTCCTACTGTTGGTTTATAATATAACGTGTGTATTTATGTATGAGTAGGGGTACGTAAAATAACGCTGATATTATTATTATTATTATATTTACTTAATGTTTGAATATTATTATACTTAGATATTTTATCGAATCGACCGATCGAACGACGCGCCCAAACGACTATAGGTATTTTCCTTCGGTCCGGGTTTCGGCGTTTACCCGAAAACCGTTTCTAAAAATAAAATAAAAAAAAAATTAAATTAAAAAAAAACGGCGTAAGTGGTAATACTAATTACTATATAATATCTACGCTACGTATTATAATATATTAATAATAATTCTCTAAATATAGCCTTTACTGACCCGAACGCTAAAATAATAATAAAAAAGAAAAACACGCGCATATTAAATTTCGATAAATATATTATTACCTATACTAATTAAGTATTATTTTATCAAAATCGGTACTCGACTACACAATATTATTAATACATATAGGTAAATATTAAAATAAAAACTGCATATTTCTAATCAAGAGCAGCAGACGCGTGGACGTGGTAAATTCAAACGACCGCATGAGTTATATAAGAGAATATAGTTGGCGTATATTTCTATATCAGTCTCACATAACTCTATTAGTTTTATTGTCTGCGATTTAGAACAAATTGTAAAATCGTGTTGATTTTAAAGTCCAGTCGCGTCCCTTGTGTCAAATTTAAAAAGTACGCTATATAAAGATGTTCGTTTAAAAAACCAAATATTTCAAGACGCTGTAATTTTCTTATACTATCATTTGGTCACATTTAAATTTTACGGAAAATTTTACTGTATAAGTCAGTCCCTTAAAAATATTGTCTTCTTTTAAATAATCCAATAGGACTGTTGTAGTTTAAAATGAACACAAACGTCATAATTTAAGAAACGCGTAGTACTTCTTTAGACGGACAAATCGTCTTCGTACTCTCGAAGGTTGGTCTTATAATAATATATTAACAGGGTTATAGGTGCTCGTAATTTACGATAGTTGTTCAGAGTATTTTTTTTTAACACAATATGTGTTAAACCGAGTATAAAATATGACATTTTTCATATAAAAAAATGTTCGTTAAATTAAAGTAATTTAGTTTTTAATTTAAATATTTTTTATAATATTAAGTATTTTTTTTTTTTTTTTTTTTTTATTACCGTAGTATAACCCTGTGAACGTTTTAATATTATTAATATAATATACTCTCTCTTCGTTGTATATAATAACAATAATAATGGTGATGTGAAAACAAAGATAAATTTTTTTTTTTCATTATTCTTTACTAATTAACAAAAGTTATTATATTTACTATATTTATATGCGCGTATTTCTTCTCGTTCGTATAATATTATGTTTTATAAAAATACAATATTATAAAATATTACCTTGTTCGCATATTACGATTGACCTATATTATTTCCCCATATATGGCTTTATAATATATATATTTCGCGTTATCAACGTGTTATAATCATATTATTATTATAATTTATTACAAATTGTAAAAAACTATACCTTATTAACTTTAATTTAAAATTTTACTGGTCGAACGACTGTTATATGTAGGGCCTGGATTTCAATTCAAAGTGCATTTTTTTTGGTTGATCTTTTACAATGCTTTCTAAGTACATAATTCGTTTCGTGTAACGAGGGTTTCAAAGTTGCAAATTTTATTTTGCATTTTTTTTGCATATTTCGACATTTTTCATTTTTGGGTCATTTTTAAGGTTTTTTATGAATATTTGTTCAATTTTCAATATTTTCAATAAAATTTAGTCTATTCAAAATATCTAAAGATAAATTATTCTCTTGATATTTAAATAGGTTTATCGGGTAAATTCCATACACATTTTCATTATCATTATTTTATCGCTATTTTTTGGAGAATATTTGTATGGTTTTAAGTGCATTTAAATCCGGGCCCTACTTATTATTTGTATATGGCGTACCTACTAATTCGTGTCATAGTACCAATAATAATAATTATATTATTGACTGGCGTAAAGCGATAATTCCACAATCGATATTTTTTTAATTATTTATAAAACGTTTCTTGTTGTCACGACACACCCGCGTCGTATAATATATAAAAACGATGGTTCCGAATAAAAATAAATAGGTGGTCGTTAACGAAACTGTTGTTTGAGCCTTAATGTGTGAATCATTGTCGATCGTGTTCACTTCCAAACATATTATTATTATTATACACGTCGGAATCGAATTCGGAAGAGGGTCACACGCATTATATTATTATATTATCTTCATATACGCCACAAAATTATTACCTATGGACGTAGTTAACGAATTTCGGTAATCGCCGGCGGCCGATTATCGTTTTTTTGTGTGATGCGTCTTCAACATTATAAGTACCATCTGCGGTTAACCGTCGTCGTGGCGAACGATCGTCGCGCGCGCACACTTTCCAACCGGATTTGCGTTCATATTATAACATAATATTATTAATATATTTTTCCAAGTCTCCAAACACGGCGACCCTGTTTCAATACAATATTCATTCGCAGTAGTCGATCGTCAGAAACCGTCATAAAATTTGTACATCGACACTGTCAATATTACGCGTATACAGGGTGATCAGAACGTATCATTGTGTAAACGTCCTCCTAGTTTCTTTCTTCTGAAAATACCCGATTATATTCGATTTATTGTTCTAGAATTTGTTATTATTCTAAGGCTAAGAAAAATATTACACGTTGTCGTAATAGTTATTAGTACTTATGCAGAGTAGAAAATAAAATGAAAAAGTTTAATATAAAAAAAATGTAACCTAAAGTTTCTAAGTCTCTGTATAATATATAATATTATTATGACGTGTTATGTTATTTCTCTGGAAATATTCACTGGTTTTGATCACTCGCTCTGTACTCATACGTATAATCATAATGGCATTCGTGTTACGATAATACGTTATCATAATATATAGTTTTCCATCCTATTTATTTATTACAAAATATAATGTTATCTTTAATAATTGTATATTCTTCAATGTGGTGGTACATAATAATAATATGTTATTCTTTATTTAATGTATTATATTATAGTAGTATATTATACTTATAATAATATAATTACATTATAATATATTAAACGAGTTAAAAAATAAGACGAATATTAAGATAAGATTTTAATTTTTGATAGTACGCGTAGCGTCGTAGGTCGTAGCTGTATTTTTCCATTTTATTTTATTATTCATTCATAAGCATTGGTATTTCGCGTACATTAGAATTATTTAACTTTATTATTATTTTACATTATATTATTATAAAAATGATGGCAGGTCACTTAACTATGGCCCCATAAAGTCATTAAGTATCGTTATTTGAAAATTTAATCACGAGTTGATTATAATAATATATGAACAATTCGTAATATTTTGTGATGAACAATTATTTTCAAATTTGTAATCGTATTTTCACGCCAATAGCTAATAGGTGTAATAAATGTATATAGAGGTATCAATTATTCGTATAATCGTTTATGGGTTTAATTGTTTAATAGTTAGTGATTTTCCCGTATAACGTTTAATCTATTGTATATTGTATACACATAACACATAGTGTATTAGCGTCGTTCAGTCCGTTCAGAATATGAATCTTTAACTTCGCGACAAAATATAAAATAATTTAAAATAATACTTATTTATATATTTTTAAGGGTTATGTTAACCCTTATTAGCCTATAGCCTATAGGGGAAGTTATGGGATTCGATGTGATTTTGTTTTTCACCGTAAAAACGATTATTTCCACGTTAATACATATAAAGTCCATCGAAATATTATATAGGCACCTAATAAATAATAATGTTACAACTTTAACGTCGTAAATTCGTCATTATTCGTCTGTATATTATAATTATACGGTTCGAACGATATGATCATACAACCTCGGTATATATACCGTAATAATACATAACAATATATTATTGTAACACATACCTGTAATACGTTTCTAATAATATTAAAGTCTTTACGTCTACCAGTTCTATAATATGCAAGTACGGTAACATGGTAACACCTTGATAATAATATTAATACATACTGTTATTTCTATAGAGTAGATAATAATAATAATAATAATATGGTGTAGAGATAGCTAGGCTATAGATATTATAAAATACATATACTGTATAATATTATGATTAATGTATGGCCCGTATCGCTGCGGGAACACGTGGTGTTTTGTCTTTTCCGTAGTTTCTACAAAAATATTATTATTATTATTATTATGTCGTGTCTTTCGACGGAGGCGCGCGAGACCGGTCGATTATTAATATTGTGCCTGCTGCAGCACGTTATAACGCGAGAAACGGCATCCGTCCGACCACATAAATCACATCGCGCGCGCTCGCAGCCGTCTTCCCGAAGAATAATATCGCGTTATTTTAAAATATTCTATATTTGTATATATGCGTATACGTAGGTACCTACGGGACGAACCATTAACACGGTTTTTTTTTTTCGGGGGCAACCGTCATTTGCGGGGAGGGCGAGGGACGAGGACCTATTAACGACGAAACGTGTTTCCCGCGAAGAGTAAATAATAATAATATTATAAAACGGGAGGAAAAAAAAGAAGACTGCAGTGGAGAACACTTAAGCAACACGTGTTTGACTGTGCACCCCCGTCACTATATGGTCCTTCGTCCCGTCGTATATTATATGCGATAATATAATTTTATATAACGATCGATATACGGATGTCGTTTATTCCCTGAGATTTTAGATCATGAGATCATAAGATTTATAGATCATATATAAATCATACTGGATCTTACATTATATAGTATCTTATATATATATAGTTGAGATAGACTCGGGTGTAAATTTTTTTTTTCTTTCACTTATAATATTATATTATGATACCTACTGTATGTTATTAAAATTGTTTATAATTAACGTGTTTATTGTTGAAATATATACTAATAAATTTGTTTTATTTTTATTTTTCAGGTACGTTCGTGTAAACGCAATACGCTTTATATTATAATAATTTTAACGCGTCATATTTGTACCCGACTTCGGGGCGAGTTATTGTGAGTATACCCTTTATTTATGTAAACATAATATACCAAAACAGCGTGTAGAATTTCAATGATAACGTATATCCGAAATACAAACTATACAAGTATTATTATCATGATTTATGATAATCAAAAATATTATTTATGTTCGGTCGTATATATGTCTACTATAAAAACAAGACGTTTTTATATATTTTTAACGTAAATATATATACGTATGGTTTATAGTTTTATACCGAGATGCTTCGAAATTCGTAAGTAATGCGTGTAGTATAGTTTTTTTTTTAAATTTTTTTAAATTTTATGTTTGAAAAATCTACTTTGAAAATGTATTATTATTGGAATAAGAGATGGAACGATTTTTTAGTATTAATAATACAAATAAAGAATAAAGTATAAAAAAATAGTTTAAGTACGTTCGTACGGAAATCGTTGCGATATATTATCGTATACGAACGAGCGGTTTTTCGCTGTCGAATATTCGTGATATATTTCGTCATTGATAGTATACCTATATAATATTATAAAATTTACACTAAATCATGATAAATTGTATTATCCATATCGCATATTAATATAATATAAAATATAATAAACCGGGAGAAAACGTAATATGTATTCGCTGGATAATATATTATAATATATAGACCATTATCATCATCATCATCGTAGTGTTATTATTGCGTATTATAATAATGTACACTATATCGTCTCGGGGTCATTTTTATGTACTCGTATGTGCAATTTTTCACATATTTTTCGGTTCCGCTATTGTGTATCGAGGTTTAAGAAGACCCGGGGATTTCGCCTTAAATCCATCATTTATCTCGTCGTGAGTTTTCGGCGTTCATTAACGCGTAACATCAATAAAGTTATAATAATGTATATAATATAATACGTAACTATATAGCAGAGAGCTACCGCTTCTTTTGTGTCATCCGGCCGATATAGGTCCCGAAAAGAACGAGCGATTTTTTTTACACTCCAATCCTCTAAGAGTTATAAATTATCGTTTATTATATTAATACACACACACACATATTTTTATATTTATAACGAATACACGTAGAGCGGAGTTATTTTTATTTTTTTTTTGCCGTTCGAATAAAAGTGGTATCGCATATGATATTATATACCTAGGTTCTTTTTTTCCGGAAGGACTCTCGGTCATTGTTTGTTCAAGAACGTATATATAATATAATATTGTATATTATATTTTGGCTGCACCGTGAAAAATTGATTCGCACCGTGAACGATCCCGTGGACACGGTCCTAACGACTTGCGTTGACAACCTGTACGACCCGAAATCTTTGTAGAAAAATGACCATCGGGGGAAAAAAAAAAAATTCTTATATAATACATCATCGATAATCGTCCGATTTTCGTTGTGTATTCGTCGCGCGCGCACACATTTAGGGGTATAATAGGTAGGTATACCCACGTAAAAATATATCATTTATATTTTATATATAGTTATCGGTTCGTCACGGACCGTTCGGTGCGTTATGCGCGCATTCCGAAATTCAATCCGGTCGTCCTCCTCGATACCATCCGTTTGGACTGTTCGAAGAAATATTATTATCCTTTCAGAAGCCCAACAACTACTGTGTGTGTGTGTGTGTGTGTGTATTTAATGTCCCAAACGAATCCGATCGATTTATCGGGTTAACGGCGCTGAACTATTACAATATTATATTATTATTATTATCATTATTATTATTTGTATACAACACGATGAAAAATCACGTTTTTGACTACCTTCTTTTCCGCCACACACAAATAAATAATATAATATGCCCGCTTATAATCTATATTTTTCAATTTACCATATTACATTGTGTTCGGACCCGACGTATGGTGACTACAATATAATTATTACGATTTATAATACTTATACCGAGAACGTACGTGTACCCGCTCGGAGACTTAAATAAACATCTGTAGTGTACGACTATATATATAGAATAATAGTTGCTATGACTATTAAGAATAATAATATAATGTTTATTTAAACGACATTTTTACAATACTCAATATAATATCAGTTTATTGTATATTATTAATACGTTTGTTTAATTGACTTCGTTTAAAGGTCTTACAATAATATTTTAGATGTATTTGAACTGCAGTAAATTGTATAGGTTAATAAAAGACCAATAATGTGGACAAAATTGTGGAGTTCGATGAATTTAAATTTCGAAAACGATTTCAATTTGTCTTTATCTTTTCTATGTCTATTACATATTTTAATGATTTTTGATATGAAAAAAAAACATTGATTTTCTTTTACTGCACTCGCATTTTTTATTTTACGTAGTTAATTAATTTAAAATCACCATGAGCAAGACTTCGAAAATTTGATGATAAAAATTCAAATCCTTTTTCAAATTCGTCCATCCTATGGCTTTGCAATTTTGTTTAGCTAATGTCCACGTTAGGTGGAAAATGATATATAAAAAATTAGTTTATTCGTAAATTTATTATGAAGTATTTAATATTACTGCAGAGGTTCGATAAATGCACTACAGGTATGTACAGTGTTAAGCATATCATTTAATGAATATTTTCGAAGAAATAGGTATTATGTATTTTTATAAAAAATCATCAAGTTTATCAATTAAAAATACTTAGTAAATTAAAACATACATACGAGTATATGATATATAATACATAATACTATTATATTATATAGCTCAAAATTAAATTTTCGTAATTTTCGAAATGTATCTAATGTCTAATACGAATACAGAGGTTTTTAAATGTAATATTTTTCGCAATTTATTTTGACACAATTTGTCAATTTACTATATTTATTGTAACTTCTGGTTACTGAATACAACGCATTTATATAAAATTTGATGGAAGGATGTTTAATTTTTTAATTGTCCATAATATAACAATTAATAATAATATGTAATAAGCACATATATTTATGTATCCGGTTTTTTTTTTATATCTATATAATTATACGTTTTTAAAACCTTGTTATTGTTTCATATTCATTGCGTATTACGAGTACCTATATATAATATATTATAACAAGAATACGTTTAAATTTTTTTTTTTTCATCATTACTAGCATTTTATTAAATATTGTATCAAATTCGTGTGACCGCGCATAATTATTGCTATCGCTTATTCATCTTATTCATCACATTATGTCATACCGAACGTGAATATAATATTATAATTTATATATACGTATATGGTTTTTTTTCTTCTAAGATTTGAGGGTTTACGCATTATGTATAAAGTGTCGTACCTACGTAGGCATAATAAAAAACAGTTAAAGTAAACAAAAAATAAAATATTATAACACTAAAACTTAATAGTTATATATTATATACCTTTCTTTGACAATCTAAGAAAAAATTTAAAGAATCCATTAATAGAAATAATACTCGTATATCCTTTGGGTTCTGGTGAAACATTTATGCTAATGTTTTCGAGTGCGATGTATTTTATTTTTAAAGACTATTACTTTTTATAGCGCGGCAGTTTATCTCTATAGAATAGACCTCTATTTATATAGGCATATAATATTCTTGTTTATTTTGATTTTTTATTTTTTTTTTTTTTTAATTATTGTCAACGATTACTCATCTGGACATTTGACATTCGATATTATTTTTTACAGGATATTATATTATGGACGGTTGATCCATTCACCGTGTTCTTTATCAGATCCCATAATTTTTTTTTTTTGTACGTCATTCAACAATTCTCTCTGTGAAATATAAGTATACACGAAATAATGTAATATGTACATAATATAATATATATAATAGAATGCCATATACGCATAAATTAGGTTTCCATTACAAAAAAAAAAAAAAAAAAAAAAATTATATACTCGCATATATGTTATTTGTATAAGCGGTAGTTGTATATATATAGGTAATTGATGGAATGAACGTTATGGTATACAGTGACTGTGTATATATAACGTACGAGGAATATTGAGAAATTTAATTTTGATATTTTGTAAATCATCACGTATACAAAATGACCAAAATTCTGTATTATAAAATTATGGTAACTCTAAATTACACACGTTTTCAACGCTATTTAAGTTATTTTCATAATGCTGAACTATGACCATTCTGCATACTCTCTCAACAACGATATATTGTACTTGTATCACACATGATCTGCAATATTTATATATGTATATATTGTATATAAATATGGATATCCTTGTTCGTAGTAATCAGTTATCACTTTATTATATTTAGTATTATCAGTTTATCACATTAATATAGGTTTAGGTACATATTATACTCGTATAATATATTGTTTACATAATTTATTAAATTACAATAAACTTTAAACTTGAAATCGTTAAATATAGATATAATACAAATTTTACCGATATAATATATATATGATTCTTGATATATACATCTTATTGTACTCTTCCATAAGTATATTTATTTTCTAGTGAACAATTTGTTATTTGAATTATTTACATCTTTTTTTTTTCACTTTTGTATATTATATTATAATATAATATATTGTAATCAATTCTTATTTTATTTGATTTATTGCTACATTTTTTGCCCCGAACATAATACTATAATATATATTAATACAAACTCTGAAATAACAAAATATTCATTTTTTTCGTTCCACGAGGCGATTTTGACGCGCACGATAAAATGAAATAATATTTTTTAATAGCGTGAATTTCGGACGTATTAGATAAAATATAATAATTTATACGTAAAAATGAATGGCGAACAATTTTTACACGGTAACGTTAATGTGTTTTACTTAATTAGAAATTATGATGTGCGTATAATTTTTTCCTTATTATAGCAGCTTGCTCGGTCGTGTACAGCGTACTTGCATGCACGTATGTTATAATATAATATAAAATTCGAGTTTCATATAAAATATACGTGCGTACATCATATTCCAATATATTATAAAATACACATTTATATGTTGTTTAATTTATAATTAATTGCCTATTTGAAATATAAACGTCTTTGGAGAACATAAATATTAAATATTAAAAGTGATACCATATAGTTTGTTAGAATGATTAGTGGGTTCAAAACTAGTTTTTGGCGAATTGGCAAAACATGACAATAATAATAATATAATATATTATAATTTATAGGTACGATAAGACGCGTATATGTTTTTTACGTATCATCACGCGCAAAATTTAAACAATAATTGATAATATATAGAAATGACTTTCGAATATATATTGTATATATTATACGCGAGGATAAATTCCTCTATTCTTCTTCTTCTAAATATCCATTGTTTCAAATCGGTTATACGAACTTAAAATAGTTAAAACTATTAATATAAACACGCGCACGTCATCTCAGATTTTTGTGTTTAAGACGTTTAAGTATGCCGCTTTTAAATTTATTGCCGAAGGTTTTATAGTACATATATTCGTCTATATTCTATATTATACGATTATAAAAAACTATTGAATTTTATTACGTTTTTTTATATATATTATACACACACACACACACATATAGTATTAAGTATAAGAACTTATATTGGATTGAATTTTAAATATGTATAACGAACAAGTAAATGAATTTTCAAAGTTTAAGAGATGTAATAAAATTGTACGATGAATTTTTGATATAGCAGTGGAATGTTTTTTCTATTTTTTTTTTTTTTATTCTGTGCCATTTGAGAGTAAAAATAAATATTTAACGAAAGAACGCAAAACTACCCCATCGCGTATATAAAACTTATATAAATAAAAGTACATAAACCTATACATGTTATAAACTTACTAAATAATATATTTATATATATTTTATATTAGTTTTATAATAATAATAATAATAATAATAATAAATATGTATTAATATTTAATTTATGTTTCCGTGCGTGTTTCGCGTATAAAATGTGCGACATTTATTTAACGAATTTATATTCGTTTCAGAAATTTATACTAATTTCGTGTTTCTTCGGACCGCTATATAAAAAATTATATATTTATAAACGATTAAATCGCGTTTTTTGACTTAAGTACGAGAAACGGCCTCTGATGGTGGTGGAAATCATGCACAAGTCACGCTCTTCGCACATAATATTGTTATGTGTATACTTACAGTTACACGTACAGAGCGATCAAAAAGGTCCACGCGACGTTAACTTGCACACGCCATTTTTGTTTGCAATTTTGTGTTTTTTTATACGAATTTTTTATCATCCCTTCGTATACACCCTGTATATATATACTCTGTATAATTTACTTACCATATACGATAGCGTATTTATTTCTGGACAAACTTTTTCTTTCCTCGAGATCCCACCCGTATACTGCACTTACGCATAAACATAAAATTATATTATAAATATAAAAGTGAATCCATTAAAACGGTTCCCCCAAAAAAATTACATCTTCTAAAACGCTTTGTGAATATACAAGCGTTAACCTTTAAACTTTTATATTTTCTTGCGTTTTCTTTTCGCATTAAACTTAATATATATATATATATATATATATTTCCCAAGAGGAAAAGGAAGATAGAAAGCGAATTTTTCAATATAATAACGACGGATAAAAAAAAAAAAAAAAAATATTCATAAAGCGCAACACCAGATGCAACAGTAGACTTACAGACTTATCAACACCGTGCCGGTGCATTTGGTGCCACGTGTCTCGACGATAATACAACAATTATTAATTACACGTGTAACATATTTTCTTTAGAATATATAATTTATTATTATAGAGAGTGCAATATAATATTCTTGTCCCTATACGTATCATAATAATTTGTTTTTTTATAAATCGCAATTTTTTTTTTTTTTTTTTACTGCATTTACTTTTTATATTTTATGAATATACCTACCTAATAATATGTCACAATATCATAATTGAGCAAATTTTTCATTAAAATCGGTCTTTAATATTTTTGTCCATTAATATATATCTATATTACATTTGTAAAATTAACAGGAATGACGTTTTATATATAAATATATACCTATATACGAATGCCATTAATTATTAAATGTATTTTTTAGTCTTGCAAAGTAAACACAAAAATACGCTCGTTCGACGATTTTTTTTTTTTTGTTTTTGAATACGCGATTCATAAAAATATTATGTAGGTACACGAAAAACGACGACTGTTCAAAACGATAAATATTAATATCGTATATACGAGTACGAGTATATACCAGCGCGTTGTTAGATTTTCTTGATTTTATCATTCCACGTAGAAAAGTTGCGTAAAAATCATAAAAAAAATAATTTATTATAAAAATAAAACTGAATATTAATCAAATTTTAATTTGTCTTTTTTTTTTTTTTTTTTTTTTTTATAATAATAATTTTGAGTTTATCATTTAACGAACATTATTACAGGTTTATGTCATTTTAATATAATATATGCGATATGATTCTTATACAGTCTCTTTATTTGTTATAGGTGTGTTGTGTGTATTAATTTAATTTTGTTTATGACCAAGGCTATTAAACCTTGGTATACCTTGGGTTAAAACCCCACGAATTTTTTTATACCAAACTCGAAATTACAATATGTATTAAATATTTATTTATGTGTATTTATGTATATAAAAGATAAAATCAGTATTATATTTTTCAAAATTTTTTTGCCTCCGAAGTTATTTTTATAGGTATGTCCTTGTTTGTAACAAATTGTGAACGCGTACTTTATATTTTTATAACCAATGTGTTTAAGTCAATGAATTAAAATTGAAAAACAATATACATACCTATCCTTCGCGTAAAATACTCGTATAACTGTATAAATAGGTTGCGCGTATATTTCATATAATACTATATTATATATTAATTATTGTTTCGTAAAAATAATGCCCAAATTATGTTTTAATACGTTAGATATTTTTATACCTAATAATATATTATACCTTATTGTTTTATCTCGCAGCGGTTATATTAAATAGGTATATGTATAATGTATATATTTATTTTGAAATTTTAACCAGTCGATGGGAACCATATAAGTTAACTACTATGTATACCTACATTTAATGGACTGTTTTATGGGATTTTCGTTTTGTAATTTATTTTGTTAGTTATTAGTGACTACTAATTATAAGTAACAATGGCCACATTAATTTACCAGTAATTATCGTGGAAAAAGCACATATTATATATACATATATACCTATATCGAATATATACGATTATAAAATGTAATACAATGTGATATATATATATAATATACGTTATATATATAGGTTGAGTAATTAGATAATAATAGTGCCGTCGAGAAAGGAATGGTAATTATTATATACGTTGACAAATAAAATGCGTATACGGCGTAACATTAAAAGAGAAGTAGAGTATATATTATACACCGTTAATTATTTATTATACCCTGCGATCGACCCGTTTTACCGAAATATAATATTATTTTGAACAAACGACATAAAACGTAGTACTTCCGCGGATCACAACTGCGACGAGCGGTTTATACGATATTATTTTCGTTATTACACATTATATCATATTATTATCATCATCATTATCATTATCATTATTATCATCATCATCATTAATGTAGAATTTTTCCATTGAGAATTATAAAAATTTTGGAATCACTGGTTGCTTGATTCTTTTTAATTTTTGTAGATACCCATCACGTTAAATTTTATTTTTACGTTTTTCAATTCAATTATATATATAATTGAAAATCGGATTAAAGTAAGCATAGATAATTCTTCTTTTTTGAAAAAAATAATTATTTAAATCGGTCAAGCGATTATTTTGAAAAGTGAATTCTACGCGTAATCAAATGGTAGGAAAGATTTTTAACAAATTTTCACTGTACTGTATCTGTAGTAATATTATACGGCAATACAATTATTGAATTTTAAGTCGCACAAAATATTATCCCCTTAGTAAATTGCTGCTTCCGTTCTCTTTGAATCATTTTTTTTTTTATCTGTTGCAAATTAAATATAATGTATTTTTTCATAGTTAAACAAAAACGATTAAAATTACATCGTATATACATTGTGTTTTTTTTTTTTTTTTTTTTTTGACTACTTATATCTGAGGATTTTTATTTTAAAAGTTTAGACCAAAGACAATATTAATAAATTATTATTTATTTAATTATCAGTACATTGTTATATGAATTTCAAAATGAAATATTGACTATTGTTATATAGTTATATTATATATCGTATACGTCTGATATGTCTTAAAAAACGTAAAATACAACCTTCAAAAATTGTGTGCTCTTATACATGTCGATATATACGTACAAAACGATAGATCGACCAGAAATAATAATTGTAATTATAATATATATATATATATATTATATATGCTGAAACGTAAAAATTACAGAGCCTTAAGTCATTTTATAACACAACCGTGTGTTTAACGAGAATAAATTTTTCTATCAGGTGCCTATTGTCGATAAATAGTCCGGCGTCTTTCATTTTTCTTTTCTTTTTTATATTCGATTATTTCGAGAATCCTTCAGCTTCGCCCGTGTGTGTTTACATTATCTCACGTCGAGTGCCCGTCGTCGAAACTATACGCTCGGTTACTATACGTA
This sequence comes from Tetraneura akinire, assembly GCA_021307375.1. Classification (NCBI taxonomy): domain Eukaryota; kingdom Metazoa; phylum Arthropoda; class Insecta; order Hemiptera; family Aphididae; genus Tetraneura; species Tetraneura akinire. The sequence goes on along the minus strand of JAIUCT010000022.1, from coordinate 8,644,980 downwards.
TAATATGTGCCTATAAATATAATATAATATAAATATTTTACATTCTACTCGAGGTCGATGCTGCGAGAGTCGCTTGCGTACACACAACAACAATATATAAAAATAGTGTTAATAACAGTAATGACGATAATATAATATAGACTGATACGAACGAGCGTTTAATCGGAAATTGATTTTAGAATATCGACAAAGAGTTTATATACAAGTAGGTATTATTATTATTATTATTATACCTAGGTATATTATATAGGTTCCTTTTGTACGTCGTTTCGATCCGGTAGAATGGAATATTATAATATCAAAACACCCACAGCGGCGTCCTGAGACCTGCCATTTTTTATTTTATTCGCGTCCACTTCGATACGTATATTATATACGAGTATATATAGTACTCATTATATACATTGTAATATTTTATATACAATAATGCGCTCTATTTGTTTAATGTCCGTCCGATTTAATAATAATAATAATATAATATAATATGTTCTCGTGGAAAAACGCGACTGTAGGTAAGTCTTCAGCTTCAGCGACTTCAATAATGGCTAGTATATATTATAATATTATCTATATACACGCGCTTCGAAAGCGGTTTGTTATGCGGTGTAAACTATTAATACCATGGTATATTAACCGTGGACTGGTCAATGGTTTTGAATATTAAAAACGTTTCTGTATACCTATATAGCCTAGCTGTAATGACAGACACCTAATAATATATTATATTATTATACATTATTATATTGTTGTAAGAAATAATACTTTGATAATAATAATAATAATATAATTTCTGCACTTGTATATTAAAAAATAAATATCGCGTGGTGAAATATTACATTGGACGAAAATCGTACATAAATTCGTTATTGGTTTTCGATTAGACGTCAGGCGGCGGGCACACCGTGAGAACCGTCCGCGACGACGACGATGACGACGGTCTGCCGCGCGGTAAAAACACTAATAATAATAAATCGACTGGTGAATATCATTATATACCTACTTAATATAAAAATAAAACTATATGTTTCGGCCGTCGACTAATTTATCGGGGTTTGGACGTTTTAAAAATATGTGAATATCACATTATATTATTATGTTTACTTTTTAGTTTTGATGATAAAGGCGGGGATCGTATCCATCAGCTGATCCTCTCCTATACGCATCGTGAGAAATTATTAAATTTTTGCGTTCGGGTTGTTTTTTGTTAACATATAGGCGTATAAATGTGTAAACAATACGGTGAGTTTTATGGGGAAGGGGAGAAAAAAAAGTGTTTTACATTCTTATGGTTCAAAATATCACTATTTATTTTTTTAAATATACTGGTTGGACATTACTGTATCCATCCCCGCACGTATAATATACGAGTGTCTTAATTATTATTACCGTCGTTTTCAACCTCGCCTCGAAAGCTCGATTGGATGATAATAGAAAAAAAGAAAAAATTAAAACTATAAAAATAAATGTTTTTTCAATGAAATCGTATACCTCCTCAATATAATAATGTGTGGTATACGGAGGGCTCGCCTACTGTACCTATATATTATGTAATGTATATAATCATAATGTTATATAGTCTTTTATTAATTATTTTTAACCCGACATATTGTACGCGTTTGTCGTAAATTCGATAATTTAGTTGTAATATTAGTTTCCGTAATGATAATAAATCGATGTCGTGATATCATCCGCGTATTTTTATAATAATTTGAAATAATGTTTTTGTGTGTATATGCGTAACGTGGATAATTTTGAAAACGATTGTCGTTGAGATTTTTTTCTCTCGCCATATGTGTACGTAAAAATTATGCGAATAAAAAAGCAAATTTTACTTATTTTTTTTTTATATTGTGATGAATTATAAAATTTAAAATTATTAATTATTAATTATATAATTTATAATATATAGTTATTCGTTTATGGATTGTTCGGACGTTCGCATGCATAATTTTACGCCATTCTGTCAAATAAAATATGATTTCCGTACGTCATATTATCATCGTAAACGTTTTTATAATATATATTATACATTGTATTTATTGCGATTAAATGTACAATCCGTCGATTGGAAACTATAATAATACGCCTAATATATTTTCATTTTTTTTTCTTGTGGGTTACGGCCATCAAGAGTCAAGACCATCCCTGCAAACAGATTTGCTGCCATCTATCTTTTGCAACTTCTCTCCATTGCACATTTGGTTCTACTACCTTAACGTCTTTTTTGATACGATCCTCCCATCGTAACCGTGGTCTACCTAATGGTTTTTTTCCAATCAGATTTTCTTTAATAACCTCAATAATATATTTTCATAATTTCATAAATTATTCAAAGTGTTTATTATAATATAAAATATATAAATAGTGTTTTGCTCGCGCGACTCGAAAATGTGACACGAATATCATAATATTATATAGATCAAACCAGATGTATATAAATGAAAACTATGAAATAAATATTATAATGGAAATATCGATTTACAATAATATATATTATAATTGTAGAATATTTGTATATTTATGCGGTTTCGGTTCGCCGTTTTAAACGAACCGCTAAACATCCTCGCACGAACACACGAACAATTTTACATATACAGGGCGAATAATTTCGAAATTACGAAAATAATAATCGACACGTATATCGAGCGCCTGATTCCCACCGTTTTTTCTAAAGTGATATATCCCAGTCACCCTGTATACGATATATTATATTTAATATTCACTTCATAAGATCGCGTTGGATGCATTCCAATTAACCTTTGACTGTATACGTATCGTATACACACACACACACACACACACAACACGTCAAACACGCGGAGGGGATCCTTGTACTTGCGAACAACGTGGGTGTTGCAAACGAGACGGATTAAACAAAAAGAGAAATATAATAGAAGTGAAAAAAAAAAGACATATATTTTATTATTATTATCATTAATATATTATTTGCTTCTCGTCCGCCGCCGTCCAATATATAAAAAAATAACTTATCGCGTTTCCGAATCGATTTCGAATCGTCGGTAAATCACAGCCAATTAAGATAAATTATTATGCAACCGAACGCTACCTATAGTCGCAATAAGCGTATATTATAATATGATATAGGTACACCTAATGTATTATTTTAATAATATATTATATGTATTACATTATATTATATATTACACTCGTGGAAAAGTATTATACGATTTTAATGTGGTATTTTTTCGTAAATAAAATTTATACATATAGCGCGCGAACACCGGAGGTGTTTATAGGTATAAATAATGTGGTTACGTGCAATTAATTAAATATGTATATAGTAATAATAAATAGTGCGTCGCGTATATACACCGCTCACGCGCGGTTACCGTGATTTATATACCGCGAATTTTTGTCATTTTTGTAGACAGAACTTATATACATTATAATAATTATGAGAAACTATACTATATAATATATTATAATAATTATATGTTCGATAGAAGCGATTAAAAACAACCCACTAATATATTAAATAATATAATTATATATAAATAATACGTTCCGAGCCAATTTGATCGTATACGAGTACCTTATGTATACCTAATTTCTAGTTTTTTTTTATACCAATAGCTACCTAGGTATACCTATTAGTTACACGTTGTAACTTCGCCGCGTCGAACAAGGCTCGAGAATTTGTGAAATTTTTTTTTATACCGCGTTAATGTGCATTTGTGTTTGGTTTCGTTTTACGAATATCGGAAATACAGATTTCGTGAAAAATATTATTTTCCTGGACTGTATATAAATGTATTATGATGTATTTGTGTATAATATATAATGTATATAAATCAACGTCGAATCTCCTACAACATCCGTTTCGATATAATTATTTTTTTATGCGGTATCACGAAATGTGCCGGATGTTAACGTAAAAAAAAAAAAAAAAAAAAAATTAATAGTAATCTAACAACGTTGAAAAAATGAATATTAATAAATAAGTAAAAACACACGAACTATATATTACGATTATTGTTATGACGTTCTTATAGTCATCAGACGGAATGTCGCACTTCTCTCTCTGCTCGATGTGCTATCCCAAGGCCATAAGATTAATTTTTATTTAAATATTTGTTGTTTTTTTTTTTTTTTTTTTTTTTTTTTTGGACGTATTTTTGTTATTTTAAAATAATTTATTTTAGTTTATTTGAATTCCTAAATATATTGAAAGAATATACAACGGGTCGATTTTTGTCTTTGTAGGTTTAAACGAGGTTAAATTTATAGTTTATGATCGAAATCGTAATATATTATTTAGCTTATAGATGAGGGTATAGTTGTCTCGTTCGCTCATCGTACTTCTATCAACTTATCGATCTCCTATACAACTATAATATTACTTTTAAAATTTGTTTTGAATTAATATATGTTAATATTTAATTTTATGAATTAAAAAAGAAAATTATTTTCATTTCATACATATATGAATATGCGTAAACCAAAAAACAAATTATAATCGCTTTGGTAAATCAACACATCAATTTTTGAAAAAAGAGTATTGGCCTTTATGCAACATGTATAGGTTTGAATATATATTTTAATCAAATTTCGAATTTTAAGATTTTTTCATTTAAAATCATTCTATATATACGTTATAAATTATAATACCTATATATTATGATATGCGGTAATAGATCCCCGGTTAAAAGCGTTGAACCGCGTGTTGCGATTCTATATATAATAATAATATAAAAGCGAAGGACGAACGTTGTTTTAGACGTATTAAAATGGTTAAAAATAATATATATATATTTATATTATAACTTATTATACTCACTTCGTCGAAGGGCGATATTTATTATTATTATTATTATTATTATTATTATTATTATTATTATTATTATTATTATTATTTATTATAACGTTTGCCGTGCACGATTTATGTTTATTTTTCGTTAAATCTCATTTACACGAGCGTATTGAACGGTGGGAGGGTCTATATCTATATGTGATATTTATACGAGACGCGATCGCGCGTACGTAAAAGGCTTATACGCGCCGCGAGGGACTTCGTCAGAGTGGCAATCAGCAAATTAGTCGCCTGCGGGCACTGTTTGGGTGTATAATCGGACCCCTTAGGTTTCCAAAAATAACGTTATTCCCTCGAACGAAACGTACCGCTTGTATTAAAATATATTATCTGTACGTACATTATGTTATATTATTATTATTATTATCATCATGTTATTTATAGAAAAATCGATTACGAGAGTCGAAATATTATACGATTTGTAATATTTTGATATCTCTATTTTCCACAATATGTGCAGTGTATATGCCAAAGGCCCAAAGGGACCCGAGGAATATTATTACACATAATATATTATTATTATGCGTAATATATTCGATGATGTTATATTATACAGGCGACAATACGCGCAAACTAAATTCGTATGTTATTAATTATGATTATGAGTTGGTGTATAATAACAGAGTATATAGTTAATATAAATTAAATAATTGTATAATAAATCTATCATTTAATGGGTATAGGAGGTATATACTTAAACTTAATAATATAATTATCATAAATTAAAAATTAAAAAAAAATTGCAAATAAATGCAAATTTTTTAAACAAAAAATTATATAGAGTGGGGGAGATCACTAAAAGTCTAAAACCCCCTCTGACTTCTTATAATACTTATATTGTATACCTATAACTAAAGTTAGTGAATCAATAATTTGTTAAATGTTCATTTTACTGTGCTTTCATTTATATACTTTCTATCGATTTAAAAATAATCGTTAAAACTATATATACTCGTATTGTATAAACCTAGTAGCTAATAAAAAAAATAAATTAAATATAATAATTGTTAAACAATTTGTTAAAAATTTTTAAATATTATAGGACGTTTATACGTACATAAATTTTCCTTTTTACACACTATATATATTTTATTGTATTTTATGATTTAAAAATATATTAAATATAATAATACGCAATATTTTATGTTTTATTGACTTTTAATTGTTTGCGTTTTTCGACTCTCGTGTTTTTGATCAATGTTATAATAGTCGTTGGTTTAAATTTTTAAAAGGTGTGTTGCACATTAATTTAATAAATTATTATTATATACGAGCGAGCATCACCCAAAACGTTAGTCGGACAAGACGTATAATAATATAATATTGTTTGTTATAACATAAAATATATTATATTAAAGTCACATTATAGGGATGGTTCGAGTTCGGATTAAAAGGGTTTGGTATACGGTATAAACCGACTAAACGTCATATGTTTTATTGGAGTCCATACAATATTAATATTATATCGTAATACCATAATACCATATGCGGTATATATCGTAATCGATCGACGTTATATTAGCGATTTTCGTGTACAATTTTTAATTCAATTCGCATCTCGTCAAAACGAGTTTCGGCATATTATTATTATATTCAAATATATCGTACAACGGGAGATTTATTGTATGTTAATATAACATTGATGATATAATAGTAATAATATGATGATTATGGCAGATTCGCAGTTGTTGGACGCGAACGAGCATTCCGACCGTTCACATTTTGTGGACATTTTATTGTATTTTATACCTCGTATTAGAAAGAACGAACGAGCACACCGTTCAAACTAATAATTATTATTAGATTCGTGATGTGTATTGTTATATCATGAAAATTTAACATTATCAAACAATATAATAATACGTTAAATCACAGTATCAGATTGTATATTATATTGGATATAAATTTGTTCTTATATTATTACACTTCTTCTTATGAATATATCAAAACTTTATAAATTTAAAAAAAATAATAATAATTTATCGTTTTAATATTATCACATGAAAAAATGAAAAATGTATATATAATAGATGATACGTTAAGAAATTAAATTATAATAATAAATCATGAAACGATGTAAATAACAATTCGAACATCAAACCGGAAACTTTTACACTCTTTTCCTATATAATATGCAGTTTACGTCCGAGCTGTATATGTATATTGTTATTATTATACCTTGGTATAAAACATATATTATATGTATAATCCGGGGTAGTGGAGGTGGAGGTTACAAACGCGTTAGCTTTTTTTTTTCTCTATATCTTTTAATGTACATAATAATATACACGTCTTAAAACGACCGCGTGAACAAACCCCCTTTGTTTGGTTCGCGATTTATTTTAATTTAATTTTTAATGGACACGGGGTCGTGAAATTGTACGATCTCAAACGACCTTTTATATTGTGTATATACACACATATTATATAGGTATAGATAATAAACAGCACAACTTTTGTTTAGTAAATTAACGATCTTGCCGCCGCACGTAGCCGGCCGAGAAAAGCCAAGAAAATTCTAGCGAAATCAGAAATTGTTGTTTTAATCACCACGTATATACGTGGTTATCGCCATTGGCCATTTCGCCACGATATATAATATGTACCTATTTCGTTATTTATTATTGAACGCCGCACACAGTCTTCTATTACACACGCGCATAAATCACTTTAACTATGTCTCGGACTTAATTTATATAACAATTATACCTATACGAATGGCCGTCACATTGTTTCTATATATAACGATGACTATAATAATATTTTAAACGTTTACTACTATACGAAATTGATATATTACTATAATCGTATTGTAAAATAAATAATAATATTATATTATCATATATACCTACTGACAAATCGCCCGTTTAATTTTGTACCCACGTTTTGTTGGTGGCTTTTTAATGTGTTTGAATTACATACATTTCGGATAAATAAACACATATAGTCTATAATAATTAATATTATAATATTATACTGATAAACAGCGTTAGAAACTTATTGATATTTTATTAAACGTGATATTCATAGTTGGAACGAGATAACGCATTATCGTGAAATTTGTTTTGGGATAAAAAAAAACCACGATGTTATGGATTTGAACCACCGTTGTCTCTGTACAGAGTGTACATAATAAACACGAATTTTCATTTTGAAATTCATCATCAAAATCATATTATATAATAATATATATAGGTATATAAATTTATTATTATGCTTAGCTTACGATCATTCACGTTTTTCCGTGAGAAATATTATGTAATATGTTATATTTTACGATTTAAATATCTGTATTTTTAATATACGTAAATTATTATAAAAAAAATATTATATAATAATTAATATATATTTACGCGCGATGTATTAAAATATACACTGGTAGATGACTATGATTGTTTGTACATGATATATTTGTAGGTTAGATTTTTTTCATTTTATAATATGTGGGAAATTTAATTAAATTATATCATAATACAAAATATTTTATATCATATATTTCGTAAAAACAAATATTATGTGTTTTATTTTATAATATTATGTACCTACTATACCTACGTAATTTTATTATGATATATATTTTATAATATTGCGGTATTCTTTGAACTTTTTCTATGTTACGGATCGCGTAAATTAAATATTATAATAATGTATTAATGTTCAGAGTATGTATATTTAATTATATTAAACACAATTATTATTAACTGTAGTGTGAAGAATACTATGATATAATTTATATTACTGTTTGCGCCTAGTACCTCTACACTCTGTGTGAAGAACATCTGACAGTTTTCTTATTAAATATTTGTACAAAATCGTCAAGTCCCCGTTGTACATCCTATATAACTATAAGTATTATGTATATTATATTCGCACGAAACAGAATAAGCCCATTATCGTTATTATAAAACGCATCGAATTTTGTTTGTTTCGACATCCTGTGTGAAAATAAAAAAAATATATATATTATATTATATATATATATATATATTCATTACAAATAATAATAATAACAATAATAATAATAATAATAATAATAATATATTATGTTATTGTTATAAGAGCGCGTGGCACCAAAGCCCCAAAGGATTTATGTTGCGATGTGATTTTTTTCACATTGACGCATATAATATAAATACAATAATTATTTAATTTATTATTATTAAAACAATAATAATAATATGATATTCATCGTATCGTCGTATAACCGCCGCACGTCGTTAAAGCGAAATACAATCGTATATTATTATTATTTATTAATAATGACGTGTTGTAATATTATCATATTATATACCTAATAAGAATACTCGCGGGGCGATTGAAATTTTTTTAAAAACGTGTTACAATATAATATAACACTCCCTAAACAATACGCCTAACTGTTACTATAATATAGTTACTGGGTATAATATGTATACAGGGTGATCTAGGTATCGAGTTACGAATAATAATGATAATAATAATAATAATAATAATATTATTATTACATATAGATAACATCGTCAAAAACTTATTATTATACTCGTATATATATAATATTCCTATAACAGCGTTTTCGTAACTCGATATTTCGATCACATCGTATATGTTAGACAATCGTCAATATTGCGTGTTATCCCCTATATAGGACATAAAAATATATAATATTATAAACTATTATAAAGGTGACCCACCTCTTGTATATTATATTTTTCATTTTTGTTTCCAACATAAAGTCTTTATGTTTTTCATAACTACATCATATACCCAAACAACAAACGACGAGAGGATACGCGTGTATTTACATCTATGGTACCTATTATTTAATTTTCCCATAGGTACTTATACATATTGTATTATTATTATTGTATGTATGTACAAGTTCATTCATAACGATCGTCGTCGCGTTCCGAGACATTAACATATAATATAACGATGCGAGAGTACACGTATAATAGATAGTATAGGTATAACACATATACCAGATACCTTATATAATGTGTACGCGCACACGTAGTCCATATAATATTGCATTATATACTTGGAGAATATAATTTTTCGACTCGTCGTGCGAAGAGACGAAATATAAGTGACGTGTTCAATATATTATAATATTGAATATATATGTCGTATTATTATTGAAACTCGGCTCATTGTTCGAAAAATATCCAAGTCCTTATGACGACGACGATCATAATAATATGAAAGTATAAAATTGTATTATATTAATATAATAATGAATATCACATAATCGAGTTCCTAGAGTCTTTCAGGATATTATAACAATATCATAATATAAAGATTGCATACATATTATAATATATTATTGTTTTAAGATATAATCAAATTTTTTTCTTCCACTTTATGTGTTATATAATATTAAATACATAAGTATATTTTTATTATATGTTATTTTAATACCTATATTATTATTATTTTTTTTTTTTTTTTTAACGACGCGTGTGATTTTTCGAGATTCATCGCTTTCGACAATATTTGCGGCGATGACATTATTATCCGCATCACAATAATATGTATAGGGAGTGATCGCGGAATGTCACGGGGAAAAACGAGAATACCGATTTTCTAAAATCATTTCATGATGCAAATAACGTTAAAATTTAGTGGTTGAACTACAATTTTTTTTTTTTTTTTTAATGTCTACTGTTATATGCTTAAAGCAATTCTGTATAGGATTTATGTCTAATTTATTTTGAGAGTGCGTAAATTAGTCCTCCAGTCTCCTAGTTAGGCTTTTGTGTTTTTGAAAATTTTGTATTATTACAGAGTTTTCGAACTTGGCATGTATTATTACACTGGAATATAATAACTTTATAATTTTCTCGTGAATATTTCAATATAATATACTCGTATATATAAAAAGGAAAACCGTCCGCGACTTAAATTATTTTCATCACCCTGTAACTCGTTCTACAGTGCGTAACACGTATATAATAATATATAATGTGTACCTATATATAACGTACAGCGACCACGCGCTCGTACCGGCGCATTTTAATAGCCATTATTCATAATTAACGAGCTCGTCTGGGTGGTCAGATTTCACCAGCTTTATATATACGGAGTACACGTCAAAGTGGATTAAAATAACAGATATAATACCATGTACAAACGAGCGAGTACTTAATCAAAGAGTGGAAAAAAAAACCCGTTTTTTACGTAAATTCGTGTATTTAAAATTTTTTTTTCATTTAGGAATTCGATCCAAACAAAACGGTCGGAAATCCATCTGGTAGCTTTTTCATTATATCTATCTATCTAAATATATATAATTTTATATTATACTAGCGGCGATAACTACTACTACTAATAATAATAATAATAATTAGTAGTAACACGCCAATCAATTTTCATTATATAAAAATAAACAAAACCACGTTTAGATATATAACATATTATAATATTTATTATAATAGTTCGGATGCCCGTCGATAAGACGCGGTTGATAAATTTCCTGGATCTTTATATACGTGTATAATGCGTTTATTATAATTTATAAGAATCTCTTGGTAAATCGATTCATTCCTCGTCGTCCATATCGAAAAAAAAAAATAAATAAATAAATAAACGAACAAAGTTCTATACGAACGTAATAATATAATGTCACGCAAATTGACCGTTTATGTAAATGTAGCGCGATCGTTAAAAAAACGCCCGCGTGATATGATCTTAGAGCCTAGAGAGTCGTTACAAGCGTACCTATATAGGGTGATCAAAATATTTCACGTTACAAAAATGATAATGATATAAATCGTGTAATTCTCACCACGTTAATGGAACATAAATTCCGATCACCCTGTGTATCATATTATTATTATCATACAAAAACTACAGTCGTTGAGGCGTTCGTATAATAATAACTAATAAGGCATGCATGTATGCGTGTATATAGAGTGATATAATTATTGTCGTACGTCTAAAATTAAAAAACGATGGGATGGAATACTATGTCAACGTTTACGAACGATTTTTTAGAATCGTGTTTTCCTCGTCGAGTTTATATTATTATATTTTATGGCAGAATACTGTCTAATAAATTCGAAAAATTAACTTTTCGTATATTATAATCTCTGTCTGTGTACATTTTTTTTAAAAAAAAATGTCCGTGTTCTACTTAGAAAGTCATTTTTGTATAGGTTCCGAACGAGATCGCGTAATTTTTTTGTATTTGATATGCTAGGCAAAGAATAAAATAAATTTATGTGTTATCTGTAAAATACTAAACGAACCGATATCGACAAAATATAATACGTATGTATCAATAACGTCGTTATTATAATAAATTATACGACTCCTTGTCGAGTTTGATCACAATATTATCAGTCGATTAATTTTATAATAATACGATAGTACACGCTGTAAAATAATTATTGAGATAAATAATCCGTGTAATGCGTACGGAGATGTCCGGTTGATTCTGTCATTCATAACCTACAAAATATGCGCTTGTGTTTTCTTTAATCTTTATACTCGTACGCTGTAAAAAGCGATTCGAAAATTTTTAATTTTCCGAAATATTATGTTTATTTTTTTCATAGCCATTATCAGAATTTATCACGTGTTGTATCCATATACGACGTACTTCTTTTCATTAATGATATTATAATATAATAATATATATTATAATATTATGTGTTTGTGTTTCGTTTGATGTGTGCGACAATGAATAAATTAAGTAAATATCTCGTTCGTCGCAATAATAATAAATGCCCGGTGGTTGCGTGGTTGCAAGTATATTATATACCCGTTTCGAACGTATTTTTATATTATAGGTATTTTATTATATCGATTATTGACGCACGTATAATATTATTATCGTGTTTATTATTACAAAACATATCACTTTGTGAACGCGTTTGTCGCATACGCGGTTAAAAAAAAAATAAAATAAAATAAAAATTATAATATCTTTATAATATAATATAGGTAATATTATTATACTACGGTCGCGGTATATAACCGCGCGCGTGGTAATACAGGTATACTCGTATAATGGTGGTTGGTACACGACCGGAGGAGGTGAAAATAAGTTGCTTTTCGGTGTCGCCGTCATCGCGTTATTTTTTATTATTAGAAATAAATATCCCAAAGACGCGTCGTAATGTCGATACGTGGTATATATTATACGTTCGATTATAATAATATTATTCCGCGTACACACGTTATAATATTAAAAAATAACTCGAGACTTTTTTATTATACATTTTTTTTCTTCCACGCAGAGATCTTGTTGTTTTATTACAAGGGTCATTAATAATACCGCGTGTCCGACCAAGTAATTTCATCAGTTTTCAACGGCGAGCAACAATATTATGTCCTCGACTCTCGGTAACTTCACCGCGTGGTTTTTTTTTTAAATAAGTAATAACATACCTATAGAGTAAAGCGGATATTATTATGATAATAAATAGTACCTATGTGTATAATAGTTGACGAACAAATAGCATTATTTTTTTTTCTCGTTCCGATTCGTTTCTAACCTATAAAATTGTGTCACGCGACAATCTGGTCGACGGATCGGACAACGATAGGTATACCTACCGCGGTTAAAATATACAACTATATACTATCCGTCTAATTATTATAATACGAACGATAATTACGGGGACATGACGATTTAACGTGTATATTATTATAATCTACGATTTGATAATTATTATTATTCTACGATATATTCTTTGTATAATAATTACGCATAATATCTCGTGCGTACGATCTGAACGTTTCTCCGTTCGACGGACAACGTATACGTTATAATATAATAGTCTGTCGCCGATAAATGACACAAAATAATATTACATAATATATATTATATTATACGACTCGGTAAATTAATGTTCGTCCGTGTTCGGATTATGTACGTAATATACGCACTATAGCACGCACGTGAATTTTTAATGAATAATAATGGTCAATAAACGCGTATATTATATCGCATGAGATAATCAATACCGGTAATTACCGTAATATTATTGTAATAACGCGGTAACGGTTAGATGAAGTGGGAGGTTGGAGGTTTAGAGTAAATAATACTACGGGTTGGCGACCGAGATGACAATTTATTATACTTCATTAGGTTAGGTTATACTTATAATAGAAAATTCTGAATATATTTAAATCGGACGTTGCAGCTTGCAGGCATGGTCAATTTATACTCTTGATAGAATTTTTTTAACGTTTTAATGGTATGTTAATTCGATTTTATGTTAAAAATTAAATTTATAAAAAATTTAAAAAAAACGACTTTCTATCATATTAATGTATACTTAAATTCAGACATCGAGTAAATTTTCTTATGAGAATATTATTGTTTCAATGGAAAATAAAAATAAAGTATAGATAAATTGCAATAATTCTTCTTTACTATAATATTACATTAAAGTAATTACAATATTACTTTACATAAAAAAAAATTAATTAATATTTATATTCTTAAATAAAGAATGTACAGAAAATGGGTTAAAAAATTAAAGAAGAAAACCTAAAATTAAAGATAACCCTAAAATAAGCGATATAATTTTAGAGGAAGAAAATCTTGATACATAATAAGTGTCCAAATTCTAAGTGATTCCTATAATAATTTATACAGTAATAGTCTAATATCGTTTAAGAGTTTCTTGTCATTGGATTAAAATAGGGAGTACTAAAGTTTTAAATATTAATTTAATCAAAAAGATATTATTACATAATGATCAGAATTATATATTCATGTATCATGTTACAAAATATATGGCGAGATGATTTAATACATATTATTTTGAATGCCATTTCCAAAATATTTTAACGTGAAATTTGTGAAATAATTATTAATCATTTTGATATTTAATCATTATTTACATTAGTTTTAATCATTTAATTCGACAAGAAATCATGTCAATACCATATAGATATAATATGTTTAAACATCAAGAGTTAATATAGTATATTAATATTTCAAATTTTCAACTGCCTACTTGTATATTATTTTCTCATTAACAGCCCGCAAGAATGGCAAATATCGTGCAAATTTCACCAATACATACGAAAACCATCATAATACAATCGTACGGTATTATTGCATTATGTACTATTCTAGTATTCTAGGTTAGGATTTTACTTGTTTTCCGTTCGTACGATATCCGTCACACAATTAATTATAATAATAACATTATACGTTTTCGTCGTTAACGTGATTATTTCTCGGTCAAAGCTCCATCGGTCGAAAAAAAAAAAGGGTTTAAAAAATCATAAAATAATACTTTTCAAACGAGCGTTTCGTTTCGATTTGAGTATACACGGTATATAATATAACGTTGGCATACTATTAGCTTTAGTATGTTATATACTTCTACCGGATGGCGTAGGTCATAAAATTTCATTGTGAACCGTCGTCGACGTGTGAAGTTTCACGATGCGCATGGAAGAGAAGAGCAGGATGTTTTTTCCACGTAAGGAAAAAAAAAAATGGTATTTTGCATAATGTTATTTTAGGCGAGTGCAGTAATAAAAGACGGCGTTGATGTTGATATAGTCGTAGTGTAGGTATTATTACACGAGAGATATACGACGCAATTTCCGTTATACGTACACATACGAAAACATATACCTAATATTATATTCTAAATTTTATATTGAAAAAATAGGGAAATTTATTTTAGAGCGCTGAACAAATATCGGGCACGAAGTGATATTAATATATTTATTTTTTTTTATAGGTATATACATAGGCCCCTATATCTTTGAAAAATAATAGAATATACGGATATACAGGGCGATCAAAATAATTTCGTTTCGAATAATCGAAAAACCGGAGGCAGACCGTACGAGATCGCGTCTCATTATCCGTCGTTTTTTTTTAATCGTATGAGTAATTCGCGAACACTTTGTGGTGATTTTTTGCGTGACTTTTCGATAATATCACGTATAGCTTATCATTGTATATAAAAATATAACAATATTCTGGACGTATTTTTTTTTTCAGATTTCGCATGATTATTCGTTTATTATAATATTTTTTATTATCAGTTCGATTGAAAATTCGTTGACTCAAACGTTTAGCGGAAATAGCACTCATCCAATTCGCGATCGTTCGTTATATCGTATTATGTCATAATAATAATTAATATAATAATAATATTATTATTACGAATTTTTTTTATTGTTCGGTCTCACGGGAACGATCGAACGGGTACGATAAGTATTATTATTATTTATTATTGTATTTCACTGATGATGGCGCACTTTTATAGAAGGTGTGTTCCTCATATATAAGCGTTTAATATTATAATAAATAATATATATTATATTCTTTTAATTTTTTATTTTATTTTAATTATTATATCAGCATTTTATTTATTTTTTATATATCATTTTATTTCGTTTTTTATTTTTATTATTTTACGACGTTTGTATAAATATAATAATAATAATAATAATAATATATCGTTTTATGATCCTAATCGAAATTTAATACCTCGTATCCCGTATACATATGAATACATATTTAATTAATAATAATTAAAACTGCATCATGCGCACGCATATATTATTATTATTATTATTATTATTATTATTAATACGTTTATATATAATTAAGTTTTTTATGTCTATATAATATGAGATAATAATAATAATTATGGTTGATTTATGGAAACGATTTAATTGCCGTGATTCATATATAATATATATATACCTATATAATAATCTACTATTATAAATATTATAATATAATAATATTATTATTTACGCTTAAGCCTTTTAATTAAAATTTAAGAACAAAAATTGAAATAATACGATTGGTGAGTAATCTTTTGGATTATATTTTATAATATTATTACACTATATGATGAATAACTTCGCTTAAAGTCGTAAAACGTATATATCGTTAACGATTGCTCATATTTTTCTTCGACAATCCATTGGCAAACGTCCTGAGTTTTAAATTTAATACGACCATGTAGACGCAAATAAGACGTAACTATATACAATAAAATAATATTTTTACGCTATTTTACGATTCAATTACAATAATAATTATTATTACGTCTTTTATTACGTGTATTTTATCGAATTAATTACAGCAACATATCATAGCTCTGTGTATATTATGAATTAAAAAAAAAAAAAAATAATAATAATAATAATAAGAAATAACGTAATATATCTAGTTGATGACTACTCTGAGGCTCTGACCCTTATATTATAGTAAATACTATATAATATTATAATGGTAACAATAATAATAATAATGTTATTGTTGTTGTATTCCCGAAAACCTCGTACAATCGAGTCTGGAATTGTGTGTCAATTATCGAGTCCTTAAAAAATCAGTCATATTATTAATTATGATATTTCTCGTTTTTATTAAGTAACAGATTTATACGATAGTATCAATAATTTACTCCCCGCGTGGTGCGTTTGTTTACCATGATTTTTATACCAGTTTTCCATTACGCGGTGTTTAAATAATTTTGATTATTTCATAAATCATAATTCATATACCAAACCTTGGCAACCTTGCAGATATAATAATTCTAAAATAATATTTAGAAATATTTGTTTTTATTTTTTATCATATTTAATTGGAAAAATAACATATAATATTACCTACTGTGAAATACTAATTTGTTAGTTATATAAATACTGCAGTTTTAAATGAAATTCTCAAATTTGTATTCGTATCGATAAACACATGTTTGGCATTATTTTTTTAACCAATTACCATAATGTCCATATATAATAAATGCAATATTGCTCTTTTGATTTGAGGATATTTTTCTTCACTTGCAGCTGTATTATTATATTTCTTCTTTCGTATAATCGTTTTATTGTGTATTATTAATTAATATTATAATAACTAAAAAATCTGGATTAAAAACGAAAGTATTGATTATTTATAGTTTTCTCCTATAAGTTCACTCATATTTGTGTGTACTAAAAGTCTAAACTTACAAATCACTTTTTAATTTAAAATACGAATATATTAATCCATACAATATAAGAGAAATATTCTGTCGTGCGTGCGTTAATATACATGTTTTTTTTTAAAAAAATTTTATCAGATAACGGACGGAAAATCACAATAATCGGTATACATGCTATATATATATATAGTTATATAATAATATGGCAATATTAATGTGTGCACTCATTCGACCGTAAAATTAAAACGGGACTGGACTGTAAATGGCAACTGTTTGAAAGTCTATACGACTCGCTTAATATTATTATTATTTTTATTATTATTATTATTATCATTATTATATACATCGTATCTGACCAAAAACTTCCCGGGCGATCGTTATACTTAAATTCGCCCGAGTAACTGCAGCACGGAGACTACGATTTCGAATTTTCGATATAGGTACTATTCGTGGTCGTACGCATGATTGCGAAAAAGAAACATATAGTGAAACAATAATAAGTCTCTTTAACTTGTATTTTATTTTAGGTTATATTTTAACCTGATCGACGGAACGCATAAATTTTTTTCGGACAAAATGTATTTTTCGGTATAAGATTTTTAATTATCGTAAAACGTAATATTATTATGCGTTAATTTAAAACTGATCCCCTCGTTTTTTGGCCATTTCGTTTATTTTTTCACCTGTGCACCCTCGGGGAATATACAATACTTATGTATTTTATACAGAAGATCGAGCGTCACAAAATTATTTCCGACACGATAACTCGAAAGTATGTATATAAATATCATATACATAAATGCACCTTTATGGTGATAATATTCACGTACGCGTCCGTACGAATTTTACGCCAAAACCGATCCATCACAATAATAATAAGTCATTAATACGCGTATAATGCAGTCGCGACGACGACGAACCGACAAGTCATTCCGTCGCGCGCGCGCGACCGATATTAGTATTCCGTGCGGCGGCCGACACGGTTAATAAAATATTATTATAATATAATAAATAATAACGTACGAAATAAATGTAATGTAGTATTTTTCGGACTTTTGTCGCGTTCTACTCACAATACGGTGATAATAATAATACAAACCGGGATGATAATATTATTTTTATACAGGTATATACCTGTAAATAATAATACGGTAATCTGAGAATTTTCGTATATATTATATTTTTTCTCTATAGTCTCCTGCTTATGATTATGATTATTATTATTATTGTTATTATTCCATTCAGGATGATGGATGATATGGTATACTGGCGAACGGTGACAATAATAGCCCAAAATAATAATACAATATCGCGCGTTTATATACTAACGACGACCGTCATCGCCCCCGGGACCGCGGACGACAAATTAGTGACGTTTCGTTACATTATTATTTAATATTATATTATTACGTCCGCGTGTGCCCGCTATAGTCGTTATATTCTATGCGTTTTTTTTTTTTTTTTTATAAATATTTTTCTACCTTGGTATACGATAAAACGATGTACCTATATTATACCATCTATACCCACCTTACATACGTATAGTCGGCACGACCCGTGGGAAATTTTATGTTTGTCTTTAAATGTGTTATATATATATTTTTTTTTACATTATATAATGTTATGTCTGGAATAAGAAGAAATAATAATATTACTGCGTCTCGTATTTGTTTTCAAACGTCGTTGCATATAGTACATATACCTATATTATAATGAGGTAATCTAATCATTTTATGACGGTTTATAATATACATAGAATATATAGTTACCATAGTATTATAATGTATATAGCGAGTAACCGCGTTTCGGGTATATGTTTTTCACCAGTTTTCTTTTTATTCCTCGTTCGAGTACATCGTATATATAGTTTCTTCAAATCGTATAATTTTATGTTCGCCTAGAACAGACAGCACACTCCGTATAAGATTAAGAATAATAATATAAATACCGTTCTTTAAAACGCGCGTATTTATGAAAATAAAATATAATACGACGTTTAAGTGCAAAAATTACGTATAAAGCCCATATAATATATGTGAATAATATATAAAATCTGCGATCGTAAAAAATTATCGTGATGCGGTCAACGAGTCGATAAAACTATATAAAAAAAATACTCGTATATATTTTAACAAAACGTATATAATAGTCAAAAATCACGGGCTTTTTCGAATATACGCGTGACGACAATTTATATTTTTATTAACGCGTCGTAAAAGTAAAATTTCCAAGATTTTCGTCGTCTCCCACGATTACTTTTATACACTATGATTAACATTTTTATTAACGTCATTTATAAAATATATACTCTATATATTAACTTTATAGCAACTTGTACGAATCATAGGATTTAAAACTCGTAAAAATGTAAGAAAAATCGCGCAATAGAATGGAATTTAAATTTATTTTAATTTCGTTTTTTCGTTACCGCGTTTAGCGGCGCGTCCTAAATGCAAAATCGCATCTGTCGTTACCGCGTGGTTATAAACAAAACCATGTACGCGTGTATATCCAAAACAGAAGTCCTCTGTATAATACTTGTATTATAATATAAATATAATTAATAATCTTCTCAGAACGTTCTGTTATTAACAATAATAATAATATTACATCTGAATCCAAGTATATATGGATGGGGTTATGTTGATAGTTAATTAAATGCATAATACACGATAACGTGTGGACGTTCGGATCTGATGTATACAGAGCGATACTGTAAAAAATTCGACGTTCGGAAATTGTGGGAATACGGCGTGCAATAATGTTCAACGTTTCGCCGATCGCTCTGTATAGTGTATACGAGCGAAAAGTTAAAATAAAAAAATAATATTTGAATAATTAAATTATAAAAAAAAAAAACAAATTATTCTTCCTATATATACCCATCAAACAATCACGGACCTCCGGGGCTCTGTACATGCGATTTGCAGAATTTTCTCTGCGGAGTGTATAATATTATTAAGTGCACGTGCCCGGTCGTTTTTTCCCCGTTCCGTGCGACCTGTTCGGCACAGACTCACCGCACGCGCGACATATATTCGTATATATAATAATCATTGTCATAATCAGCGGCGAGCGCCCGTTGAAATAAAAGGGATCCCGCGGAAATCGATTTGTCACTATATATATATATATATATATATATATTATGTATATACGATTACTGGCATCACGCTATACCGCTGTATACCGCGTAATATTACCACTACCGCTGTACGTGTACCATTAGTAAAACGCCGTCGTAATAATATAAAAAAAAATAAGGAAGAAAAAGGGGGAGCAGTTCGTTCCGGCAGCTGTGCAGCCTAAAGCGTATATTATGTATATAGGTATATATACAAATGATGTAAGGGTAGGACGCCGAGGACATTAGAGGGTAAATGAGTGCGCGATTTTTGGGGAGGGGGCGCAGGAGACATGCATGAGGCTTATTAAACGGGCGTACGTCACCGTACACGGTGCATGCTTCGCACCCCCTCGTCCGGCCCACAAATATTTTTCGATATAGCGACAAATTCGACACGGGTCTGCGCGGCTGGCGTAGGGGTGAGTTTCGACCGTGGACGTTTTATGCGAAAAACATTCGTCGTTTCTGGTACGCATAATATATAATATATATATATATACTATTATATTATATTATACACGAGGGTCGGACGAGCGCTCTTCAGCCAATAACCGTTCCTCGTTCCACCGCGCCACCGAGTGATTGACGGTTGAATGGGCTCCACCGAAAAATTAAAGAAAAAAAAAAACATAATAACAAAAATTATAGAAATTCTACCGGGTAATCCCTTTAAAATCGTGGCCGTAGGCCGTTCGGTCCTTTTGTGCGCGACGACGGGTTCAAATTAAGGGATCCGTCGGACGACCGGCTCACGATAACTGGATTAAAATCCGATATACCTGCAGCCCGGATTTTTAAATCTATCCCGTCCTCTCGTTGTATTATTAATATTATAATATAACGAGAGGTCTTCTTTCTTCCCGAGTTTTCGTCTTTATTATAAATATATTTATAACGTTATTATTATCATCATCGCGCGACAATGCGCTCTTATTTGTATAAACTATATTATATTATTATAATAAGACGTATATTTTTGTGGTACGGATAGCGACCAAGTACATATTTATTATTATTATTCGGATACGACGGTGACACATACTCCAAGCGATAATTTGTTTTTCTAAACGCATCGCGTCCAGCTGCAGATATAATAACCATATAACCTCGATGACTGCGCGCGCTTTCTTTTGGTTATACGGTCATCCGCCTGCGACTGTCGAGTTTTTGCTATATAATCAAAAAAAAGTTACCTTAATTACGATTTTTGCGACGTTTCAGTCGGTAGTAGGTACATTATATAATATTATGCGTAGGTACGATAGGAATAAAAAGACCTATAATAATACATAATAATAATAATGAAATTTCGCACAGCTGACACGATATAACGTTCGAGATCTTAATACTTTCCGAGTACAACGACGTTATTCGCGATAATATTATACGACAGCCTCGTGACGATAATCGTGTTTATTGGGGCCATCATCGCACGTCTGTCGCGGGTATATTATGGCTATTATTGTGTGTATGAGCGACAATAATATTTTATATTCAAACCGATAATCCTTTGAACGCTGCACGCGCGTTTTCCAATATGTCGCGTTAACGCGCACGACAAAATGTCCTATATCGACAGTATTTTTATATATTCTCCCATACTAGTACCACGGTATAGTGATATTATTGTATTATATAGGTATATATTGATATATTATAATATACTCGAGCCCGAGGGTACAGATTCGGCAACTGGGAATTAATTTCTATATATTCTCTCCAGGGATTTTATATTATATCGTAGTGTTATTATTACGCATCGTATTACATTGTTCTACTAAATGTTTCAATACGAAATATTGAGATTACGTTAGTCGTGATGCTGCGTGTGGACTGGAAGACACTTTATAGCTATAGATATTTTTAAATGTTTCGAATATTTTTGTTTTCTTTCTTTTATTTTGTTTAGGCACAGAATGAAAAAGTATAAACTTCAGCGCCTTAAAATCTGTCTAAAACATTATAGTTTTGTGTTGTACATAATCGGTACGCGTATTATAACACAATTATAATATTATATATAATAACCCGATAATTACATGTGACAGACGTACAGAAAATCGTGTTTCCGCCCTGCGCGCGCGCGTGTTAAATCTACAATAATGGTTTTCGTTCCGTATACGC
Source organism: Tetraneura akinire (assembly GCA_021307375.1). Taxonomy (NCBI): domain Eukaryota; kingdom Metazoa; phylum Arthropoda; class Insecta; order Hemiptera; family Aphididae; genus Tetraneura; species Tetraneura akinire. Next base: position 8,621,999 of record JAIUCT010000022.1, on the reverse strand, counting down.
GCGTATATTTCACTCGTTTCCTGTTAATACAATTTTAATGCACGTTGTATTATTATTATAATATTATTATTATGCGACACGAATATATCTAAAGCAATCGATTACCGTCCATTATAGAAAAATGGTATATATTTTCAACGCCTCCAAAGCCGATAATACCGATATACCATGTATACGTATTATATAAGTAATCTCCTTGCATCTGCTGGCTGCTAAGTCCAGGGACACGTTCTTCGGACACGAGCGTTTCCAAAGACTTTGCGATAATAGCCGCAGGTAGGTATATATATTCATATATTTTACATATTATTATTATTATTATTATTATTATTATTATTGTATTACAGTAGGTATACAATAAAGACGTCATAATTTCGTCGTATATCGATCGGAATTCGAGACGATATATTGTATATAAATATATTTGTTAAAAATTCGCGCGGTCAACCCAATTCACGCCCGATCCCCGATGGCGGCACGTCACCGCAATGAAATTCGAATCATTACGTCTATATAATAATAAGAATAATAAAATATTATTACACACGACGGTGACGAAAAGGCGTATTTGAACAAATAGCCGCCCTCTTCCTTTCCTCGACGGTTCTCGTATATAATACAATACGTACCGTTCGATTTATATATATACCTAACCTATAATACCTCTTCTTATATATTATTTGTTATATTATTAATATACGAGTATAGCACCTGGTCCTGCGTTTCCTATCGAGACGCGTTTATTATTTCGATATCACCTAAGCGTTGACGCTTAGGTATATATAGGTAGGTACATTGTGTTTGGTACGAATTTGTCAATTACATCGCGTTTACCTAGGGCAAAGACGAAGAATATAATATAATATTTTTGTTTGATAATGTGATGTGGGACGGACGAAAAAAAAAAAATGATATTTTTTCTCCCCGTCACGCGTATACACAACGTTCGGATAAATCATCTTGTCGGAATATAATATATATTATATATAATTTTTGCACGCCCTCTGCGGAAAAAAGTTTGTTTGTACGTTGCTATATAATAATATAATAATATACAAACTACATATTATATAATGTATATAGCAGGCGTGTCTTGGCGAAAACGCCAAAATCCGAATTTCGATCGAAAACTGTACAAAAACATATTGCTCGTATTATTATTATTATTATTCGAGGGAGAAAATACAAACACATAACGTTATTAGTGTGATATATAATATTATGTAATATATTATATATATATAGTTTGGGGTGGAAATAATATAAAACCGCAGAGTTTTAGCGTGCGAAACATTCGACGAAGAGAAAAAACAGTTCCACATTCGTCAATTTTAATATAATATATTATTATATTTTTAACGATTCGTTTTGTTATTGTTCTCTAGATAATACGCGAGTTATACGCGTGGTCAAAAATCCCGACTATATAAGTAAAAAAAACTATAAAAGTTACTATATATAATGTACATATATTTATTTGTAATCTCTTAGATATAGTTAACAGATTTGTCGACCAGATTTGGTCGGTTTCAATTTCTATCGTTGCAAAAGCATATATAATATTAAATAACGGTCTTCTATATAATATAGTATTTTGATTTATCTGTGGTTCACACATTCTAACTTTTATAATATATTATGTATATCTATCCTTATAGCGTTGGTTGAAAATATAAAACGGACACAAAGTTTTTCTCTTGCAGCACAACGAGTCGTTTGCCGATGCGATTTATGTCGGGTCACAATATAGTTAAACGAACTCGTATATTTATTATAATATTATCTAGTTATATTATTATATACTTGACATTCGCGTGTCAAGTTCGTGTCACATTATATATACTATACTATCATCATTATTCGTTGTTAATCATATTGTTATCACACAGACAATATAATATTGTTTTGGAGAACGATATGAAATTATAATAAATATTATATTATATATATATATATATATATATATACGCTATTGTGAATATAATAACAAAATATATATTATTATAATACTCGTAGTGTCGTCTGCGACGGAATCGGAACTCGAGCTTGTTATTTATTTTTATTTTATTTTTTATTTTTTGACCAGTGCCGAAATAATCTGCCCTCAGTCACCTTCCCGTGCAGTTTCTTTCAAGTGGGCCGGTGTGACTAATGTGAAAAATTAGAATACACGCCATTGTTTGACTCGCCATTCGTTCTCTTCTGCGTGGATGTCGTCGGCCGCACGGTATTAAAATAAAATATATATACATATGTGTGTGTGTGTGTGTGTGTGTGTGTGTATAAAGCGTTTATATGTGTGCTCGTGCATTTATTAAATTATTATTATAATAACACGAGAAAAATCTAATGAATAATTCGTATATATATATTCACTTTCTTTTCTCGTACGTGTCACGGGGGCCTCGAGATCGTGGTGAATTATTATTGTCAACGGGGTGGGGCATATACCGCGGTAACGACGGTATAAATAAGTGTGATTTTCTTTTTTCTTTTTTTACACGTGGAATATTTTTATTTTATGTCCCATATAATAATAATAATAATAATAATAATGATTATAATAATATGTGCGTGGTTTATATTATGAATATAAACAATATTGTAAAACGCGTATAAGTTTTAATATAATATTATATAGATGACGTGATGTTCACGTGGTGTATATATTATTATTATTATTATTATTATTATTATACACGTCGTTGTCGAGGAACGATTTTCGACAGAAGGAGCTCTCCCCGATTGTTTCTGTATATATCGGAGTACATAATATTATATATATATAATCATTCTCTTATTGTGAAAGACCACTGGTCCGTTGCACCGTCGGGTCCATCATCATCTCTTCATCCGGCCGAGCATAAAGAGCCTCAATGTCTTTCTCTCTTTCTCTCTGCCGCGTATTATATTCACATTCGGCCCATTATACTTGTTCATTGTTCCATTTACCTTACGGAAAAAATAATTCATTTTAATAATATTGCGCCGGTCAATTATCGCCACTGGTGGCCCCTCTTCGGATTCTGTCTGTCGGAACCCATCACGGGGGCAAAAAAAAAAAAAAAACGAAAGTCAGTCACTGGGTCGTCGTTAAAAAAATATTCTTGTACACGCGTATTTCGTGTGACGAAGACGACCAGGAGGAGTGTAAAATTAACTTTATTATATTGATATTATACGTATATCGAGCTGCAGATTTGCCAATACACGCGCGAGCTGTGCTCCTCGGAGAACGTATAAATATATAAAAGTATAATACCTAATAAATATTATATTATCTGTATACTATTGCTATTATATATTATGCAAAGAGATCAAAACAATTCGGCCGAGCAAACGTTTTTAATCCGCGGTACGTGTCGTTAATGGTTTGCTAGCGATTTAACGTAATACTGCAGTATGAAACGACCAACGAAATAACTGTATACAGGTATAATATATATATTATATTATTATATAATGTGTCGTGAGAATCAAAGTATAGAAATAATAGGTGCAACGCGTATTTATAATCTCCGAAAGGGTATTATAATAAACGTTTTTACGCGAGTTTTATACATTTTAAAATAAACTTATATTACGGTATTGTAATGTACATATCGCAGCCACTTTCACGGGCCCATCGATCTATATTATTTTTCGTAAATAATATTAAATGATATAATATGTATTTTATCAAACTATTATTATCTCACCGGATTGTTTGTATATACCATATATATATATATAATATTATACGGTGAATTTCTTTTCAATATTTATCTCCATTATCGCGGGACACGAATATAAATACGTGCACTCGAAAGCCCTCGAGTTTAATAAGAGCACCGCAAGAGGGTTCGGCAGAAAGAAGAAAAAAAAAACGCAATAATAAATAATAACAACGCGATTCTATATAATATACATCGAGCGGTTCGGATGTTTATTTAGTAAACAAATTAAACTGATATCGTATATTATATTTATGTGAAATATATATAAATGATTTTACTCTGAACCATTTTTACGGACGAGCACAGCCGGGTGCGCGTTCGGCAAACATTGCTATAGCTGTCTGTGTTATTATTGTATCGGGTGTACCTTATTCTCTCGTATAATATGACACGGGGAATCAGCTGCTGAGTGTATGATGGCTTGTTGTCCATTAGTAGTACGCATCACGTCGTCGTGTTATATAGGCCTACGTTTCTGGGCATGGGTGGTACGCCGGAGAAGAAACCGAAAGGAATGCCGATGTTTTTTACAACCCTTGTGTTGTTCGGATGAGGGATTTATTTATAAAAAAAAAAAAAAATATAATAATAATAAAAAAGAGGAGACGACAAACTCTTTGGGGGCATGAAATCTTTTCTATTTTTTTTTTTTTCAAGAAAGTCGTTTTTACTCGTATACAAAAGGATTTTTGTTGTTTTGGTCTTTTGGAACATGTTTCTGTCTGCCCCAGACAACAACGCGGTGCGGTACTATTATTATATATATAATATGTATTATATACCTCCGGATTTTTCGTTAATTATTTATTTCGTCGAGGTCGCGATGTCAAAAAATATATACCTTCGTATATCGTATGTTATATGTGTGTGTGTGTATGTACAGAATGATCAGAATAAATTCATGTCGAGCGATTGAATTTGAAATTTTCCGTTCTATTTTTTAAATGTTGGCTCCCCTAAAAACTGTCTCAAAAGGTTAATTTTCCAAATGTTTTCATATTTTAATATGCAATGTTATTTTATAATTTTACATTTTCCCAATTTTTATTATACTTTATTAGCAATGAGAAATTTACCTTAACAAAAAATAATGATCTATACATCGAACGTTTGAAAAATTATAACCAACGTTGTGATTGTACAATGTTATGCAATTTCGTGCGATCGTAATTAAATTGTTCGTATAGTCGATGAAAAAATATCTCATTAAATAAAATATTAATTCATCAGTTAAATAATAAAAAGAACATTTTTCGTTCCCATAATTTCGTTATATCACGTGGTTTGCAATACAACTCGTGTGTTTATAATAATATCTTATAATATATATAGGTAGTCGTATACCTTAATTAGTGTAATTTTGGACAATAATTCAACCTACTTCTCGGCAATAACGGAGTGAATATTATTTATTGTTTTAAAACATTACATAATATTAATGTAGTCATATTAATTAAACGTATAATCCATTGTAATTTATTATTTAGTAATTTGTAAAAAAAAAAAAAAAAAAAAAAACAATTTGTGCTTTGAGTACTTAAATGTAAGCCGGTCCATAATATAATATTTTATACTTTTTGTTGCGGTTGTGTTGGACCATAATTTGCTACTCAACCTTAATGCGATTAAGTTAAAACTCGATCGCTGTATTATTGTGTTCTAAATAATGTTCCATGTCATAATATCTCTAGAAAATTATCTCCTGCCAAAATATCTTTATTCAAAATTATCTTTAATCATATAGAATCATTTAATATTTTTTCATTTAATTTGACAATGGTAAAATAATATTTTAAGATATTCAAAAATACATATCCTACATATAATTAAAATGTGTACCTATCTACTATATATAGTAATCTTGTGCGATAGTAAATTATCTTTTTGACTTTTTATAAAAATAATAGTAATATATTATTTAATTTAGAAATAAATCATATTTTATATTATATATCATAGGTACATAATTATATATACAGACACACAGTTAAATGGATAGGAAAATTACTAATAAAAATATTACAGAATGCTGAAAATTTTCCCTGTATATTTTTCAAGTTATAAATTAAATTTATTAATTAAAACGACAAAAATTACTATATTTTATATATACTATATTGTATATTGTACAAATAATGAACGTAACATTGAAAACGTTATACGTAATATATTGTATAATTATCGTCATTCAGAATTCTGATCTATACCTGTTTATATTATGTGGATATTATTATTATAGCCTAAAAATATAATATGATGGCTATCAAAATCCCATATTATAACTACTTATCTGTACCTCAGTAAAAGTAGTATATGTTTATTATACGTGTATATCGTATATGTAACTTATACGCGTTCAATTTTATATTATTTATTATAAATATGCCTCTAACTATTAGATTATAACAATGCTTTCGTAATTATTATGTTTTAATACTGGATAAATACTAGAGATGTTTCGACTGAAAATATTTTGACAAGAAATATTTTTGGAGATATTTTTTTGAAAATATTTTTACTGCGGTCACCTCTAAATATTATGATTTCCATCACTTTCTATAATATAAATTGGCGTGTTCTCTCCCTGGACGCAGTGGAATTTCTTCTACATAGATATTGATGTTTGCTCACAATGCACAATTTATGCATTTTATACTTATTAAATACGTTGTAAATATAAAATATTATATATTCTTTAATTTGATTTTAAGTTTAATCATGCTCGCTTTATCATTTCAATTTTTAATCTGAATTAATATTATAGTATAACTTGTCGTGGTGGTTTAATATATTTAAACGTTTAAATTATTTATATTTAGTTAATGATTGAATGTATTATATTATATATTATGTATTATATTCCGGATTAAACAGTGTAAAGAGCGTATTACCGGTGGCATGGAATATTTGAATAAAATTGAATAAACAAATCGTGAAGCGACCTGGTGGTGAGGGGAAATCTCATCGTTGGGACATGTTGTAATATAAAATATTTCTTTGTACTCGCATGGAACTCTTCTGTGTGCCTATGGTTCATTGTCTACCCCGAGTGTTGTATTTGCTCGCCGCCAATCGGGGGAAAAAAATAAATAAATTTTTCAATTATATTCAAATTCGAATTCGTATAATATAATATTATGTTATGTACATAATGTGTATTATTATTATTATTATTATTGCATAATATTAAGTATTTCCCCTGGGAGAGAGTTTTTTTATATTTCTATAAGCGAATCACGAGAGTAACTATATACTATAATAATATTATATAGAAAAACATGCGCTCAATATTTTATTCGGTCTGCTGATTCGCCGAGGCGCGTTCCTTTTGATCGCGAAGAACCTGAAGATTTTTTCAGTTTTCCATCGTCGGGTGGCCTCGATCAAAAGTCTCCCGTGTGCAGATACCGATTATAGATACTTTTCAAAAACAATATTCTATGATGTCCTTGATGCTTATACACAGTCAAAATCTATTGAGATTTTAACGGATTTATTATTTTCTTTTCTTTTAATTTAAATATTATTAAAAAAAAAAAAATTTAATTTAAATATTTTATAATAACCCGGTAATATATGTTTCGTGTATCACGACAAATTTCGAATCTCGTGGTATAATTACGAGATATTTTCGTATATTTTAACTCAATATGTTACATCGTGCGTAATATACGCGTGTGGGAACTATGTGCGATATTATACATTCGAATAACTTAACGGTAACGCTCGTGACTCTTTTGCTCGACGCCCGACGGAAGATATAAATATAAAAAGTGATCCGAATCGCAAACGGTCGTCTATAGGCTAAGGTCCGAGGTCGATCGAACCGGACCGTCGATTTTGCGATTTTAAATATTCGCGTACGCGGAAGGATATAAAATTGAACCACCACTATATAGCGTAACCGCGTGCATCAGACACGACGATGACCGATCGGTCGTGTGGTCGTATATTATGCGTACCACACGCGGGTTTCACGTCATACGGTATAATACGTCGATAAAATATACATTACATTATTATTATTATTATTATTTGTTGCTGAATCATTTCAAAATCATCCATTATAAACGAGAGATATTCAAATTGATATATCTTATCGTTCTCGTCCGACAAATAAAATTATATATTAATGTCATTGCATCGAATTCGACGACAGTTCTCTCAGTTGACTATCGTTCCGTCATTTTCCTATCGAATATTTTATTTTTATTTTTTTTTAAAAAAAACAGGTTGTGTATGGCTGACCCGAAAAACCGTCACGCGACTCTTATAATAATATTGTTGTATAATTGTTTAAGGGGAATTTTTTCGCTAATTACCCGTCGGTGGTTTACTCGCATGTCGCGGCATCGCATTTTTCTCCCCGTTTTTCTATAAAGAGACCTCCCAAGTTATTCGGGTCGATTTTTTTCTCCGATCTCTCTCTCTCTCTCTCTCTCCTTCTCGCCGTTTCTGTATAATATTATAAGTTATTGCAATCGGCTCGTCCGTCGTGTTCGCCGGCGCCGGTAAACATTGGCAATTTTTTTTCACGTTTTTTTCCGTTTCCGAGAGATCATATTATATATATATATCACTATAATAATAATAATAATACGAATGTGTGCGCGGCGTTGTTTCAACCGTGTTATATTACATACAGGGTGATTTTTTTTTATCGTGATCAAGTGTATAACTTTGAAAATATAAGTAGGTAGTCGTAGTTTTGAAAAAAATATGTTTTATTTATTAATATACATTTTATTCTATACTTTGCCATAGTTATTATAATATTTACACCATTATATGATAATTCAACACCGACTTTTGATTTTCAAATGGTCACATATGTTTAAATAGTAAATTCTCAAAGAACGTATTTTTATAAAATTTTTAGACGTACAGGTTATGGAAATCTGACTTATAATATATTTCGCGAGTAATTAACATTCTAAAGTATAGACGGCGGGAGTACGTATCTATAATTCGATGTTTGGTTCGGTTCACTTGACACTTATGACTTATCAATATTGGTAATTGATATTTTATATCAACCAAATATCGATTAAGTTGTGAAATCATCTAATCATCACGTTGTCAATATTTTAAAATGTTAATTATTCTCGAAATATTAGCAGGATTTCCATAACCTGTACGTCTAAAATTATGTATATAAACTGGATACATTATTACGCTGGATCATAATAGAAACATCACCCTGTATTATACGATTGTGCGCTGACTTGTTTTATTGTATAACGATCGTATAGTCATTACGTAAAATATATAATAATATTATTATATGTATTTTTTTTTTTTTTTTTTTTTTTTGAGATCAATTATTTTGTTCGTTTGTTTTGGATGTACCTATTCATACGCTGGCATAATAATTATTGTTAAAATAACAATAATCCGTACGTATTGCGAAATTACTGTAATCAAATTTTGCCCGCTGGTTTTATATATTTATTTGTTTTTTCCATTCGAATATTGTATACCTACCTATTTATTAACTCGTTTTTATATATGTATATATCTGCGAAAAAAATGGAATAAAAAAATTATAATTTACGACTACATTAACGTATGATTTTCAATAATATATCGTCGGTATAAATCCGAAACAATAATAACGATTTCTACACAAATAAAGTTATATTTAGGTTGGCCGCTGGCATATAATATTGGGGCAATATCGATTCTACGTGTGTTATGTGTGCCAAGAGAACGAATAAAATATATTCAAAATATATATCTCCAGAATCTAAAAATTAATTATAAAAATAGATTATATTATATTCTAAAAATAGAATTGATTTTATATAGATTTTCGATATCACTAAAAATTTCATAATTATGGCTATATAAAGTATAATTTCGATTTTATTATATTTTGGTATTGAGTAATATAATATTATAAGTCTCTATACAATATCAAATTTAAAATACAAATTCAAATCAAATTCAAATTAAAGAGAAAAATAAAATAAGAATTTTAGGTAATTTTCAAATATCTATATAATTCATATTTTAAAGAGTTATCGTAAAATATTGATATCGATTACGTTACAATTTCAGTTTCTGTGAATATTGACGTATTTTCGTTATTTTTTGGTAGTTTTTCCTACCGGGTACCGAATAAGTTTAATTTTGAAAAATTTGAAAAATGATCTAAAAATAGTATCAATCAGATGTGATTCTCTATCTGAATATATCTAATTTGTAGCAAGAAGTGTTAGTTCTAGTTTATAATATATACATAAAAAAACTGCTTCACTTGGACGCTTAGAATCGAAAATTGTCACATTTAATTTTTAATGAAAAAAACCTTTTAAATAAGTTTATTCGGAATTATATTCGTTTATTATTTCAGTTTCAATAAATTTGAAGGTTTAAGAGGAAAATGTGTTCCCGTATGCTGAAGAAATGCCGCATGTTGGGTGTCTATTTTTATTTATTTATTTTTTATATATGATTCATTGAGAATAATTTTGAAACTGAAACTTTAACTGTTTTTCGTTAGAATAATATAAATGGAAAAATAAAAATATTTACAATATTTTGTATAAATTTAAAATATTTATATAAATATTATTAGTTCTGTTTAAATAACGAATACATAATATATATATATAGTTTCTCTGATATTCTAATATCGATTCTATTACGCTCTAATATATTATGTATTTTTCCGTGGTGTGTTATAAAACGTGAGCGCATTGTATTTAAAACAGTCGCACTTTTCGTTAACAAATGTACCTCTATATATATTGTAATAATATATTGTAATGTTTTATCGGAATAAATTTACGTGTTATTTGAATGCATTTATACGGTACGATCCACTATACAGCCGTATAAATTGTGATTTGAAAATATATAATATGAGATACGCGCGCCTTATTACAATAATATTATATAGTATGTATATATAAACTCGTGAACCGGCAAATATGTTGTAATATAATCTACGCATGACTGTAATAATTAATAATTTATAAAATAAAAATCGATAATGTTATATCGATTTTTAATCAGTCGAGTCGTGTCTGGTGTTCTATATTATATATGGTAAGACCTACGAGTTCAAAATTGAAAAAAAAAACGTTCTGGCGTTTTATCCGAAATCGGCGATTTATATAGAAAAAAAATATTATTATTATTAATTAATATTACTTATTAGGTATGTTATATTATAATACATAGAAAGTCCGCAGAGAATAAATTCTGATAATATTATACGTATAAAATACGGATTTCGTATAATATAATAATCAGAGTGGAATGAAAAATTTTCGAAGCACCTATATTCATAATATGACGATTTTTAGGTCGTCCAACGACAGTCTTCGTCTCGGTTATATCATTATACGGTACTTATAATATTTTCTACCCACATACGCATATTTGAATGGGGAGGAATTCCATTTCCTTCTAACCTAATTGAACATGTATATATCGTTCTTTTTTTTTTCTATTCCGAGCAGGTCAGTCTCATTGTTATACGCATACGTTCATTGTGCTCGCGCGCGCGCAGCTGATCGTTTTCCTGTATAGCGTATTATTATATTTCATATTATCCTATATATATATACAATAATATAGTAGCTGGTTCTGCAAAGGAGAAAAATAACATAATAAAATCATCCCTACGAGACGGACAGTGGAAAAAGAAAAAAAACTTCATATAATAAAATTTTTTAATATAATAATAACACGAAGAATTTAATTTGATATTTAATTATACAGTTATGTACGGTCTGATTCTCGGAGGAACAAACGTATTATATTAAATAAAAATATAATACGTAATAATAATAATAATAATAATAATAATAATAATAATAATAATAATAATAATAATAATAATAATAATATAGGGAAAAAATAAAATAAATATATTTATTAAAAGTATAATATGCGATGTGCGAGCAATATTATTATTATATTGTAGAATTATTGAAAAAAAACATATACATATAATATATTTTTTTTTTCGTCCTTTCCGCGTAACGAAACGATCCGGCGTGAAATTGCAAGGAATACGAAATATATATTATGAATGCGAAGACCGCGTGCCCGTTCGCTACGGTCTGCTCGCATCAGCGTCACGAAACCGTGAGATATAATTCAATATAAAAATATGTATTGGTCGATAACTCCAAGACATAGGTATAAGGTATATACGTGGGGTCTTGGAAATTATTCGCAAAAAGAACAAAAAATACATAGAATACGCCAATATATCGTATCATGTTTTTTTTTTTTTACGTATTTTTACTTCCCGCATAGAAATTCCATATTTTTATTATTGTTTTGCCCACGATAACATCATGGACGGTCCATTTTGTAGGAAATCTCATTTTTCGAGGTTTACGCGTTCTTTTTTCAAATGTTAAAAATATCCATAAAAATATCGAAGGTATATTTATGATATACGATTTTTTAAATTAAAACTTTTAATTTTTTTGTCTAATATACTCTACGCGTGTTTATTATTATAATACCGTTCCAATATTTTCAATTCAATAATATTATGTTATAGGTATAACATCAGTATATAATATGTGAAATTTTCTATATGTTTTCATTTGCCATACACAATTATTATAATAATTTTTTTTTTTTTTTACATATTAAATGAAATTTTCAAGTGATTTAATTAAATATAGAGTTAGAGTAAAAAATTTCGGTAGTTTTTACGTTAACATTTCATAAGTTATTTAGTTTTTCATCATTCCTGAAAAATTAAAAAAAGTGGACTCGTCACCTTTCTGCAGTTAGCGATTCATATAATCAATTGTAATACGTGTATTATGTTTATAGATGTATTCATATAATATAATAATTCAATTACGCTGTGTAAATAATTTTTGACGTTTCTACCCGTCAACTGATAATTTATCGTCGCTGTCTAATCGGATTTAGGAAATTTCAAACGCAGCGCTCGTCTTCGCAGCTCGAAATATAATACGAAAGCGACTTACGACCGGATGGAAACATTATAAATATAATACCTATATATATTTTCTGTTCTTATTATGATGTCTACAATGGCGAACGTGGTTTATGCGGATTTTTTTTTTATTTTTATTTAAATTATTGACGCGGAAACTAATTTTTTCAATTGAAAAGCTATTGTTCCGAACTTCGCGGAAGACATTCGTCGTATAAATTATTATGTTCAACGGTTATAATATTATATAGTTTTCACGTTTACTGCATCCGCCGAGTCGTATAATTATTATCGTACCATATCCACAAATATGGCGAAGAGATATTTTAATAAATTATAATTTTTATGTTCACCGGACTATATTGGAATACGAGATATCATATTTTCGATCATGTTAGATAAGAATGTTTAGATAATAATATAATATTATATACTGCGTGTTTAAAAAAAGAAAAAGAAATAAAGTGATTTGATAAAGCCGCAAGAAATTGGAAGAATTGTAGCGACACAATTTATGTTTTGTTATAATTATAAAATAGGTATTATAATATAATATTATGTATTGTTGAAATAATTTTTATAGTAAATATTGTTCGAGCACCGGATGAAAATATACTTATAACGGATTGCAATTTGGGTTATTAATATAATTATATAATTGTTTTAATTAAATTAAAATAATATGGTTAACGTGGTAATAATGTATACTTAATATGGTATATAATGTTATCAAAACATCGATAGTATTATAATTATGGTACTCCAATTTTTAGCCATATTTCAAAGGAAATAATATTATAATACATTTAATTCATCTAATCGATAACGTCGGACGGATCACGACCGGGAATGTCGTTTTACGACTGTCCGTCATAAAATTTATATATAATATGCGAGTATACGTATAAGAAATAAGACCATTCGCGAGCAATTAAAAACGATTATAATTGGCTGGCTGTTATATAGAAATCGATGAAATTGAAACGATGAAATTTTTACAATTGTATATAGTGAGCATATAGGGTATGTAATCTCATCGATATGCGATAATTATATCTACTGTACATAATATTGAATATATATATATATATATTATATATTATACTTTCCGGCCCACCACAGAACTGGTTAAAAGCCACGCCAGTTGCTCGTACACAGAGACAATTGTATTATTATTTTTATTACTCCTGATGACCTGGTCCATGGACTGTCGATAATGAGTATATCGGATTTTAATTGAACTCGTCCGAGACCTACACATAAACGCGGTAACCGGCCAACACAACAATGGTGCCGGTAGCCCCACGTGGTCGTGGTCTTCGCCGAAGAAATCTCCGCCACCTAGGAATAGGTTGTGCGAGCGTGTAGGATGCGAGCCGCGGCGACTCACGAACCGCGTGGGCGAACGATCGTTACACCGGCTGTACGTGTATGCCGGACATACATCATAATATATTATACCCTCGAGGACCGTGTTCACGCCGAACACACGTCGCTGCCATCACCTCATTAGTCGATTGATATTACGAGTGTTTTCTATTTTTTCAACCGATACGCACGTTATAGTCTTCTATCAGAATATATAATAATATACACGGAGGACCAGAAATTTGTTTTCTTTCTCGAAATAATTCAATAACATAATAATATTCTTCGACTTTGTAACACATTTGGTATACTTACATTAAAAAAAAAAAAAATCAATGTTAATAAATAATGAAAAAATACCCATCATAAATGTTAAAATTCTTAAACTGTATAAATATACCTATACTTATAGTTAAACTTACTAAAAGTCACGTCGAAATATACTGTAATGGTTTTTTTAAAATATTATATTATCATTTAAAATATATAGAAACGATTTGAAGGTCAAATGCTGCAATAGGCTATTCTCTCGCGAAAATTTTAGGTACCTATCATTGTCTGCAGGCAATATTTTGCAAAGAGTTCACACCGTAGAATATTGAAAATTTAATATTACTATACGTACATTTTAAGTGTGATGTTTCCAGCGCGCGTAGAGCAATCTGAGACACATCTCGTTCGCACATTTATATCGAAAAAAACCAGTATACACTGATATGATCTATAATACGCGTTAATTATTATAATTTATATTATATTCATAATATATACGCTGCGAGTATATTGTCGACTAGTTCAATTAATTTTATGTGAATGCGCGTATAGCCGCTCGCCATTTTTATTCGCACAGATAATATTATAATTTAGACGTATAATAATAATTATCGCACGTGCGGCAGAGTTAGTATAATAATATTAAACAGTTATTACACATAGTTAACACCTATTTAGAGCGACTTTCTCATTGTTTTTATAGCGTGTAATGTTAAATATACTTATTATGGGTAGGTATTAAAAGTATGTTCACATTCCTTCGAGCGATACGGATTAAGTCAATAAGTTCAAAATATTATTGAATTAAGAACTGCAAATATACATTTTTTTGTGAATTAAATTCTATTAGTTCTTGGCCTCTACCCCTCTAGGTATAAATTATTTACATTTTACACCGTACAATACTATAAACTGTAATTTTATGAAGCCTTTGAGACCGTGGATCATTGCTTGGGCGTATGAAGAAAAACATATTTTAGCTTAATTTGGTAAAAAAAAAAAAAAAACATAATAACCTGTACGCAATCGATGGAGCGAAAATTCGAAAAAGCCAAAAAAATTAAAGAAATACAGCAACGATTGGAATTAGTTGGTTGTAAGTCTGGTATAGATATTTATAGAGTATATAGCCTTGAGACAATATTCTGCGAACATAATGACTAAATATAATATTCTTCTTGCGATTGTCGATATAATAATAGTCGTATAATATAATGAGTATACACTTTTATGGTACAAAAGAGTGATAAATCTTAAGTTTTGAAAATTAAAGGATATTAATAATTAAAACTGAATTTAGAATTTAATGAAAAAAAATTACATAGAATAGAACTTTATATGTATGAGGGTATGGCTAAAGCTTTAATGAAAAGCACAATGTTACATGAAAAAAACTCGAATTGTTGAATATATTTTGTTAGTCGTTACAATCTATCTCGGTATATGCGAATAGTTTAATATGATTGTAAAATAATATAAATATCGAGTGGATATAATCATATTTTTATACGTAAAGCTACTCGTATATACGCATATATTATATTATATTCATTTAAGCACTTAGCGTTGTTATTACGTTCTGTAAATCAGAATTTTTTATAATATTGGGTATTTATTGTTTTCCGCGAGGATTATACATTTCGCACAACGGATAAAATGAGAAAAAAAAAACAATAACGTACACTCGATATTTTAAAATATAACCTTTTTTTTTTTCGTCTACATTCGTGTTAAAGTTTCGAACCATTTAATCCGCATAAAATCCCCTCTGTTATATATATATATATATAACCGTATATTATATATAAATATGTTAAAAAATAAAAAAGTTTAATCATTTATTATTATTATTATTATTATTATTATTATTCGGCACGTCTTTATGCGTTTTGAATAAGAATATATTAAAAATGTGTATAATATATATATATATATATATATAGGTAATAGCGTTATTATTATATTTTATAAAAAGATTTTATTTTTTTATTGGCTTTTAATGTATGCAGAAATCGTTTGATTTCTTCAATATACAAATCGTCGGTCGTGAATTTAAATTTTCATCGTTCGTTAATATATATATATATATACATAATATACGATTTAATTATATATCGGTTGAATAATAATAATAATAATAAATATGTGCGCGGCAAGTATGCGCTGTAAATATAAATCGACGATGTTTTATTATCTCATTAAAGTATTATACTATAATATAGTAGCGTGTGTGTATATATATTATACGTTTACAATACGGCCGTAATGTGTCTAAACATACCGAAAAATAATACCTATATATGCAATAAAAAATAAGTATTTGATTATTTTCATAATTTATTTTATTAACACTTTACCCGCGACTATATAATTTTATACATTTATAATGCGGACTATTAATATTATCGTGGTCGTGCCGCGAAAGAAATTTTTACTTTGAAGTTTATAACATATTATATTATATATTATTATAAGATATAATATGATAAAACCTATATATACATTATATACATTGGGTCGTTTGTACGTTTTTATCATCGAGTCTCCCGTGACGATAAAAAAAAAAAAGAAAATTATTTCTTTCTTTATAATATATATTACACATATTATATTTACGAAAAAGAATATAAAAAAAAAATAATAATGATATCGATTAACGTGAAATACAAAAGTTTCTTCGTTATCTAGCGCGCGGTCTTATAGAAAATATTATACGAGTATATGGAAAACTCGCGTGGAATCGATATCGCCCCAAGACACGCTGGCGCGATCAGGACGATGTTTATTGCGCGATTGTTTTTTTCTTCTCTTCTCTTCTCTTCTCTTTTTTTTTTTTTATTCTTTCCTTCTTCTTTTTAATCTCGTTCTCGTATAAAATATTACCAACGGCCGTTTTATGAATGGAAAACGATTAAAAGTCGACACGGGAACGTGTTTATTTCGCACCCATATTCGCACAGACCATTATTATATTATTATTGTTTTATCCCCAGATGTTTGAGTCGTTCGAAACGATAAATAACGTTTAGAAACTATAGTATCCGAAGCATATATCAAAAATTCTATAATATAATATTATTTATTATAGGCAGTATTATATAATATAAAATATACAATAATATATAAGCACATTCATTGTAATCGAAACTTTAATCCATTTTACAAGCGATACAATAATTATATTGCGCTTTTTAGACCGTCATCCACGTTCATCTATTATTGAGAGAGATGGCGACACGGGAACAATAACTATCTAAATATCGTTACGTTAGACTTTATTATAATAATATAATATATTATACATAAATTATTAATAATTTGACGAATCGCGTCTTGGTTTTCTCGTTAATATCGTATTCGTATCGTTCATCAGACGTGTAACTTTTAACACGGTCGAAACTGGCGTTTCCAAAATAATAATTTTCCACGACGAGAGGTAGCATCGGGGCAATAATATGATAACAATAATATTATGATAATGCGTACACCGTCGACGAATATTATTATTATTATTATACATTTGATTAATCGCGAGATAACAACTCGAACGCGTATAACTACGTATACTCGTAAGTATATAAAATAAATACGAATACCCCCGGCGGTATTTATTTTTCACGAGCAATTATGCAAATCGTCTTTAAAATTACAATATATAATATAACAATAATCGTGTGCGTTTCGTTTTAGCCACCGAAGCAATTTCACACACACGCGCTCGCGCTCGCGGACATTTGCATATAATAAAACTACGTCACGCGGCGTGTCTCTCGCGGATGATCAATCCGTATACTTATGGAAGTTAAGGAAGTTTCGTTACACCATGTGTATAATATAATTTATTATGGTATGACGTGTATTATATTTCGTTATTTCGTGTCCAGGCGAAGTTTATATATCATAATATAAGATAAGTGTATAAGTTAAATATTCTCACTCAATTGTGAATATTATATTAATAATATATGCTAATATTTTGAGTTTGAAACGTTTTGCCCAAAATGAATAACTGTATTTTTTTTATATTATTGCGTTTTCGGATAGAATTAGAGCGCGAAAAAAAAATGATGGTCGGTCGGAATACGAAGGTTAATAATATAAAATTGGTAATTTTTTATATGATGACCAATGATGACCATAACCTCAAACTCAAACCTATAGCAATGTTTAACGCACGTTCTGTAATAATAATGCAATTAGTTATTAATAAATAATAATAATTATACTCGACTGTTATTGTAATTATCTAATACGAGTATATAATTAATAGTATCAATTAGACAAGTAGATCAAGTAGACAATTTTTTTCCGTTGAAAATTTACCCAATTTCATATAATACGTACGTATGGTTATAATAATATTATCATGATAAATATTCCAAAGCAGGAGGTATTATAATAACGTATACGTTTTTTTCTTAAATTACTGAAAATGGACAGATTACAGGACATCAACTATGATCTAGGTACATTATGTATTAAGTCCGTCTTCGTTTTTAGCGCAAATTTAAAGTCGTCATTTTTTCGATGCGAGAGAAATATTCGATACGCGTTGTATACATGATTTTTAATTCCATAACAATATTTAAATATTATAATAATACAATTAATGTAAATATTCGATTCTTGCACAAACACTAAAATATAACACGACTATAAAATATTGTTATAAATTATTATACGAAGAATCGCCTTGGCCGCTGTCGTCGTTTTCTCGTCCGGTGACAATTATACTCGCTATATAATCGACAGCGGTGCGGCAACGGACTTCTGTGTCCTTTTTAATATATTTTATATGCGCGTAATAAATACGTATATGTATATAGTTTTGTACCGATCGTTTGTCGTTTTTAATCGAATTCGACGTATAAAGCGCGAATATAATGTATATAACTTTTTTTGCCCCCTCTATATGGGATTAAACACCGCGTATACAGAAGTATACAGGGTGATACCTAGTCCAATCATATACAATATACAAACATATTACGTTACGCGAAATTTCCGATCAACCTGTATACAAACACACACATTCGAATTTCTTCTTATTTTATATATACGTTGTATATACAGCCTCCTCGTTCGCCGCATCCTCCCTGACATCACATGACGCGGCGATGTATACGTATAAAATAATAATTGTTCCGATCTCGCCGTTCGAATCTGTAATTCCAATGTCGTATATAGTCGCCGTCTCGGCCGGTCTTCCGCCGCATTCCTATTTATTGTCGCGCGGAGGTCGACCTACCCAGGTAATATTATATACCTACACGATACTATTTATAATAATAATATAATATAATATGTGTTTTAATAATATAACGCGAGACTTGTATATACCTACATATACATATAAAAACACATATAATAACACTCTGGCTGAAGATTTATATTTTCGCGCGAAACCGAAGACGGGATAGATTTCCGACTCTCCGAACGTGGATTGAGATTATAATATATCGTATTGATGTTGCGCGTATAATATATACGTAATAATATTATACATTATTTTACAGTCAAAGTGACCGCCACCGCCGTGTATGTTGCGTCGTCCTCTTGGGGCGAAGACGATTTTTTTCTCTCGTGTAAAACACAATAAAAACATACGTGTATGATAATAATAATACGACGAGGAACTCGAGGAAGAGCGCATATTTTGACGAGTCGTACGAGGATAAAAAAAAATTTAAACCAGTGTAAACGTCGAGTCGATTTTGCCACCGAAACAATGTTCATTGTATTATTTTTTCGTGTTCTAAAACGGCGCGCGCATAATATTATAAAAAAAAAATACGCGATCCATTGACGCGGACGAGTGCATTTTGCTTCTGAGAATTTTTCCAACGTATAAAATATTATTTTCTATATAATATATAGGTAGTAAAAAAATCGACGAAAAAAAATTTATAATTAAATTTACTCGTATTTTGTATAAATATTTAAAATGTCGTAAATATTTATGAGTTTTTTACGAGTACAATACATAACGTACTACGTATTTAAATACACAAATTTTTAAGATCGGAAAGGAGAGCAAGAGATCTCTTCGTTTTACGCGTCGATGATGACTAATAATTACGGGAGGAAATAAACTATACCCGTAATACACTAATACCATGCTCACGCTCATCATTATTTTACTTAACGAATATTTATAAAATTATAATATATTATCATTATCATTATCATTCTTATTGTTATGATTATTATTATTATTATTTTTGTTATTGTTATAGGAATATATTATATAAGTAGTACATATAATATATATTATATCGTATCGAATTTTGATTGACACGTGTAGTGATAAAATATAAATGTACTTTATATGTACGTATGCGTGCTTACACGTAACCTTGACTGACCATTGGTTTACATCAGATCAAAAGATCACTTACTTTCTTTCTATTTATTTAGTTTTATTACAATTCGTATATGTTTATACAGTATTAAAACTATATATTATAATACTATCTTTACTACCGAAACTAAAAATAATACTAATTATGCATATAATATTATATCCACTGCCGGTCATAGTTGTTTTTATATATTATAATACATTGGAATTAAAACAGAATCGTATCCAATCAGTGATATAATAAAGATAATGTCCGATGATATTATAATTTTAAAGCCATAATATATCTGGTAATATTTAATATTATTTCTTTCATTTTTATACCATGTATACTGAATACGATAAAAATCGTTTCTCGCCAATACAGTCGTATTATATACTTTCGTTAAACGTTCAACTTATAATTTAATATACCTACTATATATTCATATAGACTACTTCGAGTTGATTTAGTTTTAGAAATAATACTTAAACGTTGTCCTCGGCGTTTGTTACGAACTGTTGATTTTTACGGTTATACATATTATAATATATTATAATATGTACATTGTAGGACTATATTATAATATATCGAAACGAAGCAGAATAATTTCACAAACGTGACTATATAATATTCTAAAAATATTGACACACGTTTTAAAATTACGAAGGATACTGCGTTAATTGCGCCGTTATTTCATGAATCGTGTTTTTTTTTTTTTTTAATTTTAAATTACTCTCATTATAATGTCACCATAACTTAGACTTTTCTTATATTATAATAATAATTATATAATGTTATAGCCGCCGTATAAACACACCATAATTTGAATTCGCAGAAACGTATATAATAATAATTATGCCGAGTCTCGGACAAACGAGTGGTAAAAAAAAAAAAAAACACTATATAGCAACAGTTTTTTCTCGCCCTCCCTCCGATCGTTTAGATTTCCATAAAATTGTCGTCAAAATTAATGTTTGTATAGTGACGCGACAGAGACGAGTTTCGGGGCCTTCGATGTGTGTGCGTGCATATTATTATAATACGCGAGACGTACTAACTTGTAGTAATGAAACCCGGACTCCCACGTGATTATTTGAAAGATGGTTACGTTTTTTTTATTTTCTTATATTTTCCGCGTTCATATCTCAGATGAGCGTGTAATTATATTGATATTTATTTGAAAATGAGCGAATCAAACGCGCGTAAGTGTTCATCTCGACATATCACGGCGACGGACAAAATTACTGATGGCTTCGGGCGATGAAATTTATGACGCGACGATTAAATTACACGGCTGTCAAACGTTTATTACATACGGAGGGATACGAAATTCACGCAGAACGTTCGCGAAACGTCGTTTATTCGATCGCCCTGTACACGTTCCATATTTCATACTCGTGATGTACAGCGTGATTATACAGATAATGCGCGTTCGGAAAGTTTGTATTCTCGAAACCGTATAGTTGTTAAATCGTAGATTAAAACGAAAAAAAAAACGGAAATTAATAGCAGTCCATCGTTAAATGTACCTATATATTTTTATAATGTACGTTTATACGCGTATAAAAAAAAACTGATTTTTTAATTTTTTTTAATGATTTTCTCGGGTCGTAATAATTGTAATAAAATATAGGAACGGCTATTCTGCTATAATACCTCGTGACTTACGTAGTGATTTTTCGTAGTAAGAAAAAAAATTAATAATAAAGCGGCGGAGACCACTCGGATGCGGTATATTACTATTATTATATATATTATGTTTCGTGTGTTTATAGTTTTTTACGAGCGAGTTAACCATTACAGAATGAAATGCTCAGTTATAGTATATTATATAGTAGTAGTTGCAATGGTTTGTAATTTAATATTTGTTTCTTTATTATAACATGATTAAAGTTAAATCGTTAAAACCGCGGTTACGGTATATACTATATATTATTTTATATACAGTACCCATATAGTTATAATTATATATTCATCGTGATATGAGAGGACGGGGGAAGACCAGAAGAATATCAATAATTATATTTGATTTCGACCGGCGACGACAGCGAACATATTGCATATAATATATAATATATTATTATCATTCAAACCAATTGTGATTTACAATTACACGAAGCGCGATCACCCTGTATATTCCGGTTCCGCCCCGGACGAGGCGGTTATTACCTCAAATATATACGTAATA
Source organism: Tetraneura akinire (assembly GCA_021307375.1). NCBI lineage: Eukaryota > Metazoa > Arthropoda > Insecta > Hemiptera > Aphididae > Tetraneura > Tetraneura akinire. Next base: position 8,599,172 of record JAIUCT010000022.1, on the reverse strand, counting down.
TATTATATTGAATATTAGGTAGGTATACTGGGTACACCGCGTAATTTTTACACCTCATTAGACATGATTTTATTTTTGTCCCCGCGAAACGAAGTCAACTGTTTGTATATTTTATAAATTGACACCCGTCGCCATACATTTTATATCATATTATATTATAATATATATACAAGTATATTATGTATACACAATGTAAAAACATATTGTGCTGCACAACAAACAATTTTCTTTATTATTATTATTATTGTAAAAAATAATTTGTACCTACATTATATACAAACTGTGATTTTCGGATAGTATCATATAATAGGTACTTATATTTTTCATATACGAATAATATTAATTTATTATACAATATGTTTCCGGTTTAATCCGTGCCGGGACGAGAGCGCTGCAAACTATCAATATAATATATTACCTAACCTCGTATATATTATTATTGTTGCGGTTTTTACATTATAGTGAATCCTTATGGTTTTACCGCTCACTCGAAGAAAGCGTATATAGTTATAATATTATATTATATTCTCACACTTTGGTTTTACACAAAAAATAATATAATGACAAGATTATACGGTAATATGGTCGTTATACTGTACAACCGTTTCGCTAGTTCATAATAAAAAAAATCGGTTGCTGATTCGAATGCTCAAGGACCGAGTAGCGGTAACCTCTAGGTAATGCGTGATACGCGGAATGTTAGGCTGTATTATTTATACTGTATTAGTTTGGTCGTTGGTCCACAAAGTTGAGAATTTTATTGTTTCATTTTATAATATATACCATCTATCACCCATCTATCGAAACCAAATTATTTTATAAGAAATAAAACTATCCATAAGACAATACTTCGAGGTGACTTTAACGACCGGTTATGAATATACTGAAAAACGCATCATTCAAAGTTACTTAGGACCAAATTTTAATACTTTAAACTTTTGTGGTTCGTGCACTTTCACAGCATAATTATTACATAACATTTTTTATTTCATAAACATATAATAGATTATATTATAATAATATATTATAATATAAAAAAGTTATATATATTATATTCATTATGAAATATAATATATATTATACCTACTTATTGCAAAGTAATTTGTAATAATTGTTTTTCTTTTATTGGAGCAATGATAATTGAATTAATCTAAAAATAATAAGGCACCGGTAAAAACAGTACGTTTATAGGCTTTAACACTTGATTTATATTATAAAATGTATTATAATTTATATAGCTTCAATACTAATTAAATGTTAGCGGTATATCTTGGACATCATATTATATTCCCTTGAAAAATTACACCTATGAATACTATCAATATTATTTATAGTAAAAAAATGAATATTAGGGGTTAAAAAAAAACAAAGTTTGTATTATTACAAAATAACATTTTATAATATGTTAAGAAAAAAAAAGACGAATAAAAAGATCAAAAAATGTTTTATAAAAAATTATTCTGGCTTCTAAGTATATATAATGTAAAACTTTTCGAAAATAAAAAAATCTAAAATCTATGCATGTAATCGAGAAAAAATATGGGGTGATGAATCATCCGGTATATATATATATATATTATATATTTATAACCTTTTTTAATAATACCCAAGTCCTCCTGCAAAAAGCCCGAGGGTTAAATTCACGTTAAGGAAAAACGACAGAGACAGAGAGAGGGAGGGATAAAATAATGAATCGTTTACCATTAACTAAACGTGCGTTTATAAATTATTATAAAATATTGTCGAATTATATAGTAATAATAATATACATAAAATATTATTATAAGTAGCCACGTACATACTGCAGCCATCATTATTATTAGTCCATCATATTTTATATTTTGTTAGTTCTTTGCGTCCAAACATTGTATAGGGTATAGGTATACTCTATTGTGTCTATAAAATATAAAAATTTTGATCCCTCCGGCCGTGCTGTGCGTCGCATCGTTTGAAACATTATTACATTAAGTAGGTAAACTATAATATATACGAATATTTACATAAATCGTATATTATAATATAAAATAAATACGCGGATTACGGGATTTACTTCGTCGACGACATACGATAATAATAATAATAATACCTAATTGTATTATTATAATTTGTATTATAAGGCGGCTGCCGTTCGGCGGCGGCGGTTCGATTGTGTTTCGCAGTACCTACCTGAAGGCGGCGAGTACCTAAATAACTATAGTCACCTGTCCTCAATTTGAAGTGGCCTCATATTTTTCGTTAGTACCTATTTGTAATTATTTTGAAAACCGATATTTTTAATTATTTAAATTGTTTACGCATTATAAAATATTTTATTAAAACGCGTAAAAACTCGATTAAGACCGTGTTTATCTCAAGATAGGCTAGATAATCTAATACATTATTAACAGTTGAATTTTAGTTTAACTAAAAAATTATCATATGATGACATCATTTATGAGTTTTCGATAGTCCCTAGGAAAAGTCAAAATTTCTAAATCATTTAATTAATATACAAATAGTTTTTCGTATAGTACGAGTAAATACGTTTCGATACTTATATTTTTATATACCTATTTTGATTGTACGAACATAATATTTTATATAAACCTAGAGAAACTGGGGTCGAACATCGGAGGGATGGTGTGAATCTGTTGTGGACCACAATTACTTCATACCCGTCGTGTATACATAATACCCCTGATCGGCGTTATCATCTCAGAAGACGGTCCGTGCAACTGTATAATAATAATAATAACAACGATAATAATAATAATATTAAAACAATAATGATAACGAATAAAACAAATGTATACATAGTCAATTAATATCAGATGTGTTTATATAATTTTATAGATATGATAATAATATGGCGGACTATTAAAAATATTATAATATATCGTTTACATACGCGTTATATTAATATCATAGTCGTTATTTAATAAACGAATCGTTCGTTTTCATTAATATATAGGCGCCTTACAGCGGAGGAGTATATTATTATTAAATGCATAATATATAGATTTAAAAATCCGGTTTATCACGGCCGCCGTTTAGGATAAATAATTTACATTTTAACAACCACTTTGAATTTTAGTACTATCTGGCAGCGTATATACATGCACATATAGCAGCGGTCCGTCCTTCGACGAATATTATAATAATGCATAATATTATATTTTTTTAATATAAAATACCCAAAATATTATATTATTATAATATGTTTGCGAAGAAACGAAAAATGTAATTATCATAAAAACTAAATCGACATAATTATTATGGATATACGTAAAACATTATTATAATGGTATTATTTTGGTGTCTCGTATATTATTATATAGCAGTAAATCTATAAATGGTATATAATAATAATTATTGCAGGTATTTAGTTATTTGTTTGTTTTATATTTTTTATTGTGCCTATACATATAATATTATTGTTTTAAGTTTATTGTAAGTATATATAATATAATAATACAAACACGAATTCGAATCGAAAAGAGAAAATAAATATTTATTTTTTTAATATCGTATGTTGTTATTTGTTCTTTATAATCGTCATTGTACTCATTTTACTATATATTATATACAATATCAATTAATTTTATTAATTCTAAAAACGATTTTACGATCAAGTTTAAAGACGGCGTGGAAATATCATAAAAACTAATCTTCGTTTAATACTAATAAAATTAGTTTTATTAAACCACATATTATCGTATTACATTATTATAACTATAATGCTCATTTAAATAAACCTTGTAAAATTTAACTTGAATGCCGTTTGATACATACGGATTTTGATAAAACTACTATTACCAAACTTAAATCAAACGTACTGTTTAAAACATAAAATTTTATATTTAAATATAATTTGTCTACAGTCTACTACTCCATCATCTACAGTTGATTAGATTTTATACTTGTTTATAGTAATCCTACATAATATTATATTATGTATTAATATTATAATAAGATATTCATCTGATTTACAACGCAAACGCTTTATAATAATTTTATAACACGTTTTTAAAACAAATAATTTCGCGTGATTTTTTTCAAGAAAATATAATATTATATTAATACTTATTTCACATTTTTGTGTTTAACAAACATAATATATTCAACTATAGATATATCATTTCTAGTTTATTTTAAAATAAAACGTCACGGGTATACATCATACGTATAACAATGTAACGTATAATTATATGGAACTTATATGCGTTAAAAGTAATTTACTTTTGTTGCTTTTATAATTAATCACTCTTAAAACGACGGTTAAATTATTCATATTTTAACATTTATATATTATTATTATTGTATTAAATTTAAAATAGCCATGAAAATGTTTGTTCAAACAATGTGCCCAACCGTATAATCATCATCTCAGAATATATTTTGAACGAAACACCCTCCATAAAATACGTAATATCATACGCAAACGATTTTACAAACCATTATATTTTATTTTATAGGTACATATACCTAAAATTATAATGACTTTTATAGTAATCGTATAAAACATTACAACCCTCTTGTAATAAAACAAATATTCAACACCTATAAGGCTATAATAAGAATATATAGCTCTTAATGAATCCTACACCGATGATCGACGATATTAGTTTAATTATATAAGAAGAGTTCTTGTGGATATTTTATAATAATAAATAAAAACCCAAGTCCACAAAAAATTTACTTTATTTTTTAGT